>OX376057.1:13809342-14250391 GCA_947361185.1 Charanyca ferruginea
ATTATGGTTTTTTAAAGTGAAGACAATTCTTTCATATCGTTTTACGAAAATAGACGTCAGAGTTAACTTTCAGGATGAATACAACCATTTCAATATGCCAAAATATTTTGTTTTATGCGTTTTTCCAACAGTATATACCTACAATCCTAAACACAGCTACAGAGCAAAAATTACAAAAATATTACTAGTAGATATTAAAAAACAATGTTGAAAAATTAGAAAATCGGTTCACTTTGACAATTTATTTTCACCAGTAGATAATATGTTAACTGCCAGGTCAAAAACGTTAAAGGTAAAACCTCCACTAGCGTCGGACACACGGTGTCTCCCATGGCGTTCAAAGTGTTAAAACATAACTGATATATATATTTTATGAAAGTAAATGTTATGCTTAATATACAGAATATTTTTCAGTCCGTTAAACGAGCTCATTTATTTTAGACAATTATTTTAAAAGCCCTGTAAAACATCGCGCGCTGTCGTTTGCCGCTCAATTTCAATAATTCGTGCGTATTTCTTTTTCTGATGCACACAAACCGACCATTGTTTTGTACTAGTGTGTGTCAATGCTGCTACGCCATTCTAGCAATCATTTAGATTTTGAGTTGCGCTAAATCGAATACGCGCCCTTAAGAACTTTTCCTTTTTACCCGACTACGGCAAAGCCAAAGGAGGGTTATGATTTTGACAGGCTATGTATGTATGTTCATCTGTTCGCTCATAGCTCCTAAACTACTTATCAGAACTGAACAAATGAGGTATCGTTAGAAGCGTCTTGATCGTCCGCTGGTTATAGGCTATATGACGTGTCACCGAATCCAATGTGGCGCCCTCTGGCGGACAAAAAAAAAACAATATAAAAAAAATAATGAAAACAAGCATACCGTGTTTGGTATCATTGGAAAGGGGTTCACTAGTACCTTTCAAATTTATAATATTTAGTTGTGACTTGTCACAAATTATTTTAAAAAAGGAAAGATTACCAAATAAATTAAGATATGCATACCGTGTTTGGTATCATTGGAAAGGGGTTCACTAGTACCTTTTAAATATATAATACTTAGCTGTGACCAGTACATAAACTCCAAAATGGTTTAAATAAAAAAATAAAGTTAAAAAACTAAAACCCGACCACAACAAAAAGTGATCCAAAAAGTACAAAACAAGAAAATATTTCACACAGAAATCAAGACATAGTTACAAAATGGTCAAGGTAAAGCCGTGGTTGCATGCCTGTATCCCATATGGGTGCGATGAACATGAATTATAATGGCATTCAACCACGGCTTTATCTTGACCATTTTGTACCTATGTCTTGATTACTGTGTGAAATATTTTCTTGTTTTGTACTTTTTGGATCACTATTTGTTGTGGTCGGGTTTTAGTTTTTTAACTTTATTTTTTTTGTACAACCTATTGAAGATCATTTTCAAATTTAGGTATGCAGTCACAGTCTAACATTCCTAATGAATACTTAATTATTCATAGGTATACAATACTTACTACAAGTGTCCGTCTTTAAGGAGCTCACGCCGTATGGGGCAGTCATTTACCACACAACTGGTTGTGATCGTGGCCGGGACATTGGTCGTAGGAACACTGACTATGATGCTGGCACTCATATTAAAATAAGTCAGTGGGTCCACCACTAGTCAGACATAACAAAAAAAAACATGAAACACCAGTTGCAATCAGTTGGTTGTTGCAAGTGCACAATGCGTGTCAACAGTTTAACCTGTTTTAACCATTTCAGTGGTGGTCATGTTTTCGTAGTGGGCGAGGTCCCTTAGTGTAAAGAGGCACTACTCCACACTACACCCCCGTAGTTCAGTTTGGTTAGGTTCCTATGGGTGGTTGTGAAACAGTACACATTATTAATCAAAACCATTGATATATTTATTTATATTTTCAGATGGAATTAGACAACGAACAATTAGCCAATCTGACCACAGAAAGTGGAAAAAAGCTATCAGAAGTATTAGCTTTGTTTATTGGATCTGTCGGTGAAAACGCGGTGTTGAGGAGAGCTGAATGTTGGAAATCAAATAATAAAGATGTCAGCATTGCTGGCTATACGCATCCTGCACCTGCGAAAGCGGCCGAATATTCTGCAGGAAAATATGGAGCTCTACTTGCATATAAACAAGATAGTGATACTGAAGATGTCGGCAGACAGCTTTGCCAACACATAGTTGGTATGGCCCCTAAGAAGATTGGTAACAAAGAGAAGGACAAACCGGCCAAAGACGCCGATGACGAAACATGTCTTATTTACCAAGAATACTTACTGGACCCCTCTTACACAGTCGAGGAAGTGATGCAGCAACATAAAGCTGAAGTTATTGATTACATAAGATTCTCGTGTGGAGAAGTTATTGAAGCGAATATGCCTGGCGTGGAGAAGCAACCATTAGAGACGGTCCAAACCTTACAATGAAACTTGTTATAGCTATGCAGTAGCACACTCAGTAAAGTAGTTATTCCAAAGTTTATTATGTTAAACAAAATCCATAGTTCATATTTATTTGTATTATTAAGGAATAAAAGTTGAATTATTATTACTCTTTAAATTTCATATATTATAATAACATAAAAACATGGTTAATAGTTTAATCACTACAAAAAATTCAATGAGTCACTTTTAATCACTAATTTATTAATCATTTTTTGTATGAATCGGCGTGAATTACATTTTTCATTTTGGCCTTTCCTTTCCAAAGGAACATTCGACAGTCTTTTTTCCAAAACATCGCAATTTGGCAAGGCTCAAAACAATAGCCATGGTAGCTCAATACCTCTGGAGAGACGACGTGGAGCGCAAGTGTGATCTGCTCTCTCGTCCTGAAAGGGCCCGTGGTAGCCGGCCGCAGGAGGCATCCACACGGACAAACTGTTGCAATCTTCGGTGCCGACATAACATTCATTCTGTTACATAAATTGATTCTTTGAAAATTGCCACATAACCTGAGCTCCTCAACGGCCCCAGTGAAAGATTGTGTGGCACGGAGAGCGAGAGGCCTCGCATTTTGATTTTCTGTATTATTTCGGAAACCAACAGTTGATAAAGATTTTTTTGTGATATTCGGACTATCTTCCGGGCTTCTGTCTTCGAACTCGCTCTCTTTATCAGAATTATCATCTGTGTACATGATTGCTGTAATTTACGTTTTTTACGAATTTGAAATGACTGTTTCCGTCGTTTGTTTCCCGCCTCGGATGACATTGGCTCGGAAACGCTGATACAAGGACAAAATTATGAATGTTTTGACCAACAAGTTTCTATTCCCAAAACGTGTATTATTTACCCGACCAAAGAGTTAGGTAGGTGGGCCAATCCGCGAAAAATTTGCCCCGTTACTAAGTGGGACAAAATGGACAATAAATAAATAAAAATATAAGGGTTTTTGTATGATTCGATGTGGTATTTATCAGGGTTTAAGAAAACTATATAATATACAACTAAATATATATAACTTTAAAAATATCTGAGTTTCGAACATGAACCACGATGAAAAATGTCCATTTAGTAACCATCACTAACGTAATATTTTATCAGCAATGTGAGTTATCTATTACATATTTTTAACAATTGTTATTTAAAAGAATTATAAACAATACTGAAATAAATTTCATTTACCCTATCTGCAATATATTTCTAGCTTTAAATCATCTATTAAAATATTTTCGTCACGTTTTAGGTCAGATTGACTTATGTTTTTAACATTTTAGTTAATTAGCACTTTCTAAATTGATTCAGAATCAGAATAATTTATTTGTATGTGTTTATTTGTCAAACTATTATAAATGAAAATGTGTATCACATTCTACTATATTTCATCCCAATTATATACCTTTACTAGTAATAAATTCCACTTTACAGACGATAACTTGGTGTTAAAAATTGTGACAGTGACTTAGTAGGAAATGTCATCGTGACTAAATGGAAACATAAGCGGTGTTCATGATAAACTTTTAATAAGTAGGTATACAAAAAATATTATTTTCCCGAGAACAGTCTTGGACATTCCAATCGAACGCAACATCTTTTTTTGTTCGTGCCTTTCTTTAGCCGTTCTATTTATGTAGTTTAAGCTTTTTTCGGTAATGTTTACCTCGTTCAACAAATGCGCAATCTTATGATAAACTGAAAGAATAATAAATATTTTTAAACTTCTAATCAATGACTATCATGAAGTCGATGGATACACGGCAATAACTTTACAGCCGTAAATATATATATGTACATATAATACAAACAAAAGCACATAACTCCATCTTAGTTGCAGTCGGTTAAAATACACCACGTAAACATAGCCTTATGTGTCCATTAAGTCACAAAAAATGTTCCCCTAATATGTCACGACACTAAACGGACGTGACGAATCCTGCTTTACTAACAATAATGACGACAACTTTCAATATTCTTTGTTATTTTAAAAGAAATCATTAATTCATTACATACACAGATACATGTAGTCTATTTCACAAATGAAAGAATATTCTTAGAACTTACTGGTATCACGTTATAACTGTGACTATAGTGGACATCTTAATTGCGTCGTGCGTCGAATACGCCTTCCGTCACCGATTACCGCGTCACAAATGCCCGATGGGTAAAAACAAATGGTTGGTCTACCATAATAATGTTACCATGAAAATAAAATAACTTCTTTTAGTAGTTTTGTACTATAGAAAGCAAATAAAACAGTAGTGACTAAAGTGGAATGTCCACCTTGGTGCTAATTTGATTATCATTTATTTCAAGGTTTTTCTTGTAATACAATAAGATTTGTTTAAAAAAATATGTTATAATTGAAAAGAAAACATTAATCTTTAAAAGCTCACAAAAAACGCTTAACTGTGTCATAAAAAAACATGAATTTCGGTTAGTTAAAGTTTGCGACAGGAGGTGTGACACGCTAAAATAACCTTTTTTGTTCCTTAGTTTTATTTTTTAATCAGTTAAATTAGCTACAAATGACTACGTTTTGTATTTATTTTTAAAGCTAATGAACTACACTATACATTAAAAAAAATGCTCTCAATGGAGAATAAGATGGTCTTGTAAATTGTTTGTATATTCTTGTGACAGTACTTTTTCCGTATGGTCAATTTTTCGCGGAATGGCTCAGGTATGTTCTTCACAATATTCCGTTTCGATTGATATATGAATACTAGCTTACTCTATCGAAATATGTTTTGTCAAAATTCCATATCCTTGACATTTACAAACCTAAAGTCTGTCCAGTATGTTTTCCTAGGTTTTCCTATATTACCTATATGTTTTCTCTTCCATGTTGTGTATTCAAATGTACTAGTGGCCGTGGGTGGTGCACAGATATTGGTGTTGCACCAAAAGGTTTAGTTATAACTAATTCCCTGTCCATTGGGTTATTGGTTTTTTGACAGCTGCCTTATAATGTAATTATTCCCGATCAAAGTTTACTTTAAAATGTGTTATAAAATAAATAGGTATACAAACTGCCTAATCTTGTTGGATTATCTTATTTTTTTTTTTATTTTTTTTTTTATTATTATACAGACATTATACTACAGGTATGCGTATCAGTTTTTACAAAAAACAAACATTGTTCACTAGTTGCAGCTGTCAAAAAACGATTAAACCAGTGGACAGAGTGTAGTTGCTACGTTATATTTGTAGGTAGGGTCATTTCGCCTGTTCGCGTCCATTTAGTGCAGTTGGCAAGTTTGACGGCGATAATAAAAATGTCCCAGCACTAATTTCTATAAAAAATGTATGTAATGTGTTCACAAAATTAGTCTATTTTAAGATTAACTTTCAGTTATTTTCGAAACATTTTGCGTTTTTTTTTTAAATAGATAAACTTCAGAATTAGGCGTTTTACCCACTTTGCGTCCACAAAATCCAAATTGCGTCCACCCATGGACCATTTAGCGTCCACCAGCTTAGAAAAGGAATATAGGGGTGATATTTTTAAGAATTTGTAAAGAAAGATTGTTAATTGATAATTTCTTTATTTAAGAATATAAATATTAAAAAAAAATAACAAAAAAGACTACCGCCTTCAAAAAGTCAAAAATAACTTTTAATTCGCAAGTCGTGGCTTTGGTTTTGCTTGTTGTTTTGCATTACCACCGACTTGCGAATTAAAAGTTATTTTTTACTCTTTGAAGGCGGTTGTCTTTTTTGAAAAAAAAAATTTTTTTCGCTTTTTCGTGCCTGTTTCTTATCATAGAAAAGAATTACGAAACGGCGACACCAAAAAAAATCTGTGAACCCTTAATTTTCAACCCTTAGGGGTGGAGCATTTTCTTGAAATTTATATGGGACCAAATTTGAGGTATACACTATCAATTAAAAAAGAATCATCAAAAACGGACTACACTGAAAAAAGTTATGCGTGGTCAAACATAAAAATAAATATATAAAAAATAAAAAAATGTTCATAAAATGAAAACTACTTGGCCAAACAATGTTAATTTTTTATGGGACCTAATGGCAACTATTCCGCATCAAACTAAAGAAGAATCACGTAAATCGTATCAATAATCTCGGAGTAATCGATGTACATACATAAAAAAAAAACCAACCGAATTGAGAACCTCCTCCTTTTTGAACTCGGTTAAAAACAAACATTATTATCATTACAAAAATCACTTTAAAAAAATAAAAATTCTTCTCAACATTGATTGAGCTGCTATCGATATGCTATTGCTATACTGATTATCTTATAAGTATATAAAAATCTTCTGTGCGTGTGTATGAAAGTGAACTCCTCCTAAACGGCTGGACCGATTTAGATGAATTATTTCGTGTGTGTTCCAGTGGATTCGAGAATGGTTTAGATTCACAATTGGACCCGGTAGGTGGCGCTGCAGTCGAGTTGTAGGACTTCTTAGATGTATGCCACCCTGGTACTAGGAGCGCATAACTTAGTAGTCCTTATTTTCATATTTTCAGGGCAGGACAACGTCTGCCGGGCCCGCTAGTTATATAATATTCCTATATGCTAATAGCATAAATTGTCTTCTGTGTATGTTCTCTTTTCCTTCTTCTTTCTTGTCTCCGAAGAAATCATTTTAAATATAAAAATAATAAGAATGAATTAAATTACTTACCTACTCATTTAAATTAAAAATAGAATTATAAACACGTAGTCTTAATAAAAAATGTACAATAATAATAAACAACACATTTTTAATTATTTTTAAAAGCACGTTTATTGTGTTTAACGAAAATACCTAGTGGACGCAATTTGGTTTATTATTATTCTCTGTAGGTATAGTTTGCGTCCATTGCGGACGCAAAGTGGAAGTTTTGTAAATTCGATGTAGTAATTCGCGTCCACCTTATTTTAACCGTTAAATATAAAAAACATAAGCAAATTCATAATTAATATTATTCCTTTTTTCATTATTAAAGTCTAGAAACAGCTATGTATCCTAAAATTCACATAAAACAATAAAAAAATTACCATCGAACGCGCCGCTGCACACTATTTTTTTTCTAAACATCCCGCGCGTACGCGCTCCTTGTTGAACAGCCGAGACTAATTATTTTTTCTAAACGGGATTGGTTTGGCGCACGGACCTTTTGTCCATGCGTGCGTGCCTCATAAACATTGAGGTATTAGCGGTAATTAATTTTCGTTTGATTGGTGTGTTAGTTTACTTATTTTCGAGGATTTTTAAAGGGAGATCCGTAAAATGGACGCGAATTGGGCGATGGACGCGAACAGGCGAACTTACCCTATCAGGTATTTTATTTATATTATTATTTTATGTCATTTAATAATAACGACTCCTTTCACTCTGCCAATGCTTTTATTTCTTCCGATGATGCAAGTTTTAGTTCATTGGCACTTTTGGTGACTCTGTGTCTGAGCTTCAGTCAAAAGAAAATGCCTTTATGCAAAAAGATTAATAAATAAAAGTAGGTAAGACATTTTGTTTAATGTCTGCCATACCTACTAACATAGTTTTTAAAGTTCATGTTTTTGCTAACAATTTTTGGATCAATGATACATATCTGAATTAAAGTGATTATATAAGTATATCAATGCTCGATGTGTACCAAGTCAGGAAAGTGATCTGTGAGTTTGATCTCATCTCAAATCTCATCTTCTTTCTACCAGCTACCCTCTTCCCGGTTTCGTTCTTATCCGTAAGGATAGAATTAGAAAGGGAGGAAGTTGTGTTACTATCTTCGTAGATATTTTCCTTTCAAAATCATTGCCTCTTCTCCTCCACTTTACAGTGCCTCCCTTGATTTCCTCTTTCTGGATGTCTTTAACAAAGGTCTTAAAACCATAATTGGTGTTGTCTATGGTCCGCCCGCCGTTGACTGTTTTTCCAACCTTGAGAACCTGCAGGGTCAGAGTATTAATAATAATAATTTATTTATTGTAAAAAAGAAATTGTACATAACCAATTAACATAAAAACTAGTAATCAAAGAACGATGCGTCAAAACGTCTCCCCAATTCTTACATCGACCAACAGATTTGGAATGCATCTCAGTCGAAAAACCTTAGTAAGATGATCATTTTTTACTATGGCGAAATCTCTCAAAAGTAACGATATAACGAGAAAATTACGTTTTAATGTTATTATTTTTTGGCACAAATAATAATAATAATAATTTATTTCCAGAAAAAATATTACTAGGTTTGTCGTAATTATTAGCTAGTTAACAATAGTAGATAACAATGATTCAAATATATATAATAGCATCCGCTGCCGAACTAGGTTAGGACCTGTATTTCAGCATACGGCGCCACTCCTCGTATCAGAACTACACAAAATCAAGATAGAAATAAATGTGAAATAAATGGTGTGTGAGAGTAAATACAGTTTGTTACAGTACAATTCAAACTTTATGGCGGCTCTGAACACGAGTTGAGTGGCTGCGCAGCAAGAATTAGAAGAAGAAAGTCACGTGTGCGTGTGTCAGTGTGAGGGACGGTACTGCGCAGTCAGTAGCGCACTTCATTCGATTTAGCGCAACTCAAAATCTAAATGATTGCTAGAATGGCGTAGCAGCATTGACACACACTAGTACAAAACAATGGTCGGTTTGTGTGCATCAGAAAAAGAAATACGCACGATATAAGCACGAATCATTGAAATTGATCGGCAAACGACAGCGCGCGATATTTTACAGGGCTTTTTAAAATAATTGTCTAAAATAAATGAGCTCGTATTACGGTCTGAAAAATATTCTGTATATTAAGCTTAACATTTACTTTCATAAAATAAATATATCAGTTATGTTATTATTCAAATACTGGTGAAAAAAAATTGTCAAAGTGAACCGATTTTCTACTTTTTCAACATTGTTTTTTAATACATAATAGTAATATTTTTGTAATTTTTGCTCTGTAGCTGTCTTTATGACTGTATATACTGTTGGAAAAACGCATAAAACAAAATATTTTGTCGTATTGTAATGGTTGTATTCGTCCTGAAAGTTAACTCTGACGTCTATTTTCGTAAAACGATATGAAAGAATTGTCTTCGCTTTAAAAAACCATAATTAAAAATTATACTTTTACTCTGTAGCTGTCTAAATCAAGACTTAATCTTTCTAAAACTGTAAATTGTCTTTAAATAATCTGCTCACATAATTACGATATTGCTCTGGGCAAAACGCAAAAACATGAAGTTTTCGTCACGAATCGAATACGCGCTCTTAAGTTTGAATAAAGCTTTATCCACACATATCAGGGCCATGCCATGCCCGGGACGGGTACGGTCCGTGTCCGTGAAAAAATATAGTTCTGAACATTTTATATGAAATCGTTCACACACGTCCGTGTCCGGCCCGGGCCCTGACGATATTTTCCAAGCACGTCGCGCATATTTAAAAAAAAATTAATGACTAGTTTTTAATAGCCTACGCATATATGTTATATATATATATAATAAAATAGTGCCTGAGTGGTACAGATGGAAGGTCGCGGCCTGCGGTCACGTCCCTGACGCAGCCCTGACGGGACCTGGATGCATGGTCTTAGCACGGCGACGGACCGTCCCCGTCCCGGGCACGGGCCTGATATGTGTGGATAGAGCTTTAAACACACTGTTGAAAGTTGAAAGCTGTCACATAAAAATAATATATGTTCTTTGATCAACATAAGAGCAGGTTCACATGACAACGCGCGTTTTCAACAACATACATATGTATTCAGCCAGTGGCCAGGCACTTGCTAACGGGCTCTTTAATAAAGCGCGCGTGGAAAGCTCACACGCGTCAACGCGCGCTTTTGACGTGGATAGACGTATTTTAGGGTTCGCTCAGTTCATCCAGAAATCGTTTGACATGGAAATGGAAGCTTTAATACCGACATATTTATAGATGAAATAGAGAAACGTTCTGCGATTTGGGACATGACAAGTAGCGTTTATTCGGATAAGAACTTTTTTACCGTCGGTATAAAATCACCGTTAAAACTGTTTCTACGTCCATCTTTGACAAAAGTAACTCTGTAGAAATTGAACCACACCACGGCGACCGCGTCAATGTGCGATCAACGCCTGACAAGCGCGCATATGTGAACACTATACATAACATTTTAGAGCTCTTGTCATCTGAAAGTTGTGGAACCAATTCTTTGGATGTATTTGTTGTTATTACGTTGTATTTTTTATTCTCTACGTTATAGGATTGTTTCACTTTGACTGACCTTATTGATAGCTTCACGTTTGACCCTGCCACGTTAAAGGACTTTGTTTTGTTAAATAAAATGGAAACCGGACGCCGATGTGTTTTGTGTCCTCGATCTATATTACGGCAAAGGCGACATATCCTGCAAGCACAGAGTAATATAATATACCTACCTCTGCGAGATACTTTGCCTCAAAGTAGACCTGATTTAGCTGAATATATCATTCAAACTGGACTTATACAGGTATCCCACTTACTTTTCATTAATTATTGTAGCATATAGACACAAAGTACGTAAGGCTGCGGCGCGCCCGAGCAGAGAGACCATTTAGAACAAACCGCCATTTTACTCACGCACACATTGACGGTTGGCGCAGTGGCTGAGCGATCGACTACTGCGCAACGTGTTGCGGGTTCGATTCCCGCCCAGGGTAAATATTGGTGTGATGAGCACTTGTGTTTGCCTTGTGTCTGGGTGTTGTTTATCTATATATGTATGTATTTAAAATGTATTTGTGTATGTATATCAGCTGTCTGACACCCATAGTTCAGGGTCTCCCTAGTTTGGGGTCAGATGGCCGTGTGTGAAATGTCCCCACATATTATTATTATTATTCACATTTATTCATTTTTTTACGTATTATAATATATTTTTAAATATTAGTAAAAACAATAAAAACATTTAAAAATATAAAAATTAAATTAAAAATTTAAAAAACCCCCAACGCAAAACATAAAAGCAATTATTTAAAAAGTAAAAAATAATATCTTTTGTTGAGCCATCAAATGTTTGTTCGTTGAAATGGCGCTATAATGTCTCGGCGGGGTACCGCGTAAGTCAAATCTCATTGAAAATCCATGAGTTCGCTATTTTACCTATTTAGCTATTGCTGACTTAGCGGTACCCCGCCGCGACATTATAGCGCCATTTCAACGAACAAACATTTGATGGCTCAACAAAAGATATTATTTTTTACTTTTTAAATAATTGCTTTTATGTTTTGCGTTGGGGGTTTTTTAAATTTTTAATTTAATTTTTATTTGAAAGTTTTTAAATGTAATTTAGTCTGGTTTTGAGAAGTTTTAGATACGTCTAAAGTTGTATTTCGTCACATGGATCTTTTTTTATATTAAAGATATCACCCTGAGAATGCGTTTGGTATATATAATTCGCCATTTTGTGGTGCCGGTCATCTTGGCCTTGAAATTTATCATAGTGTAAAGTATTCTACTAGTGAAGCCCTTTCATTTGATACCCATATTGATGGAGTTGTGAAAAAATATGTGATTAGCTATTTTGTAGCGGCGGCCATCTCGGACCGATTTTCATCAAACATAGCTAAGAACACTCCCGACTAATTCACCTTTCAAATAAAAAAAACAAAAACAAAATCGGTTCATCCGTTCGGGAGCTACGATGCCACAGACAGACACACACACACACACACACACAGACACGTCAAACTTATAACACCCCGTCGTTTTTACGTCGGGGGTTAAAAAATAGTAGCCCACCGGTATCGGGAACAGGGTCCAAGCTACCGGTGGTCAGGGCTCCTGAGAGAGGAATCTCCTGACTATACGCGCCGTGTCCAGGAGTAGAGTAGGTACCGCTTTCTGTATCAAGCCCTTGATCCAGCTGCCCAACGAGAGCCTCCGAGGTGTGTGTGTTGGTCAAGGCTCTTGGAAATGAGTCCATTGGCCGTAACGACTATCGGCACAATGACTGCTGTAGTCACATCCCACATGTCGACAACCTCGCGAGCCAAGTCAAGATACTTGATTTGTTTATCTTTCTCGGTTTTCACGAGGTTCTCGTCATGCGATACCGCTATATCAACAATCATTGTGCGATGCTCTAATCGATCTATCACCACTATGTCAGGCTTATTGGCAACAATAGTCCTGTCAGTGATGATAGATCGATCCCAATACATCGTGATATTGCCATTTTCGAGAACTGGGTCGGGCACATACCTGTAGTACGGAACTTCCGATTCCACAAGCCTGTATTTTAGAGCAAGTTGCTGATGGATAATCCTAGCTACAAGGTTGTGTCTATGCAAGTAGTCTCCGTTAGCCAGACGAGAGCACCCAGAGATAATGTGTCGGATTGATTCTCCCGGTCGGTGGCATGCCCGACAAATGTCAACCGTGCCGTCCTTCACAATATACCTCCGGTAGTTGTTCGTCATCATAACTTCGTCATTAATCGCACAGACAAAACCTTCGGTTTCCCCAAAGAGGTCACCGAATCGCAGCCAGGATACGGACGCCAAGAAGTCTACATCAGGCCCATGTAGAGCCCGGTAGAAGCGCCCGTGAAGCTCCTTGCTCTGCCATACCTTCTTACGGTCATTAGTATCTAGTACTACAGGTTTGCGCCAGTTCTCGTTCGCTAAGGAGAGCGGGGTGAGGCACTTAACCACTGAGACCACATCTCGGTGCATCCCCACGACGGCTTTAAAGAAGTACTCCCTGAGACTGCATACCTCACGGTTGTGCAGGGACTTAGCATTAAGAAAGCCTCGACCTCCGCACTTCCGTGGGATATACAGTCTCATTACCGATGACCGTGGGTGATGCATCCTATTTGCGGTCAGCAATGTACGGACCCTCCTATCCAGGGCGTAAAGTTCCGTCTGAGTCCACTTGAGTATGCCGAAAGAGTACATCAAAACCGGCATGACCCATTCGTTGAAGGCGCGCACCTTGTTTCCGCCTGATATAAGACTATTCAACACTTTATTCAGGCGGCCAAAGAAGCGCTCCCTCAACGATTGTTTCATGTCGGCAGCATTGATGCCTAACGCTTCCGACATTCCCAAGTATTTGTAGGTTTCGGTTGAGGAGAGGGATCTAAGGTGTATGGAATCCGAGAGTTATGTGCCCACGGATTCCACAATCTCCCCTCGTTTCACATGCATGACTGCACATTTGTCCACACCAAATTCCATCCTGATGGCGCTACTGAACGTTTCTATTACTTTCAGTAGCTCCATCAGTCGCAAATTGTTGGGGGCAAAGAGTTTCAGATCATCCATGTAAAGGAGGTGAGATATAACCTGACCTCCTCTTCTCAGCCGATAGCCCAGACCTGAACCCTCCAGCAACGCGCTTAGAGGGTTCAAGGCTAAACAAAACCACAGTGGGCTCAGACTATCGCCCTGAAATATACCTCGCTCGATCCTTATCGGTTCCCTATTCTCCCGGATCTGCCGACATCCTGGATAGCGAAGGACCGTCTTCCATTGCCCCATACATGACATCAGGAAGGTGCGCAGAGTTGTGTTATTATTATTATTGACATTACGTTTATAGGCCATCTCAAGCAGTTTCAAGCAGACATCAGTCTCGACCATAGAAATATTTCTTACATAGAATTCGGAACAACGATCATGTTCCGTTTGCGGGATGCGAGACGTCAGACACGTTAGTTTTGGTTTCAAAGAGTATAAAACAGACACGTCAATGCGCCATTCTCGCGGCTGCCAAACATACCTAAGTAAGTCTGTTTCCCCAGCATAATGTGAACATTTAATAAAAAAAATTAAAATTTAACAATTTAATATGTATTAAACTAAAAACTAAATACTTATATTTTATTTTGACGTGATAACGTCTTATAAATTGATGAACACCGGCTGCACTCACTAAAAAGTGAAACGTTCCGCTTGAGCCTGAGCGTGCAAGCGAGAGCGCTGAACAAGCGATAGAGAGGCACGATCGGCCCAAGCAATAAGCTCCACCCACCTCGATTTTTTTTCAAACTCAAACTAGACTATTTACAAAAACTTTTGAAGTAGCATCTGTCAGAAAGTAAAATAGGCTTCTATCTAGAGCTCAGAGCAAAAAGAATAAATAAATAATTTAAATGATTTTAAAATGAAGCCATAAGTCACGAAATGACCTGAATAATATCACTATTTGCTAGCGTGATTATATTTTTATTTCACAAATGCCAAATGTCACGATGCACCGCTCTTTTAAAACGACAATGTCATAGTGAATGACCTATCTACAGTTCAGTGAAACTAAGTGATGATTTGAAGCGCTCTATCTAGTGCGTAGTACATATATATCGATGGTCTCGACATAGGTATATTATATTACTCTGTGGTCTCAACTGTCACGTTTTGTCTAAATGAATAAATGAGAGACATTGACATTTCATGACGCACAGAAAAAAAATGTTATAAAAAAATGCACAGAGTTCCATCCAGTGTCAATAAAATTTCATATTGTCACAAATAAAACCTAAGAGTCAATACAGTAGCAGCCCTAGTGAGTCTGGCAAGTTTAGGTAATTATTTTTGAAGATGGCGGGAGCGGTCTTTCTGTACCCTTTATATTTTGTGATATAGAGGGCAGTATTTTGTTTTATTTTTCTTGTCATGTGTATTATACTTATACCTATGTATGCAGTGGAAAACGCCATTTTCTGAAGGATGTAACCACATTACATAATGATGTACTTACCTAATGCGGCGAATTATATGGCCTCGACATGTAATTGTAGATAGGGTGAAAAGTGCTGTTTGTCCGCTGGAGCGGCTATTCGTGACGATACTGCCATCGATGGCCCTGTATGGGGTACCGATCTGGGCCTCAAGTCTGCTATTACAATAGTGTCAGAATGGTCTGTCATTGATTTTCATAATAACGCCATTATATTAGTAGATTACTAAAATTGTCAAAATCAACAATTATGAAATCAATTATAGACCATCCTGACACTATTGTAATAGCAGACTTGAGGCCCTGGGCGGTATTGATTTTGACAAGTTTAGTAATCTACTAATGTAATAGCGTCATTATGACTTTCCAATGGTCTACCACTGACACGCCATTGAAAGAAATGATATAGAATGGTAATCTCGTACAAAATGACAACTGAATGACTGACTTAGGCGGTAATCTGCTAAAATTTTTAAAGTTCCTTTGATCAGTGACCTACCATTAGAACGTCATTGTGCAGTCATTGCTTTTAATTCGACCGACCAATGATCGACCATTATGAATTTAGCAGATTACAAACTTTTAGCAAAATGACAATGGGATCGTGTTGGAATGACGAAATTATAATAATAGCAGACTTGGCCCACTGACGGCAGGCGGGCTGGTAGCATCGCTGTTCTACAAAAGCCGCAAAGCCGCCAGCGACAGATGGCCTACAGAGTCATCAGGGGGTATTACACGATATCCTACGAGGCGGTTTGTGTACTGGCCTGATCATCGACCACCATGCGGAAAAAGAGAGGGAAATCACATCTTCTCACCCGGCCCGCAGCTGGTGCATCGGGCGTTAGCGAAGGGTGGACAACGCCCTTTTCCAGCCCACCGAAAATGGGCCCAGGGCCGACGGACTCAGGGACGTTCCCACACATTAAGGCACACGTGGCGGCTCGTAGTACCTTGCAAATTGTTTTATATAAGTCGAAATAATTTAACTTCTTAGCAATAGCATTTTCGGTAAACAAAACTCCATAATATTTCTTGACACAGTAGAAAGTAAGAAGTTTTTATAAGTTTTAATTTACTGAAACTTCTTTCTGCTTTAGCAACACTTACAGCTACAGTCAGCAAGATCCGAAACGCTGTCCACACATTCGGGAAAAAATCCTGAGCGTTTTTGTTGAATAAGTCAAAAAACTTTACTCTCAGACTCTCAGATGTCACATTTTCCCCCATCAGTTACCTAGTTGCCTAGCGCTTGCCAGTGATATACCTACCTACGCGCCTGATCGATCTACGATTAGTCGGCGCCTTTTCTGTTGATTTCGGCGCCCGGTGCGACCGCACCGCTCGCACCGCCCTAGGGCCGCCACTGTTACAGCGATTGCTGAAGGCGCGAAGACCTGAAAAACCTACGACAATTTAATAGAGATCATCACTGATTAATCTTTGGTATTCGGTAGGTGATCAATAACTAGCCTCGTTATCCTTCATATCCTTCAGAATCCAATTTAGTGTAGTGTGATCATTAGCTAACAAGTTTGGTTCCTAAATTGATTTCCTACAAAATGTATAGTGTAATAGTGTGTAGTACTGTGTAGCTAGTTAACTTGCAACTAACTAAGTACCTACCTATAATACCACTGATTAAAAGGCTTATTACACTATACAATTTGTAGGAAATCAATTTAGAAAATCGGCAGGTGTAATCGCAGAGGCTAGTATTGACTGCCAGTCATTGACCTCTAAATATATTTTTTTTCTGCTTGCGGGTCGATCGTTTGTCGTCTAATTTTATTATTGTAGATCGCCGATGGTGTAAGTCTACCCGCCCCTGTCGTAGACAATAAAATTTAGTAAGTAGAACGGTCGGGACCTCCAATTTACACTAAATCGGATCCAATCTGTTCTAACTGCGATTACACCTGCCGATTTCCTAAATTGATTTCCTACAAATTATATAGTGTAAAGCGCTTACCACACGCACAAGCTTCACCACAGTTTTGCCTGCGCAGGCCGGTTTGTACACGGAACACGGAGCGTATTTTACCAACCACACGCTCCGTGTTCCATGTAGGTACAAACCGGTTGTACACGGAACACGGAGCGTATTTTACCAACCACACGCTCCGTGTTCCATGTAGGTACAAACCGGTTGTACACGGAACACGGAACGTATTTTACCAACCACACGCTCCGTGTTCCATGTAGGTACAAACCGGCCTGCGCAGGCAAAACTGTGTTGAAGCTTGTGCGTGTGGTAAGCCCATAATAAACACCCGGTCCAACACAGTAGCCCATAAGCCCGTTGGCGGCCGTTGGACACAGTACATACCTTTAGTACCTACCTACAAGTTAGGTAAGTAGTTATCCATAACAAATCACAGTTCATTTCATGTTTACCAACAAGTCACATTAAGCAAAATAACAAATGAAAGCGAATGCGGAATTCATGTCCGTATGAACAAAGTGCGCGTCCGAGCGTGGATCCTGTCCTGTGTGGCAGAAATGCCAGCATCAGTATGGCGAATCATCCCACAATGTGGCATGTGCGATGTAGTGTAGTCAGTCAGTACATGTCTCAGCTCTGGTGTGGCTTGACGGACAACATAATTTGATAGGTATCAGGCCGTTCCATGCTCATAGTAATTTTAAAATGAGAAAGTGAGATAAACTGCTAAATAGGTACACCGTTAATGGACGAATATCAGGTGGTGCATATAATTTCTTTATGACGTATGTGTTTTATTTATTAATTATATCGTGCATCAATTAGTCGATACCCAATTGTATCTATATTCTATCTATTAATTATATACCTGTAAGCACTACTTCAAGCAACCGTAACTTAGTCACCGTGATACTTACCTTTAAGTATCATATAAGAGATCCTTTCTTTTCGCATAATGTTTTTATTCCTAATATGCTTTGGCATAACTATTTTAGTATAATTGGTTTTGCCATAGTATGGAGCCAAGTATGGAGTTTCTTGCCCATTCTTCTCCATACTAAACTACCTTTTGGAATGGGTAACTAGAATCAACTTTTTTTTTTATAATATGACGTTCAATAGTGCCTTATAATGGTCTAATTGAAATAAATGATTTGACTTTGACATAGTAATACGTCGCCATATTTTTTTGGCATACAGTTTATGCTGGCATAATTATCTTGATCTTGAAGCTAATTTGTTTTGGCATATATTTAATTCGCATAATGTGCAAATCTATCCACGCTCTCGTCTTAAAAAATCAATATGTTGTGCTACAAAAGTTAGTGACAGAAATGAATCGCTCCAAAACCACTGCATGCTTGCTGCATGTATGGTAAAAATATGTTCTAATATCATTATGCTTTTTTAGAATGTTATGCTTAATCATTATTATGATAAAAAATTATGCGTAAGCTGTTATGCGTAAATAATGTTACGCGAAAATATAATTAGGCGAAACAAAAGTATGCTAAGTTTATATTAGGTCTTAAAATTTTATGCAAATGGATTGGAAACTTCAAGTCTCTTTATAATCTATCTAATACCTATAAACGAGCAATTCTTATCTATACTAATATTATAAAGAGGTTTATAAGAGAGAGGTTTATAGGAGAGGTTTATAAGAGAGAATACCCCCCACCCTTGTACCCTTGTTTGTATGTAGGCGGGTAATCTCCGAAACTACTCATCCGATTTCAAAAATTCTTTCACCAATAGGAGCTATGTTATCCCTGAATGCTATAGGCTATATTGCATTATCAAAAAGTTAGGGATCCTTGAGAAAATTCACGCGGACGAAACATTGGCGTATCTAGAGTTATTTTCCAGGGGGCCTGGCCCCTGAGATGCCATGGCCGATACGATGAAGCAGAGTCGACATCCAATGTTCTGTCAGCGAGTAGGTGCGATTCGATTAGTATCATAATTCATAAATAACTTTACAATTATTATAAACATTTTTGTAGTGACAAAGTTCATAATAAGTGTAAAGTTATTTTGAATTACCTATGTTACGTAACGTTATGTTTGTTCCACATGTTTGAACAATGAACTGTGAACTGACATTTTGAACTTAGTGCTTTTTTATACCTATTCTAAGAAGTTTGCGTTAGACCGCAACTCGTCTAATCTTAAAGTGATAATGTGGTCTAAGGTGGAACACTCTTGCCTAGGATAAACCGGTTCACTCGTGCCTTGAAGATACCCAGATAATACTTATCAGAGAACAGAAGGGCGGGCAGTGAATTCCATAGTCTGGCAGTTCGCACAATAAATGTGGTATCAAAACCGTTGGTTCGAGACCGTCGAACTTTAACCATATAGCGGTTACGTTTCGCCGTATCTCTGCTCGTCCGATGATGGAATAGAGATCGGGGAATTAAATTGTGCAAATCCAAAGCTCACTCTCCAAAATGTTCCCGACAAAAGACCGCGGCGATAGGCTAGCAACAGTGCGGCGATGTTCAAGGCTCTGGAGCCTAGCCCTAACCTGAGAGTCGTTGTCAATGAGCTTCTTGGCACGTCTATCAATAACTTCCAACGCTTCCAGTTGGTATTTAGCTGATCCATCACACAGGTGGGAACAGCACTCCATGCACGATCGAACTTGTGCTTGGTATAAGTTGAGCAGCTGTTCCGACGTAAAGTACTTGCGCACCTTTGCGAGGAGTCCCAGCTATTTGGCAGCTAATTGGGCCTTCGATTTAATGAATGACCCAAAATTAAGATTTGGCGTCAGAGTAACGCCTAGTAGCTCAAGATCGGAACGGATACATGTCGGAAAGAAATGGAAAGCCCTCTTCTTGGCAGAGAAAAGACACGCCTGGGTCTTAGCGTCATTAAACTTGACCAGATTAGCATCCTTCCAATCGGAGACTGCCTTGAGGGGCAAGCGTTCGACCATGGAAAGACTGGATTTCAGCCGCGTATTTAGACACGTGCGCTGGATGTGTAACTCTCTACAACCGTGCTGTCATCTGCGTACCCAAAGGTACCGGGTTTCAGCATAGGTATCATTGATATGCAGCAAAAAAAGGGTTGCAGAGAGTACCGATCCCTGAGGGACACCAGCATTTATAGCCATTCGATCAGACGAGCAGCCATTGATGACTACTCGAATTGAACGATCTCTCAGGAAATTCGATATTCATGTATAGAAACCAGACGGCAAGCCATTTGATGGAAGCTTGCTAATTAGGCCATCATACCAAATATGTTCCGGGAGACGGCAAGTGCTTCCCCATATTTCTCGATGGCGTCACTCCAGGCGTGAGTGGCGTACGCGAGAAGATCCCACGTGGACCAATTTCGGCGAAAGCCGTATAAACGATAACTAATGAGATCATTAGCTTCAAGGTACGCCGGGACCCTGTTATTGACGACACGTTCCATTGTCTTGCCGTGACCGAGATGGGCCTATAGTTGGTAGGATCGGCATGGCTGCCTTTTTTGGGCACGGGCTACACGTTGGCGAGCTTCCATGACTTCAACACTAATCCAATCTCGAGAGAGAGCCGAAAGAGGCGTGTCGGTACAGGAGACAATTCAGGTGCGCAGGTCCTCAGAACTATAGCTCGAATACCATATGGTCCACTGGCCTTGTATACATCAAGATTTGCGTTTCGCTTTTTGAACCTCCTTTTGGCGAAAGCGAGTATCAGACATTGAGGTCGTGCTGCCAGCTAAAGTCGGGAAGTTGCGTCTCCTGCATCAAGATGCGAAGATTCTGCAAATAGAGAAGCAAATAGGTTTGCTTTCTCTCCTGCAGTGTGAGCCAGAGAACCATCAGGTTTGAGCAATGGAGGCAGTGAGGGACGATAGAAGTTTAACTCGACCGATTTAGCTAGGGACCAAAAAGCTCTACTACCCGCTTTCATAAACAAACTTTCCTCGTACCCATGAGGAAAGTTTGTTTATGAATAAGGGGTTAAATTTATACCTAACAATAAATTTCTTACCTAAATAAAATAATAGCGTAATAAATGTAAACAGACACCTAACAATTATTGTCGAATAGTATGTAATATTATGTAAATATGTAGATAAATAGGCTGTAAATAATTGTTGGGTAAAGTTTTTTAGGTGTCCATCGTTGAATTTCGAATCGTTAACCCAACATCCTGGGGTGGGCACAAGACCATACTGGGGTGGGCACGGCCCACCCGGCCCCCCCTCTATATACGCCTACGGGACGAAATCGCGGGCAAGGTGCTAGTATTCTATATAATCTTAATCTCGGAAACGGGTCCAACGATTTTCATGAAATTTAATATCGGGGGTTTCAGAGGCGATAAATCGATCTAGGTTTCATATTTAAAAACACGAAAAATAAAAAAAAAGCTCGGTCGCCCAGGTAGGTATTTAAAGTTTAATAGGGTATTTTACTCTATACGAAAAAAAATCTATAAATATGTTATTGAGACAGTTTAGGCATAAAGCAGTCGGAAAATGTAAGTTTTAGTTCATCAAATAACAAAACATTTTTTTAAATTCAATTAATAGTTTTCAGTATTTTTAATCTGTTATAAAACACCGTGAAATAGTAGCGGCCATGTTATTACGCCGTACGGCTGTGTAAACAAAAAAATTACAAGTGTCACTCAACCAATTGGCGTAATATAGGCTTTGTACTTTTATTAGTTTCGTAACCAACGTAATTTTTTAATTATTACACCTATTACAAAATATGCTTTTCATTATTTTTAAATGATATACAATTATCATATTTGATACTAAACGAACTGACGTCATTTACGCTGAGCAATATGGCGTCCAGTAAGAGGCGTTTTCGTCAACTTACGCGCGAAATTTGAAAATTTAAAATTTAGATGAAATTTTATGGCACTTTTCGATTGAATAAAAATGTTGTGTTTTTTTTTTGGTGGCATATTAGCACTACAGAATTTCAGATCAGATGGCCGTGTGTGAAAATGTCCCCACATATTATTATTATTATTATTGAGACACTTTTCAAAAATGGGTGTAATACCCTATTATGGTAAGTAATATTTGTAAGTAGTTAAGATAGATACCGGGCTAATATACTTACTTCGTGGTACCGGGTTATAGCATGCTGTATGGGAATTCTAATAATAATAAATAATAATATGTGGGGACATTTTCACACACGGCCATCTGACCCCAAACTAGGGAGACCCTGTACTATGGGTGTCAGACAGCTGATATACATACACAAATACATATTTTTTTTGTAAATACATACATATATAGATAAACATCTAATAGGTTTATATGGAATAACAGCAACTTCAATTATAACTTTTATACAGAATGTTTGGTAGATCGATGCAAAGGATTGGGCCCCATTTCTTCCCGGATAATTTGGATGGCAACAATTATTTGGGATTCCTACAAAGTGATCGTCCAGAGCTTGTAGAGGAATCTGGGCCCCGAAATTCACTAGAGAGTGCTGCCAGCCTCAGCCACGGCGGCGAGCGTTAAAACGACCTGCACGTGTAGCATGACTACGCTATGTCTACGGAAGAATAGATTATACTGATAGCAAGAATAGAAAAGTCAGTTCAGTTTGTCTATTCTTCTTGTCAGTATGTCTATTCTTCCGTAGACATAGCGTGGTCATGCTACGCGTGCTGGCGGTGCGACGCGCGGCGCCACTGGGGGCCAAGTCTGCTATTTTTATAATTTCGTCATTACAACACGATCCCATTGTCCTTTTGCTAAAAGTTCGTAATCTGCTAAATTCATAATGGTCGATCATTGACTGCACAAGGACGTTCTAATGGTAGGTCACTGATCAAAGGAACTGTCAAAATTTTAGCAGATTACCGCCTAAGTCAGTCATTCAGTTGTCATTTTGTACGAGATTACCATTCTATATCATTTCTTTCAATGGCGTGTCATTGGTTGACCATTGGAAAGTCATAATGACGCCATTATATTAGTAGATTACCAAACTTGTCAAAATCAACAATTATGAAATCAATGCTATTACAATAGTGTCAGAATGGTCTATCATTGATTTCATACTTGTTGATTTTTACAAGTTTGGTAATCTACTAATATAATGGCGTCATTTTGAAAATCAATGATAGACTATTCTGACACTATTGTAATAGCAGACTTGACGCCCTGACAGCCCCGGATCTAAGGGGGGGCAAACCGGGGCATTTGCCCCGGGCGGCAGTTTCATGGGGGCGCCAAATCCTTGAGACAAGAATTCGAAATATCGAACAAATAAAGCCTCTTTTTCTACAATCTCATAGGTTTTTATCTAGTTTTCGAATCTTAATATAATATGTTTGAATAACAAACTATTATATTTCCATACGCCCAGTTAGTTTTTGAACACATACCGAGTGATTTATGAACGCATCTTAACAAATCAAGTAAATTTTTGAACGCGTCCGTAGTGTTCGTGATCTTTCTGCCAGGTGAATCCCCGTCACATCTGTCTCTCAAACACTGAAGGAAGGGGGCGCCACTATCAAGGTTTTGCCCCAGTTCGAAAAAATCGTAGATCCGGGGCTGCGCCCTGGAGTCGCGGCGGGTGACGCGGTTTGCGTTGGTATGCCACAGATAGACTAGTTGCGACCGCGGCGGCGGTAGCGGATTTTAATAGTTATCTAAATACGTCCAGTATTTAGATAACTATTAAAATGGCCCTATTAAAAGTGGCACAGTATTGCCTGGAAATAAGTGCGTTCTTAGCACAAGATATCATTCAGTCAAGAATAGGAGTGCACCCAGTTAACCAGAAAAGGAGAGAACTTAACGAATTTCGCAATCTTTATTATGAATATAGGAACTACTCCGATGAATTGTTTTTTTTTTTCGTCCCATATTTTTTTTTAAACATGCCTATATTTATAGGTATATTGCTGGTCTACTCAGTATTTCACTAATAAACTGTTCCGGAAACAACGGATATTGTTTATATAAGCTCAACGCGCGATAAAAACAAAATTATTTGTTTCGGTCGCGCGAATCCGAATGCGTCCACCGATGCCGCCGCGCGCTCCGTTCCGGCCTGGCCACAGTCTTTGGCGGCGTGGCTCGCGGCGCGACTGGAGTCGCGATTATATAGAACATAACGAATTTCACAATCTTTATTATTAATATAGAAACTACTCCGATGATTTTTTATTTTATTTTGTCCCATATTTTTTTTATAGCATGCCTACATTTATATATTGCTGGCCGTGTCGTTACCCCAGGTTCGCCTCGACCCTGCGCGTTTACGCGGGCTTAGATAATACTCTAGGGGTAGGGCAGAGAAGACTGCGTGGAGTCAATTTTGCAGCGATTCATTTCTGTCAATAACTTTTCCAGCACAACATAGGTATTGATTTTTAAGACAATACTTTTGCGTGGCGCAGAAGATTTGCACATCATGCCTAGTACCTAACATTATGCAAATCAAAGGATCATGGCCTGTAGACAAAATCCCTTTTCTGTTAGCGTTAACGCCAACGGAAAAAACAAATTGTATGCAGTTGACATATTTGCGTCACGTGACATCGCGTAAGCAACGTCAACTCCGTACAATTTCATTTTCCGTTGGCGTTAACGCTAAAAGAAAAGGGATTTTGTCTACAGGCCCATGGCTTTGTACAAAAAAAAGATGTTTGGAGAAGTTGAAATTCTCCTTTTTATACTCGTGTACCTTAAGAGCATCTTCAGGCATAAACAATATTTTTAAAACCCCGCAATAAAAATGAATGTTAAAAGTGAATAGTTTAACGAAAACCGAGTAACAGTGACATTGACAACCGCCGTTTTGCAGTTCTTACACTGAAGTTGCATCGCTTTATGGGAAATAATATCACAATTAATAATGTTTTTTTTGTTCCACACCCTTGACACATCACTTGTCTGCCAATTTGATAGATCCGCTAATGTCACTTGTCACTTTCTTTTTTTATAAACACAAAATAGGCAACGAGATGAAACGAAAAAGTGTTATTTTCATTTCGAAATATTAGGTCCTTACATATGAAATTGCCGATACTTAATACTGGCAACTTTGAAATCAAATATTTTGTGTTTGATTAGGAATTCCAAATTCAAAATTATTTCAAAATAAAGACTAAAGAATATTGTTTTAAAATTCGTGTTTCATTTGTTTTATCGTCATTTGTTTGGGCTTGAAAATTGCTATTGCAACAACAATGGAGAAATTAAAAATTCGCGATATTTACGAATATGAGTTCTACCGTGGCACCAGTGCAGCAGAAACGGCTCGAAGGATTAACGACGTGTACGGGCCAAGCACCGCTAACGAACGAACGGTGCGTTTTTGGTTTCAACGTTTCCGTTCTGGAAATTTTGATTTACAAAATGAGCCTCGTGGACGACCGGATACTCAAGTGAATAATGAAGAATTAAAGGCGATAGTTGAAGCGGACCCATCTCAAACCACTTCTGAATTAGCAGCAGCCTTTGGAGTAAGTGACAAAACAATCACTATCCATTTGCGTCAAATTGGAAAAGTAAAAAAGCTCGAAAAGTGGGTACCGTACGAATTGACTGAAACACACCAACAAACACGCGTCGGTTGCTGCGCTTCCTTGCTCAATCGTCACAATAATCAGGGAATTTTAAATCGTATTGTCACTTGTGATGAGAAGTGGATCGTGTACGATAATCGCAAGCGATCATCACAATGGCTTAACCCTGGAAAACCGGCAAAACCTTGCCCCAAGCGAAAACTGACTAAAAAGAAGATTCTAGTCAGTGTTTGGTGGTCCTGTGCTGGTGTCATCCACTACAGCTTCATGAGATCAGGCCAAACGATTACTGCAGACATGTATTGTCAACAGTTGCAAACAATGATGGAAAAGCTCACCATTAAACAACCGAGATTGGTCAATTGCTCTAGCCCATTGCTCCTTCAGGATAACGCTCGACCACATACTGCACATCAGACGGTCGCCAAGTTAGAGGAGCTGCGACTGGAAACTCTGCGTCACCCACCATACTCTCCAGATCTTGCCCCAAACGATTACCATTTATTCCGAAATTTGGACAACTTTTTACAAGGAAAAAAAATCAATTCTGATGAGGCAGTTTAAACAGCCTTTAAGCAGTTCATCGATTCTCGCTCCCAGGATTTTTTTACCAAAGGGATCAATGAGCTCCCGATAAAATGGCGAAAGTGTATCGATAACAATGGTACATACTTCGATTGACTAAATATATAATTTCTTTTAAAAATGTTATTTTTAATTTTTTGATACCGAGCGGCAATTTCATATGTAAAGACCTAATATTTTAATTTTCTTCTTTTACATTTATTTGTTCGCGGGCACTACTGTCAAAATTAAAACAAGATGGATGCCAAGCTTGCTAGTGTTGCCATTATTCTAACTTATGTTATACCAATCGATTTTGTTTGATATTTTTTGTCCAAAATTGTGGTAAAAAAAACTGGAATTTCTAAAATGAACTTTTTACGGGACAAGTTTAAATCATTAATTAAAAATATATTTAGCAAGTAATGCCAAAAATTGTGACTTATTGTTATATATAAATAATATTTTGTAGGGGGGGTTCTTTTTGAAGGGATGTAAGTCACTGGTTCCGGCGCAGGAAGAAGTCTTGTGTTCGTAGCAAAGATTTAATGTACTTTTACACTGGTTTTTATAGCTAGGGCCGTTCCACTCTGCCTTTTCCCGGTAGGGATGAAGGAGGGGAAGAGGGGACCTCTAACCAAAAATATGACAAAATTTATGTCGAGTATACTTTTAACTTAGCAGTGAGGTCTCATGCAGTTATTCCAGGAAGGACGTAACAGACGGATGCAACACTGGTTCAGTCTTACAAAATAAAAATATTCTACGAGAGGTCATTAAATCACGGAGACTCTTAACATCGCGATTCAGAAAAGTGACGTCACGCGACAGCGACATCTAGTAACGAGGAGCGGCATGTTGTCGTATAATGATTCTCTCTGTTACATACTAGAGGGCGCTGGTGAATAATAATTTTGCTACAATTTGTTATTTTTGCAATGAACATGTCCTCTCAAAGAAAGATCGATGGTTTGGTAAGATACTAAGATTGGGACTATTTGGGACACGTTAATTTTCATACAACAATAGCGGATATTTTTTTAAATAAGTAGAGTAGTTTTCCTGCTTAGACAAATTATAAAAAAAATAGTTATAATCTATTATTTATACAAAAAAAAATATGTAAAAAAAAAATTTGAAAAATAAAAACCCGACTCGTAAAAAGCGAAATTTTAATAAAAACACCAATAGCGATTTGATCAGTCGGGACCCATTAAAATCTAGACCGGCTCAAATCTTCCCTATACTGGGTCCCGACTGATCAAATCGCTATTGGCGTTTATTTAGATTTCAATGGTATAGTTATTCAACATACTAAACATAATTCTAGACTACAGGACTTGTTTATTTCCTTTCAGTTTTTATTTAAATTTTATTTTTCTAATTTATTTTTTTATTTGAGACTTTTCAGTTATGAATACCTATTCTAAGTTACGTTTAAGCTGTCTATTCTGTTGCAATTCTGGTGTATCTTTACTATTACGTGTTTTTAGAGTTTCGAAGTCAACATAGAACCCTTAATAGTTTCGCCATGCCCGTCCGTCCGTCGTCGCGTCGGTCCGCAGTGTAATTTCAAAGACGGAACCCTACATTGCGCGTAGCCCATCACGCACTTGGCCGGTTTTTTTGTATTATTATTATATTACTAAGGCATTGTAATACCTTTTTGGAATCCTTAAAATGAACTCTTTATTTTAATACCCACATTGCAGATATCGAAGAAAAAATAGTTTTATTACGTGATTTTTATTTTTTAAGGATTACTGTGATGACATACATTTTTAGAATCCTTAAAATAAGCCCTTGAATTTGATGGTCCATATTATAACTTTAGAAAAAAAACTTTTTTTTTTTACTTCAAACACTGGCATTTCCCAACTGCCACGTTTATTTATTGTTTTCGTAACCTATCTAAGAACACTTGGACCAATGAGACGAATCTAACGATACCTTATATGACATAAATCCGTTCGGTAGTTTGGAAGATAACAGGTAATATAGAATATTTTATTTTATTTTACCGGCGCGAGAAACATAACCCTTTCCTTGCAGTCGGGATAAAAATGGGACAGAGGCTTTAGTCGAATTGTGCAATTATTTTGAGAAATGCTCAGTTGTATTGGATAGTACTTAGATAAACTACACAGAAAAAAGCTAGCTAGCTAGTTAGCTTATCATTCTATTCATATCTAACGATAGGTACTTACCTCTATATCTAGGTGAGAAAGCTAATTTGAGTCTCAATTCTTTTTGTAAGTATATACAGACCTACCTAAATAAAATCGATGTCTAAACTTACTACGTAGGTACCTACCTAAATTTCCACCAAAGTGCACTTAATCTAATTCGAGGATTTATTAAACGCTCTATCGGTAATATGTACAAACAGCGTCCAGAGTGTTGGTTCCGCTACGTCAATTTGTCGCTGTTCTAATTGAGTTGTTAAGAGCTGCCGATAAGTAGCGATGAAAACGTGATAGTTACCACCGCGACCGCCACATATCAATCTGAACAGGTGCCACCCAGACTTTCGCGGGCATTAATTCATTCCTCTCCAAGTTTTATTAAAATATGTAAGTGCAAGAAGCGTGAAATAATTTTCTTTTTTGTGGTTCGCTCGACCGTCGTCCGAGAGCGGTTAGTCAGTGAGGAGTGCATGGGCGTCGCGGTCGTCTGCGCGTGTCTTACCGTTTGCATCTATAGTGCTGATACGCGGGTGCCTGCTGCAGTGAACGCCGGTGTTGTTATGGAACCAATCAGCTCCTAAACAACCGTAGGAAAATGCATATCCTGGAGATTGGTGCTGATCAAGTAATTACGTGATATTTGTATACATACAGTGAAAGAAACTGAAAGTGTCTCGAGTGTGTTCAACTTCAAATGCCAAGTAGTAATAATTATCTAATAAAACGCATTTAATTGATATAATGCATACCTATAATGCCTCTATCTTTTATTTGCGTACATTAGTAGGTAAATAATGGTCGGTACCTATATGTATTATATCGGTATATAAATTCATTATTTTAGATAATATGTAATGCATAGGTAGGTAGGGACATTTATAATATAAGTATAACAAAATAACTACCCGTTGACAAAATTAAAAGAAACTAATTAAGTAGGCATGAAGTAGGTACTTACTTAAGTACTTAAATAACAGATTTAGGATTTTTTATTTATTTGTAGGAAATGTATTTCTTTTAATCGTGTGGACCTTCCCATACCGACCTAATATACTAAATAGTTGCAATAGGCGGTACCTACCTAAGTACGATTACATCCTACTTAAGTTGTGGGTAAACCAGGCTTTACCCACATTTTAAGTACAAATGAATTTTACTATCTGATAATATATTTCATATCGCTATAATCACATCGGCGCGTTTCTAATTAAGCACTTTGTATAAGTATCTTTACGCACTATTTCCCTTGTGGAGAGAGCAGAACAACATACAATATTAATGTTACAGGCCCAACATTTAAAACCCTTGGCTACTGTTGCTACAAAGCCGATCAGGGTAAATAAAATACTTTGGAACTCAATCCTAGTAGATAGGTACCTATATGTATACCCTGGTCTGGGCTGAAACAGAACGCCAATCATTCAGATTGATTCATTACATTGTACTTTGTACTCAAACAAAAATCCTTGAAAACTATTCTGTAAATCGATTAGATGGTCGTTCGAGAAATGATTTTTCAAGATAATGGGCCTTCGTGCTGCCGATTTATTTGTATTGCCGGGAGTTTAAAAATATGGTAATATATCAATGTAAGTACCTACACCTGGTACCTACATAATGTATTCTCCAAATTGGAGAATATTTTGAACCCTCTAAAGGTTTTTTTTTTCATACAAATGAATGTATGGATCTCGCCTTAATATGACTCTTTAATTAGGTAATTGTTATCGAAATCTTGAAATTCCGACTTTATAATCATATTCTAAATTATTTTGTGTTGTTAAAACACTTGCCAGCGACCGTTTTTAATAGGTGTTTGTGTAGCTGCTGTCATGATTTGGATTTCAGATATTATTTTATAATTAGTCAAAACATCGTTATATCATAGCAATCAATAAGTACCTAGCTAGAATTAAAAAACTTAACATTGGCAATCGACACCTTTGCCAAGTTTCAAGACATCGTGACTAGACGAACTCGTCTAGTCACGTTAACTTGGCTTGTGGTGATTTACAATGTCAATAATAACGTTTAAAGAAGTTCCTTTAAACCTGCATTCATACATGATATTATTGACATTGTAAATCACCACAAGCAGTATCTAGGTATGAACGTGCATATTTTGCAAACAAAAAATACATACCTACCTAAGTAGGTAAGTAAATACGTATTCATGCAGAGGTAGGTAGAGGAAAATACGTCTGTACCTGTAGGGACAAACATACATAGTTACTGCCCACCTAAACAACTTGATATGTAGGTAACACAACTTCCGCCTGGGCCAGCCTGAACAATACTTAATTATAATTACGACACGACAAAGCTCAGTAACCTACAAAAGTCATTATCATGGAAATTACGTATCTAATGCCTTTTATAAGTAGGTTACGCCAAATAACGTTTCGGACCACGCCCAGAGGGTCTATTGTTGATTATTGGATGATCCAATAGCGCGGTCATCTGTCAGACTTTATTCGTACCTGTCCTTGAGACGCTCCTACAGTCTGCCGTAGGGCTTTCAATACCGGTATTCCGGGATCTCGTAATACCGTATTCACGGATATATATTGGTCTTTTTTTAATCACGGTATTGAAGAGCCAATACCGTGATTACGGTATTACAAACATTACTATATATTATTGCTATATTGTTTGTTGTAATAAGTTAGATGGTGGTACTTGTCCGGAAGTTGTTGGGAACGGTACTCTCGAAGTTGTCGAACACTATGTTTACCTTGAATAAACTATCCAACTAGGTGGTCCAACTTCGACAAAGAGGTTGCCCGAAGAATCCAACTCGGATGGACAGTGTTCAGGAAACTACGAGATATCTTTTCGTCCAAAATTCCACAGTGCCTGAAGACGAGGGTTTATAACCAGTGTGTGTTGCCAGTGATGACATATGGCACAGAAACGTGCCACGTAGCGAGTCATGGAGAGACTCTATGCTCGGAGTTTCTTTGCGTGATAGAATCCGGAACGAGGAAATACGCCAAAGAACTAAGGTCACCGACATTGCTCTCAGAATTATGCAAGTTGAAGTGCAGGCCACATCGCTTAAAGAACCGATAACGGATGGGGAAGAAAGGTTCTCGAGTGGCGACCGCGAACCGAAAGACGCAGCGTTGGTAGATCTCAGGTTAATGCTTGTTGTGGCGTTCTATGGGGGAGGCTTATGTTCATGCTGATGATGATGATAATGTCGTAATAAATTGCAGTATAAGATGAACCAGTACGAAGTTTCGGACAATTTTCGAAGTTCTCATTCAATTGTTTCATGGATGGCAACCTTATCTACTGTTCTACCGCTAAATCCTGACACTGAGACATTTGAGACTGACAGTAAAGACGACAACCCTGATCTGACTAATCAAGGTGATACCGCGAACAAAGACTTCTCATATTTCTCTTTTTTCTCAAGCAAAAGTTGCCCAAGCTAAATGAGGCAAAAATTAAAAATTTAGAAAAGAAGATTTGAAGATGAGAAGTACAAATCCACTGTCTTTCACCAAAGAATAAAACTGATGTTGGACTGCTACCATAAAGTGGTATGCAATTTGTCCTTAAAACGGCACTTCCTTCATTGTTTATCAAGATGTAGTTGCAACCGAATAACGTTTTCAAGGAAAATGAGACCCTGCTATGGAGCCTCGTTAGAGACATTCCAGGATCTCACTACGAGAGGGAAACCATCTGCACCAAGAAAACTTCGCCATTTCAATCAAAATATCAATAAAAGTTAACGGGAAATCTTAATTTTCTAAGAAAATCGTGGGTTTCATTTATCACGTTTATCTTGAAAATGATCTGATCATTTACGTATGTGTAGGAATAACCTCATTTACGTATTTCTATTAGATTAATTGCAAGTAAATATAATCACATAGTAGCAACTCAGATAAAATAAAAAGTTTGAAATGTGTGTTGATTGATTACACCAATCAATATCAAATTGTTATGCTATTATGAGAGTTTTGCATTATTATTTCCAGAAAATAACCATAATATAATAATGACTTTATTAATGTTCTAATTGAACATTCATTCAATACCGTGATCACGTGATCACGGTATTGAAAACACTAATACCGGTAGTGATACCGGTATTGAAAAAAAAACGGTATTTGAAAGCCCTAGTCTGCCGTAACGTTTATTATTACCTAACAAAATAAAGGGGTTCCGTCATTTTAGTGGTTGTTCACGCCTTAAATTAGCGAAACAATATACCTACTTACTAGACGAGATTCCTTAGGTATAGACTACCTTTAAATGGTTGAAGGTCAGACCAATAAATTTTTATTGGTCTGAGGGTTGAAGTTCACATTTTCAGTTCAGGACAAAACAATAGTGGGTTTCATTCTCAGATATGAGGTTCAAACCCTTGTGCTTGATCTTTGTTTGTTCTAACTAGGAATGTAGTTATACCTACTTACTTATAGCCAGACTAGTAGACTCATAGTAATGTAGTAACTTATGCAAAGTGGTTGCAAAGTATCCACATAAAATCTTCGAACATTCCTTTCTTATTTGGCTTGAATAAGTAATTAGTGTATTATAATGTATAGTACCTACCTACGCGCCACGAAAGATGAGACTTGGCACAGACTTGATTGGACTTGCGCAGTACTCGATTTAAAGGTAAGAGACCATTAAGTCGAGTACTGCGCAAGTCAAATCAAGTCTGTGTCAAGTCTTATCTTTCGTGGCACGTACTATAACTACTTAAACAGTAACACCATAACATTGTAGGTACTATGTATTTTTCTCAATTACTGATATTATATCATGATGACCTCAGGATGGAGACGAGAGCGGCAGCGCACGCGCCGCTGAAGCAGCATTTCGCACAGTACCGCGAGACCACACAACCTTCCTCGTTTGGAGAATCACGGTAAGTCTATCGATTATACTATTCCCTCCATAGTAATCGATTCCCTCTAATTAACAAACTACACTGATCGACTGATCCCATGTTTGCAAAGAAATAAATGATTTGATTTGATTTTTTTTTTAAATAAATATTAAGCTTTCGGGCTCAGATATTTTTCATTGGTCTGAGCTTTCGGGCTTATCAAATGTGTGTGACTGAAACCGATTTGAAAATACATAAGTAATATTATCTAACTTCATCTTTATAGGTAAGTAACAATAAATTGTTCTTGCTCAATTTTGATTTGGTGTGTCCCACGAAAACGTGATTGTCACGTTTTCCACCCAGCAACACTGAACTTAAATTGACCTATCACGCGAAACGCTCACTTCAATTATATTTGTTAGATACAGAGTAACAGACATACCTACACGCCACAGTTTTTAATCATACATAACAATCGCTTTCACTGCTGAAGACAAGAGTCATGACTAGTGAGTCATCCTCTCTCCTACACTCTGAACATTGCGTTTTATGAATTTTAATTGGCGTGCGTACTACGGGCACACGTAGGTAACGTGGGTCCGTAGGTACTTACCTTCTGAATTGCTTATTTCGTCTTTACATGTCTTTATATATTTACATAGTATAAAACAAAGTAGCTCCCGCTGTCTGTACCTACGCTTAGATCTCTTTTTTTTTTTAAACTAGGTACGCAACGTATTTTAACGCAGTTTTCAGCAATATAATAATATAATATATATATAATAATATAATATAATATGTGGGGACATTTCACACACGGCCATCTGACCCCAAACTAGGGAGACCCTGTACTATGGGTGTCAGACAGCTGATATACATACACAAATATATTTTAAATACATACATATATAGATAAACAACACCCAGACACAAGGCAAACACAAGTGCTCATCACACAAATATTTACCCTGGGCGGGAATCGAACCCGCAACACGCTGCGCAGCAGTCGATCGCTCAGCCACTGCGCTAACCGTGTCGTCAATAGATAGTGATTCAAGAGGAAAGGAGTTGTTTCAAAATGTATGGAGCCTGGGCCCAGTCCTTGTACACCATACTTAATAATAGGAAAACACATTTTAAATAGTTCTCAACTGTCCAATTACTTTAAAATGGCTTTGTGAGCAGGTAAAACACAAGAAATTGCACTTGCAATTGCAACACACAACAAATAAGCAGTCATGGCGGTAAGCTGTCATTTTGATTGATTAATGACGTTTGACATTTATATTTCGGTTTTTCTGCGTCGATTTGTGAATAGCCAGTTAAAACAGATGGGAAAAAACGGTGTTAAATTCAACAAACGAAAACGAAGTTGTTAAAAAGAGCTCCAGAAACTAGAAACAAAACGAGACGAAAGTGACTGAAGTGACACTGTTGTGACACTGACAGCTGACAGTTCTCTTTCTATGATCGATCTATGGTTTATAGAGTAGCTAAATCTGAATGACGCCATGTTGAAAATCCATAAAAATAATGATTTATTATCAATTTACTACCACAACAGTATACATTTACATGAATTATCTGTATTTTTCCCGGATTCTACGGAATTTTCTCTTTTTTTTGAAATGGTGTACATAGACTGGGCCCAAAATGAAACATGTCCTTTATAGGTACGTACCTAGGAATTTGATCTATAATACACCCGTGCGAAGTCGGGGCGGGTCACTACTTCACTAGTCTAATCAACCCAGTTTCAGGCTGTTTACCACAGTAAAGGTTGTTCGTTATGAACTTACCTATAATGATTGATTAGGTACGGATACTACAGTGATCCTTGGATCCTCAGGTCTGAGCTGGTCTGAGCTTTGATCTTTGCAATTTTAGAAATATAGGTAGGTCTTCTTCTTCTTCGAATCGCTGGCACGACATAATAAGTACCTACGTAGAGAAGACTCAAGAAAATATTACATTTTAAAAATAAAACTAATAATTGCAATATGAAAAACGTTTTCGGTGTTTACCCTAACAATCTATATGATCATTTCCTTAATTTAGTAGAGCGTGTGAAACGTCAACACGGTAAACTATGTTTTCTCACCAAACGCAAAACAATGCGGTTGCAGCGAACTGGAAAATGTCGAAACTGTGATTCATCTGAAGATTTCATGAGAATGAACTCTTTGCACACAAATCTCACCTTTTGTAAGTAGTTCAATTTAGATCATTCAACCTTTTATCTTCTTGGAGTGCATGCAATGCTATTGAATTGTATAGTGTACCTACTTAATGTGCATACCTACCTACTTAGGTAAGATATTTATTATTATTTATTTATTTAAGTAAGTACCTAGGTATATTAATTTCATACCCTGACCACAGTATAAATACCTACTTATTAGTACATAGGTACTACCGTGACAGAAATGTTAGTTTGGTATTTGGTACCTATTTGTATTAAGTCTGTGATAATAAAATGTAACTTAAGGTAGGGAGAATATTTGATGGTATTTGCCTACTCGTAATTCGTACCATTTGTACCCTATCGTACCATTTAGTAAAAAGGTGGTTTGAACATTTATTATAATAGTAGATTGTTATACAAGGAGCTAAAATTACCCATTATATACGAGGTAGTTTTACTCCCGAGCTTTAGCGAGGGAGTAAATAGAAACCGAGTTTTAATGGGTTTTAGCGCCGTGTGTTACACTATACTTTTCACTACGATTGCGAGAAAATAAAACAATCCAAATGAAATAGGTATGTAGGTAGTTTATTTTATTAATTTAAAATTAAATGTACAATTTGTACAATTCTGGATATTTAACGAGATGTTTTTTCCCGGTAACTTAATTTCAGTCCTCTGTGAAGATGAATGTTGAGTTAAATTGTCTGTGGGGTAAACGTGGGAGATACACGTAGTTCCAGGTTGGAGGGTCCCTCGTTCGGATGTTCTGGACAGAGAATCAGCTCAGTTGACTCATCTCTTGATGTCGATGGTCGTGGGCTAGTTGGGAGAATATTGATAGGTACGCTGACGATACGCTGGGTGATAGGTATCGAATTTGTTTTGAATGGAGTTCTCGATATAGCCTTCCGCCACTTGATCGGATCTCCATCCACCGTGGCGTTTTAACGTTGTTATATTTGCACCAGAATCCGCCAAGAGAGTGGCGGATGTTCTTCGGAAACAGTGGCCAGTGTAGGTACTGTTCCGGATTAGGCAAATTTAGATAAGTGGCGATCTCATTTGGCATGTTGCTTAATTTATTTTTGCCTATAACTTGCCTTGTGCATTTTCCGTTTTGATAGTTGAGAAAAAATCTCGGCGTGCCCACTCCACTTGGCCGTAAGTCTTGGTAGGCTTTGACAATGTTTAGAAATTCTCCACTTAGGTACCTATAACGAATTTCCTCTCCATAATTGTCTTTGTATTGGGCAGATTTATGGCTTGAAGATGGGTATCAGTTTCGACATCTTCCACTGTTATGTTAGCCAGTTCTATCCCTCTGCAGGCACCGCTGATCCCAAAAATTAAAGCAACCTGTAAAACAAAAAATAAGTGTGTTAGAACTGTATTTTGGTTGGTAGGTACCTCTAACTAGCAATTTAGTTTGATGAAAATAATAGAAAACAAATGCAACTATAACCTACCTTTGTTGCTAAGTATTTTTCATTTGGTGCCTTATTTATGAAATTCTCGATATCTGTCCTCGTGAAAACTTTGGATTTCTTGGCCTTGTAGCCGGTGGATAATTTCTTGAGAAAAGCCGACAAATTTACTTATTTCTTTATATAATTACATTATGTCTTATCTGTATGGTTGTTCGTAACATTGAATATGTGCTCCAAAGCGTTGAACTTTGATAGTTTTTGGAAAGTTCATCGAAATACGTAAGAAAAACTCCTTCCGTAAGAGAATCCACTCGTTTTTCTGTCCTCCACTTCATAAACTTTTCGTAAGTAGGTATTTAAAGAAATGCTTTGTGACCTTGACGGCAACAGATTGAAAATTATTTCTTTTCCTTTCTCTTCTATTTGTAAATTAGGGTCTCCATTCTCACTAGATGATGACATTTTCACTATTGTAAAATTAATTACGGTCACTACCAATTCAGTTTGCAATTAGAGAAAAATTATAAAAATTTCGCGATTTTCGCGCCAATGTCTTTTTTTGTTTCTTCTGTAGCCGCAACACATTGCATGCATTCTACCAGAGATCGCTGATTTTAGTTCCATTTTCAAAATTAAAATGAGGTTCTTTTTGTATGAAACAGTAATAAGTCGAGTCTTTATTCATGATTATTCTACTTATGACTAAAGACTTTTTCGTTTTTGTAGACTCATTGTCATATTTGACACACAAAAATTAAAAAAAAAACTTTTTCCCCTAGTAGATGAAATGCTATTTTATCCACGCTCTGGTATGCTACAATGACGGCCTTTTTGAGCAAGAGAAGTGAAAAAGAATATGTTTAACTAGCACTTTGCGTTACCTACTTTTGGTTAGCATTCAGGGATAAAACGTAGCTTCCTATTGGTTAAAGAATTTTTGAAATCGGATGAGTAGTTTCGCAGGTTACCCCCTACTAACAATCTTCATCATCATCATCATCATATCAGCCTATTGCCGTCCACTGACTGCTGAACGTAGGCCTCCCCCAGAGATCGCCAACCAACCCGGTCTTGGGCAACCCGCATCCATACAAGTATACCTACATATAGGTACATGCAATATTATTACCCCTTTATAATATTAGTAAAATAAAAGTCTCAGTTAATTATAGTTAGAAAAGTTTTGATACTTAATTCTCAGAAGTAATACAGTCTTCAACATACTTAGTTTAGGTTATTACTTTTTTAAACTTTAGTATTGTTTTATTACAAAGTCACAAGAGAAAGTAGATAGATACCTAAGTATACGATTCAACATAACGATAAATTGCAGCAAGATGCATTTCAAGCGGGACACTGCGCGAGCGCACCACGCTTATTAGCCTCGTGTAATGCGATGCAAACATTCGTCCAGCCATGATTTGCAACTATACATAAGTTCATTACCATTCATCATTATTACCTACCCACTTTCTGTTACATTTGCGACAAAACGGAATTTCTAGTAATCTGATACTATAACTACAGCCACGCACTACAATTGCCATCTTGATTAGACATGGCTTTCGAATGTTAAGTAAATAACATATAAGTAGGTTATGTGCACTTAATTCGCGCTTGTTCTCTTGTTCCCAATACCCTAGAAGACCGAACAGTAATTATTTTCAAAATCATTGTTATAGTAAGACCGCAGTACTCACTGTTACTGTCAAGGAATAGAAAGAGGGGGTCCATAGCCGCTTCTCACAGCACAGCTTATGAGGATCTGAAATAATCATTGGTTCACCCACGAAACTTTGAAAATAATAAATTAAATTCATTAATTGTTGTTGTTGTTTTTTAGGGTTCCGTAACCAAAGGGTAAAAACGGGACCCTATTACTAAGACTCCACTGTCCGTCTGTCTGTCACCAGGCTGTATCTCATGAACTGTGATAACTAGACAGTTGTAATTTTCACAGATGACGTATTTCTGTTGCCGCTATAACAACAACTAAACGGAGAAAATAAATATCTAAGGAAAATAAATATCCTATAGCAAACGTGATTTCTTACCGATTTTTTGCTCGATATCTAATGTTGTAGGTATAGATAATGGTACGGAACCCTTCGTGCTGACTAGCACTTGACCAGTTTTATGTATTAATTTAATACTCAATTAATTATTTTGTTTCGTGCCAATAACATCAGATATTATAAAAACTTGCCTGTAAACATCATCATTTTCTGTCAGATATCTCGAGCCGTCAAATAAATAATCAGGCCGGCCGCAATTTATTTGTTCTTTCGTAAATGCACCTTTCGTGTTAACAATTTCTCCAATAAATAAAGTAACTATAGTGTGCTCCATAAAGATAAATAATGGCCGAGTCGAGACTTGCATTGTAACGGAAGACCACTGTCGGCAGTCGGCACAGATATTGTTGTCCAACAGGGTTAGCTAAAACAATCCCATAGGTAGGTAGATATAAAACATATTATTTAAAATAATACACACGTTTTTCAAATTGTGTGTTTGTATATATTATTATGCATTTGTCAGATAAATTAATTAACTACCTACTATAAATTAAAATATTACTCACTTTCTATTTTTGTCACGGATTAAATACCTAATAATTATGTCCTAGCTTAAATATAGCTGTGAGAAAGTTTGTCAGTCGGACTTTCACACATCGGCGTTAACAAAGGAACATGCAAACAAACACAACTTAAATAAGTAGGTACCTACATATACCTATTTTACTGCTGTAAATAATCCTGTTGTTGCAATCGTGTTGCAAGATATGAAAACAATTCTACTGTAGGTAGGGTACAACAGCGATGTGGGTTCAACCAGCTTCAATGTGAGGATCCCATTCTGTCCGAAATTTAATTTTTTACCTATCTACAAAGACTATAAAACAGTTGCTGATAGTGGCGCATGTGCTGGATCAGACGATTTCCTTCAAAATGGTTGAGCTAAATGGTGCCGATCCGTACGTCATGTTCGTGAACGGGCGCCGTCAGTTGGTAGGTACTGGCCATCTTCAAAATCATTTTGAATTGTTTATTACGATTCTATTTTTTTCTAAGCATCTTTTAACCACGACTTGATAAGTACCTACATTGTTCTCACAATGCTACATATACCTACCATAGATTTAATTTGAATGAGGTAGGTAACCTAAAGTAATATATTTTTGATTTAAAAAGAGTGTTCATGGAGTTTTTTTCTCGTTCTTTTCCATAAAAACCTACTGTGTTGCTTGTGTTGCTTGTTCCAAACAAGCAGCTAGCATCCATTTTTTGCCTGACTGACTCCTTGATAATTCAAAAGTGCCTGTAAATGATTTATTTGAGATAAAAGGTTTTGAGTTTCAGTTTGAATGTAGTGTGGTAGCCCTGAATAGTATCATCAGTGAGCCGAATGAGTCACACCACATCCGAGTCCCGCTACGTGGACGGAGGAACTGGGCCCGCTAGACCGCGACTGAACGATTTTCAACTTCATTAAAATACAAACAAAGATTCGAGAGTCACGGTCACAATTAGTTACTCCCGTGCTTTTAAATTGAGTCAACCAAAATGGGATAGGTACGTAGATAGATATAGACCTAAAACATCAAAATAATGATGAGTCTAATACATTTTTATGCAGTTTTGATGGTGACAATTGGTGCAAATTTAAATATAAAAATAAGTATGTTTGGGCTCGATTTGGAAATTTTGAGAGTGAAAAGCAAAACAGTTTTCTAGGTACGGAAATTAAGTACTAATCCTTAAAATTAAGGTGTTACGTTTTCTTTGTATAGTCATAGTCATAGAAAGTCACATTTCATAACAACACGCAGTCGCGAGTCTCTAAGAGAATTGTTTAATCAGATTAACATCTTGACGGTACCTTGTCAATACATATATGAAAACATTATGCATGTTCGAAAAAACCTTCATCTTTTTAATAAAATAAGTGACAGACATAGTGTTTATACTAGAAATAGGAACAAATTAGATCAGCCAAGATTCAGATTGTCAAAAGTTCATACTTCTTTTATGGGGTACTGTGTAAATTTTTTTAATAAAATACCTCTTGATATTCTACAACTAAATGAAAGACAATTTAAAACATGTATGTGTAGACAAGCATATTATAAATTAGAAGACTACATCAATGATAAAAATGCTTGGCTAAATGCTGGTCCTGCTCCACAGGCAGTTTAGGGATTTTCCTAATTGGAGGAATGTTGTTGCCTACCCCTTTTTTTTATTGACATGAGTAACGAGTATCGTTATTATTATACACAAATATATATTTTAATTACTTTTTCGACATTTTAGAAACATTGGAAACCTTAGTTTTGTATAGTTTGGCAGCATTATTTCAATTTTGTAAATGTGAGTACCATGGAGCCATATTTTAGGTAAATTATTATGTGTTTGACTTAAATGAGCATGGCGGTTGAGAAAATTGTCATGCTCACTCAAATGTCTCGCTGGTGGTGGCGCGTGTGTTGGGTCATTCGGCTCCCTCTAAAATGGTTGAGCTGAATGGTTGGCTGATTCACGCGTCATGTTCGTGAACGGGCGCTGTCAGTAGAGATTGGTCAACTCTTAACTGCCATGGTTTTTATCTTGATTATTTTTTATATTTTGTATTTCTAGATTACCTTCATTGTTTTCACATATACATAGAAGCAACAAGAATAATGTAAGCAGTATTTTGTAAAAACCTGAGTTTAAAAGAGTGTCCGTGGAGTTTCTTGCTCGTTCTTCTCCATAGAGACCTACCTACGTTTTGGAACGAGCAACTAGCTTCAACTTTCTGTCTAACTGACCGACTCCTTGACAATTCAAAAGTGCCTGTAAATGGTTTAATTGAAATAAATGCTTTGACCAACACTGATACTTACAAAAAGTATCAGTGTTGGCAGAATCGAGTTACCAGCCTCCACAACAATATGTTTGCTCGACTGAACTAACTATCGCGCAATTCGGTCAGAATAAAATTATCATGCTCAATACGCATAAAATTAATAATTATGCATATTAAGCGGATAAATACTTGAAAGCGTACCTATGTACAAAAAGCAAATCGCGTGTAATTATTAAAACACGTGGATTATCCAGTGTTTGGTGTCGTGATATAACGCCACTGAGAGATACGCACTTACATGCCGTCGTAATTGAGTATTCAAGCATGCAGCACAAATGGCCAATGACGTTCCATTCAGAGAAGCCACGACCGCCGACGACAATTAGTTTTTCACTCAAAATCTACTCGTAACAATAGGTATCGAACCTAATCAGCATATTTGGAGTATCGTATTTAGCTTTAAAGAACGTGACACATAAAACATTATATTCATTATGACATTAATTACGTACCCACTTATTAAAGACAATTTATAACTGCACATTTCCAACTTACATGCGTCAATAACTCGTGATGGACTAAATTATAGCACTGGGTAATAACAGTTACGAAATATAGTTGCAATCTTTCATTGTTTATTTTTTTCTATGATAGATAACGGTCGACGCCCGCGCTGACAGTCAGCTATTCGGATCGAGATACTAGCCAGAACGTATTGTAGATGTTGATTTCTATTTATTTTGCAAGACGTTGGCGCCAATCACAATCGAGATCACTGACCTAGCTTAATTGCTACGGTTAGTTGATATTACTACTTTGATCAGGATTAAAACTTCCGAAAAAATATTACCTATATTTGCATATTTATCATTATTGCGAATAATCCCCGGTATATTTATAGTGATTATGGATATGCATATATTATGTTAATTAAACCCATAATTGTCAACACGAGAAATAGGTATATAGATTATAGAATAAATTATTGGATTTGAACATAATTAAGTTTATTTTTCAGGAATCGAACACGGAACTGTTGCCCCGCACCCATTACGGCACATTCTACGACGCTGAGGCATACTTGGTGTACTCCTGTTCCCTGCCGGGGCAGCCGGCCGGACCCGATGTTATTGTGAGAAACAGTGGTTTATCTTGGAGTGCTTTGATATTACAATTTCTTTAGCTACCTACTTAAAACTTCCTAAGTAGACTTTAATGATAGCTTAATTTGCCCTGAGTAGGGTAGTCTGGGTACGGTTGTGCCAGGGTACGGTTGTGTCTCTCCTACGAGGCGGCTTGTGCACTGGCCGGATCCCCGCCCTGGGACCTGGAGGCGAAGGTACTCGCGTCACTGTTCCGGTGGCGCGAGGAAGCGCGGGCGCGGGGCGAGCGACCGATGCAGCGACACATGGAGCTGCGTCGGTCTCAGCTTCGCGAGGTCCTGGTAGCGGAATGGCGGGACAGGCTTTCACGCCCTACCGCCGGCCTCGCCATCATTGAGGCGGTCCGGCCAGTGCTCGAGCGCTGGCTCGGGAGAAGGCACGGCTCCCTGTCGTTTCGGGTGACGCAGGTGCTCTCGGGGCATGGTTGCTTCGGGAAGTACCTGTGTCGCATAAACAGGGAGCCGGACGCCCGGTGTCACCACTGCGTCGACTGCCGGGAGGACACGGCGCGGCATACGCTGGCAGAGTGTGCCGCTTGGGAGGAGCCGCGCCGTGCCCTCGTCTCAGAAGTAGGCAGTGACCTGTCGCTGTCGGCCGTGGTCGAGTCGATGGTCGACAGCGCAGAGTCCTGGGACGCGGTGGTTTCCTTCTGCGAAAGTGTCATGTCGCAGAAGGAGGCTGCGGAAAGGGAGAGGGAGATCACAACCTCCCACCCTGCCCGCAGCAGGCGCACCGGGCGTCGGCGGAGGGCAGACAACGCCCTCTTCCGGCCCCCCTAAATGGGTCCAGGGGCGGCAGACTCGGGGACGTCTGTCGCTCCCCACATACATCAGGACCCGAGGTGGCGGCGCGTAGTGTTCCACGCGCGCCCCTCTAAGACGTCCGCGGGGGAGTCTAACACCTCACTCCCCCCCTGACCGGAGAAGTGGCCCGCTGCAGCGGCCGGCACTAGCCGGGGGTTGCGAAAGTATCTCCAGTTCCCGCGACCCCCGACGTAGGTGTGAGATGGAACACCGGGGTGGTTTTTAGTCAGTAAGAGTCTGTCAGACCCCTCCGCCCGCCCCAGGGCGGAGGACATCCATGAGGATTTTCCACCCCGTACAAAGAATCGTCATATTAGTGAAACTATAAGGAATACCGGGGGGGATGCAAGGGGAGAGAGGAGCGGCATGCTCGTCTAAACGTGTGTCACAGTATAAATTGCGTCAGCTTTCGCGCGACATTATCCTTAGCAAAAGCTACATTACTTTTTAACAGTTAAAAATAAGTATTTTTATTTGATTTCTTTTGATAATTGTTGTTATATTTCTACAGATAGAGTAACGAGTGTTTTTCATCGTTATAAGTTATATATTAACCTTTCGAATGTCTTATGTTACACAGTCCGACATAAGCAGCGGAGGTTTGACCTTCAACACTTTCGCCCGACAGTCGTTGAGTTAATAGTTAAATAACAGTGATTACTTTGTACATGGATTAGTTCGTATTGACATGACAGTAAGGCTCTAGACAGACGGACCACATTTCAACTGCAATCCAACCGCTAATTGCAGTTCGGATTGCAGTTGAAATGCGGTCCGTCTGTCTAGAGCCTTAGTTTTTTGAAAAAGTGTGCGTTGGGTACGGTTGTGACATATTTTCTGGGTACGGTTGTGTAAAATTTGTTTTTCTCTTTTAGATGCCTAGAAAACACTTGAGAAAGACCGAAAGAGGCCAGTGTAAGTCAAGTGTAACACAAGTAAATCATTTTGAATGTAATTATAAATAATAAACGCGGGACTACTTTACGGAGAGCGATGGAAATGCACGAAGTTAATCACATGTCTTTGTTTCGATACATTCGTAAACGCGATGAAGCCAGCGTGGGCCACCATGAAGACAGCGTCAGCATGGGATACGTCGTTCATAATAAAGTCTTCACTGAGGGGCAAGAACATCAACTGTTATACGTTATAAGTGAATAGATAGTAATATGAAGGCCGTTAAAATAACTAGTGTTAATTTAATCCGAAAAAAGAAATTAATTGCAAAAAAAGTGATTTTAGACCATATAGGTATATTTTTGAACCTGTCACTACCGACCCCACTGTCACAACCGCCCCTAGGCTGTGGTCGGTTGTGCCACTTTTTCCTTTCTTTCTAATTGTCTCCTATGAGTTAATCCATAGTGCTTGTGAGCCAAATTTTAGTATTTATACGTAGACAAATGTATACTTTACTATAAAAAAACACCTTTCTTCCAGCTAACTGGCATACTTACAAAATTATAGGCGATCAAATGAAAATTGTCACAACCGTACCCAGTATACCTACCCTAAATATTCCAGGGTTATGCTGAGCCAAATGGCACTTAAGTTGTGAAGCGACTTATTAAGGCATATACCTACCTCGACCAAAGCCGAATTCAGGTGGACAGGTGGCAGTCGGCGCCGATCTGCTAGCAAGATTCGATTCAGTTTAGATTCTTGCCAGTCCGGCAAGAAATATGAAGACTCAGTATCGACTGCTTACGTCGTCGGCCAGCGCGGTATGTCTCCGATAAGTACCGGCAGATCGACGTTGCTGCTTCGCCCTGCCTTAATGCAGCCTAAAGCTTTTATCTACAAATATTTTGCTGTGTAATTAAAGTGTAATAAAATTTACCAGCGTCGAGAAATAAAAGAGAATGGCAATGGAGAGCTCCTAGAGCGCCACATACACTCTTGGGGTGGAGAACGTAGCGGGGCCCTGGCGGGTCTGGCCTTGCGCCGGGGCTCCCAGCTCGCGGCCTACCTCGCCGCCCCCGCAGTGGTGCATCGGGAGGCCGTCACCAAAGAGACGCCCCGACTTCTGTCCTACTTCAGAGATGGGATCAGGTAAGACAATATCGATGGATACATTTTATTTATAAGGCAGTGTGTTTGTTTCTGTGATTTGTTTACTTGCATTTATTGCATACTAGTTTTTGCCCGCGACTTCATACGCGTGAATATCAGTTTTCGTGGATGTAGACGAAGTCGCGGAATAAAAAGTAGCCTATATCCTCTCTTGGAGTTTAAGCTTAGTCAGTACCAAATTTCATCAAATCGGTCAGTAGTGTAACAAACGAACTCACTTTCGCATTGATAATATTAGTACCTATAGATTCATATAAAAGTACTTATACTCCGTTCACAATAAGATTAGATATTTACACAAACCTTTTTTACAGCCCCTTCAACCGATTTTGACTTCTATTCCGTAGGCTTAAGGATGACATTAGAGGCAAAAAGTGGCCATTTGTCATGCCACCAACGCAATATAAGTCAAAATCGGTTGAACGGACTGTAAAAAAAAGCTTTTTACAAAAAAGACAACCGCCTTCAAAAAGTAAAAAATAACTTTAGCACAGAACACACATTGACTTTAGTTTCGAAATTCAGTGGCTTTGTTCTGTTTGTTGTTTTGTATTGCCACCGACTTCCGAAACTAAAGTCAATGTGTGTTCTGTGCTAAAGTTATTTTTTACTTTTTGAAGGCGGTTGTCTTTTTTGTAAAAAGCTTTTTATTTTCCGCTTTTTAGTACCTCCTTCTCATTCAAATCTATTAAGAAGAGATTGAAAGTTAACTACTACAAAGATTGATGAAACTAAAACGTCGTCTATGTAAAATTTTTGGGTATTTGTTGATTTTTCAAAAAGTGCTGAATCAATTTCGATAAAATTTATATGGGACCACCCCTGAAGCATACCCTATCTATAAGAAAAAGAATTTTCAAAATCGGTTTACGTTTGCCTGAGAAATCGCGTAACAAATCGCGCACATACTTAATGCAAATTTAAGACTTATACGGTTTTCTCATGGATGCCATGGTCAGAACTGGACCAAATTAAAATGGGACCACACGGGAAGCACTAGCTTCCAAATAAAAAAAGAATCATCAAAATCGGTTCAACCAGTCCCGAGAAATCAGGTAACAAACATAAAAAAAAAAAAAAAAAAAAAAAAAAAAAAAAAAAAAAAATACAGACGAATTGATAACCTCCTCCTTTTTTGAAGTCGGTTGAAAAGGTTTGTGTTTATGTCTAATCTTATATCCCACAGTCACCTCGTTCCTAAACGGGTGATCCGTTGAGAAGGGGATCTCTAAAATCGATGTGGTTCTTTAAAACGAACTCTATATATCCTACCTAATCGATTTAGATTCGTTTATTCTGCCCCATTTCATCGCATCACCCGGTCTAATATCATTTTCTCAAGTTCATAGGTATTATGATGAAATATCAGTTCCATTTCAGGTACAAATCGGTTATCAAGATGCAACTGCCATCAGACGTTTTTACCACAATAAAATCTTTGTAAAATCAGAATCCTCCGAAGCGGTTCGGCAAACCTGAACGGCGCTGCGCGTCTGTACCGGGTGCGCGGGCGCAGGCCGGTACTAGTGCAACTCGAGCCGGTGTCGTGGGCGCAACTCGCGACTGATGGCGTCTTCGTGCTCGACACGACCTCACTACTCGTGCTGTGGCTCGGTCGAACCGCCAACCTCGTCGAGAAAATATTTGGAGCTAAGGTTGTGATACGGTTGGAGAGTCGTATGAATGCGGAATGTAGATTATAGTTTTGAAATATCCACGAGTTATTATTTAAGAATGCTTTACAACATAAGAAGGGAATTAAATAAAAGTACTTAGATATAAAAAAAAATACATGAATACTTACATGGTCATTTTTTATAGGTTAATTAGGTTTGCATTCATGTGTAGTTTCAAATTAACAATGAAGCAAAGAAGGAAGTCTAAAATAAAATAATGAACCTTAGAAAATACAAATCTAGATCGCATACCGGATGGCCCGTGGTGCAGACAAGGGCATGATGGCGCGTCGGATCGCGATCGCTCACGACGGGTATGAACAGACGCTCCCGGCCAATGACCGCGCACTGCTGGACGCACTACTGGAGCTGCGAGCGCGCGCGCTGCGACCCGCCGCGCCGCCTGCCGACCCGCCACGACCCGCGCGCCTCTTCCGCGCTACTCAGCCTCCGCGGGTCACCCCTATAACTTTACCCTCACAACGGCCTGCTGCTAGGCTTGAGGAAATGAAACGAGCGCCACTGTTCAGAGAGGACCTGGCTGATGATGTAAGTCACTTAATGTAACGGTGACCGAATTATAAAAAATCAGTCAAGCGTTTCTCATTTCTTATGATCTTGCAATTTCAATATAAATTGTCTTACCGCAGACATAATGACGTAGACCGCGAAACGCTTGACGGGATTCAAACTGTAATCAATCCTTTCTTGGCCGGGCCACACTGTTAAAAACAAGCTTCCAACAGGGGTCACCTTGGTGGAGGCTTGTGAAGCCCACGGTTGGTGTTTGCGTATTTTTGTTGCAAACGAGTGTTTACACTGTTGGAGACCGATGCGATGTGGAGGGCTTGTTTACAACAGTCGGGCATGGGTTTAAGACTGCAACAAAATTACATTATTTTAGGGTGTCTACATAGTGGACAGCGGGAGTCGTGGTGTGTGGGCGTGGGTGGGTCCGTCAGCGCCGGGCGGGGCGGCGCGGGGCGCGCTGGCGGCGGCGCGCGGGCTGGCGCGGGCGCGGCGCGCGGCGGTGCCGGTGTCGGCCGCGCCGGCGGGCAGGGAGCCGCTAGAGTTCGCAGCGCTGTTCCACAACTGGCGCTGGTGCGACGCGAGACGTGATGGAAGACTTCGCGCTGCTCGGTCAGCAACGACCAAGCTTGACGCCGTCAGTCTGGCTACAAACGCATGGCTCGCCGCTGAGGTTAGATAGCTGTTTGATTAACTTCACTTATCTACTACTTTAAATTCATACCTACTACTTTTTGGATAAAATTCATCTCACTCGATTGCTTGCTTACCTTCACAAACCTTTAAATTTTATGCTTCATTATCACGTCGCATTTCCGACACGTATAATATATTATCTTAAAAAATTATGATGGTCTTTCGTCACACTGGATCCACAAAAAAGCTTATTATACACCATGTCACTAGGCTCAGCTACCAGATGACGGATCAGGCGCGCTTCGAGTGTGGCGCGTGCGACGGCGCGGCTCGGACGCGGAGGACGTGAACAAGGAGTCGCTGGCCGAGGTGGAGCGCCCACAAGCCGCGGTCTTCTACGACAGAGACTGCTACATTGTGCTCTACACCTACCACGCGCCCATCGGCGACCAGACCGTGCTCTACTACTGGATGGTGACCAAAAAACATTGCAATTTTTTTGTAACGACGATCTAACAATCTAGGGCCTAGATTGTTAAATTGATCGTTGTTACTCACTGGTTTTCAATATGACATGACGACAGAAAAGCCATAACCAACTTTGATCATAACAATTATGATGGTTGTGGTTAGAGCTTTACTTGACATTTTTGTTACAGGGTGGCTCTTCGCCCAATGATCTGAGGAATTTGGGCGCTAAAGAAGCCAAAGACCTCTACACCAAATTGGGGCGTTCTCCAGTACAGGTATAACTGATTATCTGCGTCATATTGGGAGGAAGACTAAAAATAATAACTTTAACTGACATTTTATTTGAAATCATTTCCAGGCATGGGTATATCAAGGAAAGGAACCGGCGCATTTCCTTCAAATCTTCAAGGGTCGAATGATTACTTATGTCGGCAGCGCAACTGACTATGATCGTAAGTACTCAGAAATGTTGACACCTTTAATTCAGTACTAGTATAATAATTATAATACATAGTACGATATTACCACAAAGTAGGTGAGGCTGCGTCGCGACCGAGCAGAGAGACCACTCAGAACAAACCGCCATTTTTACCACGCACACATTGACATTACGTTTATAGGCATTCTCAAGCAGTTTCAGGCAGACTTACGACTCGACTGTCACGTGTTGTCTATGAATAAATGAGAGACATTGACATTTCACGACAAACAAGAAAATGTTGTTATAAAAAATTGCAAAGAGTTCCAACCAGTGTCAATAATTTTGTTATAAAAAATTGCAGAGTTCCAACCAGTGTCATATTGTCACAAATAAAACCTACAGAGTCAAAACAGTAGCAGCCCTAGTGAGTCTGGCAAGTTTAGGTAATTAATTTTGAAGATAGCGGGAGCGGTCCTTCAGTACCCTCTATATTTTATGATATTACGGTCTTATTGAAATCGGACTTATTAAATTCTCAAAAATAATTGAACCATATCTCTGAAAATTTGAGGAGTTTTGACCATCAGTTCAAAAACGAATGGCCTATACAGTTTTAGCGGTTGCTAGTGTCTTTTTTGAAACCTAACGATATTTCCGACAGCCACAGGTCGCCGGTTACTGGCACCATCTCGCGTACTCATCCGCGTATCAGGACAATACGCGCGCGAGGCGCGGGGCGTGGAAGTACGCTCGGGGGGCGCAGAGGGCGTGGGCGCGGGGGGCGCGTGCTGCGTGCTGCGCGAGGGGGGGCGCACGTGGGTGTGGTGCGGCGCCAGCGCCACGGGCGACGAGCGCGAGGTCGCCAAAAACATGGCTGCCACTGAACATGCGCTCGTCATGCAAGGTAACCTCTTCCATGTCTCATAATAACACAAATGGAAACTTTGACTCCCAGATTTTTCTTACTCTTCTTCTTTTTTAGGGTTCCGTACCTCAAAAGGAAAAAATGGAACCCTTATAGGATCACTTTGTTGTCTGTCTATCAAGACCCTTATTTATCTCGGGAACGCGTGGAGGTATCGAGTTGAAATTACCGTATACTTAGGTCCACGGTCCCTTGAAGCTGTGAAAACAAAACAAACTTCTAAGTTAACGTGAAAAAGATACGGCCGTTTATGTCGCAAAAAACGTACATTTCGAGTTTTTTTTTTTTATTTTCTTGAGAGTTCAAGGGAATCAAAATTTATAGGGTACTTCCCGTTGACCTAGAACTATGAAATTTGGCAAGTAATATCGTCTTATACTATAAATACAGGGAAAAGCCTGAAAACTATACAACGTAATTCAGTCATAAAAAATATATTATTTATTTACAACGAGCTTTTGTCCGTGTCGATTATCGCGGATGCAGACGAAGTTCCGAATTAATGTACCGTACTTTCCCCGGTTTAGCCGTTTCATCGTGGAAGCGTAACAGACAGAGTTACTTTCTCATTTAGAATACTAGTATGGTGGTGTTAACTACTTACATATGTATACTCCATTTACAATAAGATTAGACTTTAAAACAAACCTTTTTTACAGTCTCGTCAACCGATTTTGACTTCTATTCCGTATGCTTAAGGATGACATTAGAGGCAAAGTGGTAACAATAACAACTGTTTACTGCAGCTGCCATTTGTCATGCCACCAACGCAATATAAGTCAAAATCGGTTGAACGGACTGTAAAAAAGGTTTGTGTATATTACTAATCTTATTGTAAATTTGTACGGAACCCTCGGTGAGCGAATCCGACTCGCACTTGTCCGGTTTTTTTTATTTTCGGTTCGTGTTCTAAGCGAGTAAATTGCTTCAATGTCTCGGTGCATTTCTCGTGATCGTCGATACATAATCTGGCTTGCAAGCGCGTTAGAATTGTTGCGAGAAGTATGGAGGGCTTGTCCTGAAAAATATCCTGCCTTTTTGCATTTATAACATTGTAATGATGCATAAGTATCCCAGTTAAACATTTTGAATTATATCCTCAGGTAAAGAAAAGCAGGACTTCTGGACAGCGCTGGGTAACCGTCGTCACTTGCTGGTACCGTGTCCTCTGAAGGAGGTACAACGTCCACTTCCACCGCGTCTCTTCTACGTGTCTCTCGGGATACCTACACAATATTCATGTAAGTGAACATATCGAGGTTTAGTGTTTTACCCATACTGCGTCGTGTGATATTAAAAGAACAACACTATTTTAAAAGATAGAGCCTGCATGCGCAACCTCTCACCTTTTGAGATAAAAGGTAGTAAATTGATGTAGGTAGTATACACCGATTTCCAAAAAGCGTTTGACAAAGTGGATCACGTCATCACGAGTTACTCTATAAAATTACGTTTGACAAAGAGTACCAAGAGTTGTTACTCAATAAAATTGCGTTTAACGATAGCATGGGTGAACATTATGATTGATAGAAATAAAAAATCTGTACAACAAAAAATTAATGGCTGTTCGTTAGTGTCGCTAAAACTCGAAAACGGCTGGACCGATTAGACTAATTTTGGTCTGGAAATATTTGGGTATATTAAGGTAGGTAGGTAAGTAAGAAGATAGGGACAGAACAACATCTCTCCGGTCAGCTAGTATTTATATAAAAATGAATAACATTCCGTATACTAAACGGCATTATATACTGCTGTTTGTTGTCCCTAATAAAATAAATAAGTGGAATAAAATTGTTATAACCTAATCTTTTAACACTACAGAGCACAATGCAAAGGACAAAACACTTAAAATCGGAGTCATAAAAAATAGCAACGTTGTATAATCACTGACGCGTATTTCTCAGAAAATACTTTACTCTGAGCTCCTTTCATCTGCGATCTAACTTAGACTGAAATGAGACACAATACTTCGAGTACTATTCATGATTCTATGTTTATATTAGCATACACAGTATTGCATACACAGTACTGGGCATTGCTTTAAACCTTTACATCTCTTCTCTTCTCACCTTTACATCGTCTTTCCTTAACAGTCGAAGAGATAGTCTCCTTCAGCCAGTACGATCTGGCTCCTGAGATGGTAGGAGTGGTGGACGCTCACGACGCAGTGTTTGTATGGCTTGGACAGCACTGCTGCCCGCGCGCTAAGGATGATCCTAGGTCCATTGCACTCGCCTATCTGGCGCAAGGTAACTGAAATATGTCATTCATTTTTACTATGATAAAAAATTTACTGATCATATCAAGATTCAAGTACATGACCAACATATTTTCCTACTTTACATGCAATAACTGATTTTCTAACTTCTTCTTAAGATCCAGCAGCACGAGATGCTGCTACACCTATTCTGGCACTAAGTCAAGGACGTGAACCACCTCATTTCACCGGTTTTTTCCCCCATTGGAAGCAGTCCATGTGGAAGGTAAGCTATTCGAAAACATAATATTAAATCCGTCTTAACTAGTCTCAATAATCTTACCAATAATATTTATTTGGTAACAGGGTCACAAGACGTTCAGTGCAATCATCAGTGCTTTGGAAGGAAAAGCAATTGTACAAAGCGGCAACAGCGCATTGCAGAGTGGCAACAGTGCTAACCGATTTGATCAATACGAGAAATATCCATTGGCGGTCCTGAAAGGGCCCAAAGAGCATCTCCCGCCAGACGTCGATCCTTTAACCAAAGAGGTCAATTTTGCCATAATATACACCTAAGTCTTCTAGAAATATCAGTGAAAAGTAGCAGCACAGTAACAGTTAAACATTTTATTTTAAATTAATGACCGTAACTAACTGATTTATACATCAATAAAATGCACGCACATGATTGATGATTGCCTAATAATTTTACGAGACTCGTAGAAAAAAGAAATTTATACACGCACACTAAACGAATGAGCTAGACAGTCGCTCGCTTCAATGCACACGACTGAATGTTACATTTAGTCTTCTGTAGAGTAGAGCGCACGTGCGACTATCTCATTACACATTCTAAACCACTAATTTTATTTACAGTAAAGCGAGCAACATAATATATATTTTATTATTTCAGCTATACCTAACTCATGATGACTTCGTGTCTACATTCAATATGGCGTACAGCGAGTTCCGGTCGCTACCTGGATGGAAGCAGAAGGAACTCAAGAAGGCAGTTGGGTTATTTTGAGGATTTGAAAGAGTTTGGAGTACTAGGAACCTGAGTATGAGTTTGAATCAAAGAAATGTTAAACAGGCTTTTAAATGTTTTAAGTGTATGAGAATATCAATTTTAAATAAAAATGTATACTTAATAATAAAAGTTACATAGATAAATAAATTACAATATTCACATAAAATGTTGATAAGTAATGTTTACGTGTTTTATATAACCGAACATTTTTGTTATTTTTTATAAATGTAACTAAATAGGTAAATATTTGGATTTAATTAATTTAAATAAATATTTAATTATAAATAGTTTTAGCAAGTACATACCTGATGTGTCTGTAGCACAACTTCATCGTCACTTTAATTATATTAAATATTATTATGAAATGTATTGATTGCCGTTAATAAATAAAACGTTTATTGGAATAAAAGTAAAAGATTTTAAAATGTTATTTTTATTTTAAAAATAGTACTTATAACTATTGGGCATTAATTACCTTAAAATTAATATTCTTTACAATTTACAAGTGTTTCAAAATCCATAAAATATCGGTTGAATTGAAAGCGTATTTACACTAAAATAATGACAGGTATCATAATATAAGCCTACATGATATGGGTGAGCCGTAGCTAAGGCACGTTTTATTAGTATTGCGTGTCACTAGTGAGCTGACCGTGTTTGCACACGAGCACTCGACGCTCCTACATTACAGCAATGATTCAAACCATATTCCAAATATTATATTCAATATCATAATCATATTTTATAAAACATACGATGAATATAGACAAAATGTCCTCTATCTGCAAAGAGCTACTTGAAAAAGACTTTACAAAATATGAAAAGCTAGTTAGGAACTTACAATTTTAGTAGATAAATAAAACGTTACAATAAATGATATAATTCGATAATAAATAATTTACATAATGGTTTTACATTATATCAGTTATTGTTATAATAATATAAGACAATTTGGGAGTATTTCTAGAACCGCATAGGTTTATAAGGCTACGATGGTCAGAAAAAATACTCCCGAAAAATGTCATCTAGAATAGTAAAATCAGGTTATCAGAATTATGCATAGTAAATAACAATATTATTATTATTACATGGAATTAATATTAATGACGAGACATGGAACGAAAACGCAGGTTCAGAATCCAAAATAAACAGCTCTTTTTCATTTTTGAAACTTCTTTGGTAATCATAAAACCGAACACGTGAAATACATAAAATACATCTCTTGAAACAATATGGAATGAAGTGCACGAACAATACAATGCATAAGCTGCCGTAATAAAAATAAAATGCATCTCAAAAATAAAGCGTAAACACTACGACGAAATTATATTTTTTTAAACTTTTAAGTACGTAATTTTTTAATTCGCATGTCAACATGAGTGAAGAGATTGTTCCGAACTTATACCTAAAAGAAAAACAAAGCTATAACTGTATATGCGACAGAACAGAGAACTCGAGTCAATATAAAACTAAGGAAAACAAAACCCAACATAGTTTTCGTTGCAGGAATGTAAACAATGTGAAGAGCAATAAAAAACAAGGTATTTTATAATATTTTAAACAAGAACTAAAGTAACAACAATGCGTCGGAGGCCTGTTTCTTTCTAGCACCACGGTGTTCAAAGTCCAGTCAAATTCGAAAGATAGCTACGTTCCTAGGCCCTACTAATCGCTTCGGTAATTTGACAAAAATTGAATACAACCTTTATTATTTATAGTCTAAATAAAAATGTCTTTTTTATCCCCTGTATTCAAAAGATGTTAATCTTTAACAGAGACCACGTGGAAGCCGAATTTGACTGAACTACAAACAGACACGACTATTTATCACAGCTATCCAAAGCCTTTGCACATACACACAAATCGGTCGCCTACCCCTCGTCACTGAACGTTTATCGATGCGGAAACTTGAGATTGTCGAATTCCTATACCAAAAATACATTCTAGTGTTTTAGAAGTAGCTGCTGTTGTCAACACGAGCAAGATCTACTCTCTACCCGGTGTGGATGTTCCCGTAAGAGTATACTGAACGTAAAGGATTCTCGAAGCTTTTTTTATATATAGCAACGTTTTACATTAAAAATATGAATAGTTGTGAACAGTTTCAACTACCTTTGTACTTTATACTCACAACTAAACGAGATTTATTGTACACGAGATTATACAAGGCCTTATTTAAAATTGGTGTTTCAAAATGTGTTACAATACATTATACATCTAATAATATAGGTGTAATAGGCCTAAAGATGTCTTGTAAAAGTTACAAAAGTCAAATAGAAGGCTTCACACTTTAGAGCCCACTTGGTGTTTAAAGAAATTAGATAGTTTGGCACTGTTATTAACTCGTACCATAACGAACATTAAGACACGCCGAATTATTGCTTCAAACCTGGATTTCTCAGCTCAAGATTGCTAAAGAAATCTTAGAGCAATCGGTAATGCAACTATACAGAAAAACATTCAGCAAACTTTATGTAGAATGAATTACTTTATCTAAGTATTCAATAATAAGCCCAGCAGCTCACTACTCAATAGTCTACAATAAATTGATCTTGTGATTCAAGGAAGCCCATTCAGAGTCTTACATTATTAAGTAACGTCGCGGAATTTTGTTAGAAGAATTAGGTATTTCACTTGAGCAATTATAATAATGAGACGATTCACTAAAAACAAAACACCTATGGCACGGTTTCTTCGTTAATTGGCAACACTTACGCGTTGTGTATTGTCTTACTTCTGTACTTAGTCTAACATTAAGGGTCCCTGAATCATTTAGTATAATTTTCTACATTTCAATTAACATGATAATATGTTTAACTAGATTGTTTAACAATACATAAAATTGGTAAGTCAATTCCTGTGAGGTTCAATTCCTTTTTTTATATGTAAACGTTTTGTAACAGTACAACCGCGTAATAAATATGTTCGCTAGTTGTGACAGAATTACTCTTGACTGTTTATTATTCTGTATCAGGATGGATCGAACTTCAACATAAACGCATACAGCAACAGCGTCTCGAACGATACTATCTATACATTTACAACAATAGTATAAGATACACAACATACTGAAGGATAAACATTATGTGCTGTTAAAAATAAAAACGTAACAAAATACATTATAATAAAAATGCTCTACTGGTTCAATAAATTGTACAAAAATATTATTGAAAAATAACCAGTTCAATGTATATCACTTTAAAATTAAACGATTTGGACTACTTGGCGTTGACAATATTATGAACAATAATGTTAGTTTATAAATTCTATTATTTGATGGCGAAAACCCTATAAGCTTGTGTACCGCTCCCAGTTCTCCAACACCACTCAACTGGTCGTCCTACGCGACATAAAACCGCTTCCGAACCCGTACAAGTTTAAAATCATAATAATATCAACTCGGTTACTAATATTGAATGATCCAATTCTTGAACCAAGGAAATATTAGTTACAAGCACTTGCGTAAAGAGCTGATGTCATACAAAATGTGATAACCTGCAACTGATGCACACGATAGCACCATTGCATCCGTCTGTGTGATCTTGCCGTGACAATCAGTGTCTCCAAAAAACAAGATAAAGAAAAAGTACTTGGGGTTGGTAAAATTTTGTAAGTACAAAATATTAATATTTTTAATTTCTATCACAGCAATCATGCCGAAATCTTATAAAAATTTGGACAAAAATACTTAAACTTATTTAAGACTAGTTAGTTTACAACTTTAATTGAAATTTGGATACAAAAATTTTGAAAGATTCAATAGTGAATATTGTCAAATTCCAGCGAGCTAGCCACACAAGACGTCGTAGCCACTTTACTTCTAACAATACTCGATGAATGATTTCCTAACAAGATATCCAGACTACTTATTTAAAAGCACCTCGATCGATAGTACGATAGCATTATTAAATTAGTTTTCCAAAATAAACAGATTATATTCTAGGTCACATAGAATAAAATGTTTGAAAAAGTGTTAGTAAAAAAACCAACACGCTGTAAACTAAGTGATTCACAATTATAACCTTTAAAACCAAGTACACGCAAATTGAGATATTGAATACTCGGCTATGGGCGCCCATCCTTCCTGCTGATAAGTGTCAAATACCGTTAAGAGGGAGTGCGGGGGGCGGGCCGGGGGGACTCACTGGCGCGGCAGCGACGCGTTGGCCGGCAACGTGGAGCTGCGCTGTGACGCGTTCATGTACGCAGCCTTCAGGTTAGAGCGCATCGAGTCTCTGCAAATATCAATCTTTGGTCAATCGCCTGCGCCGCCAGAAATACGGATGTTTATACGACGGCATATCGATGATGATTCGTCTAGAATAGATACACTTTTCCTATTGGGTTATTAGTTTTTTGACAGCAGCCTTAGAACGTAACTATCCCCGACTATCTAAAAGTAAACTTTAAAATACGTTTTATAATATATATATAAACTGCCTTGCATTAATGGGCTTCTTAGATAAGACATCTTACAGACATAATACAGTATGCGTATCAGTTTTTACAAAAAAATATAAAGATTGTTATGCGCATAAAATATAGTCCAACTCCATCGTACTTAGTGATGGAATCGAATGTATTTGCTTCAAATGATTAAATCGAAAATAATAATTTAATATAACATTATGTAATATGTAATCCTAAAAACTTATATATTTTGAAAATAATCCAATAGATTTATATTTCGGGATTAAACATCGAAAATTAAACTATCAAATTAATATTTTAAAGTTTTCGTCGTCTTCCGACATGGAAATTTCGTCTGATGACGAGTCTTCGCCTAAATTTATTACGATTGTTTCTTGCTTGTTTAAAAAAATCGATAATCAATACTATATACAAATTAAAGTGTAAAATGTATACGAGCCTTATACGGGATTCCGTCTGATGAAACATGTAAACCAATATTTAAAAAGCTTGGTTTGCTACCGTTACCATCGTTATACACTCGGCGTCACAAAAATCGCACCTTTTCGAAAATAAGTTTAAAACATGTCCCGCCAGTAACGAATACATTAAACCCAATTAATATTGGTATCAATTAAAAGTATGTTTAACGACCTTTAAATTAACAACAGTTAGAATTCCTAAACACAACAGATCTCATTAGCACGTAACGTTAAAAAAAATGTTGTCAAAATACGCATTACAACGGCCACTAATTGCACCTCCCTACAAGGGTATAAAACGGGCGACCCGGGTTAAATGTGGGTCATTCGCTATTCAACCTTTGAAGTGAACACACGTGAACAGCTACAGCAAGAAAAATACCCCAGAAGATGGATACCACTGCAGATGAAGCCGCTCAAGTCATTGCACTACTGCAATCAGGGATGCGGCAATGTGATGTTGCTCGGCAACTGAACTTGAGTCGTTTTGCCGTTCGACGAGTGTTCCAACGTTTCCAAGAGACTGGTGGCTATATCCGAAGACGTGGATCTGGAAGACAACGGTGCACATTCGAAAGAGACGATCGCTTCATTGTTTCGACGTCTTTACGTAATCGGTTCTCCAATGCTGTTGAGCTGCAACAACAACTGCGATCAGCTCGCAGAACTTCTGTAAGCGTCTCCACGATTAGAAGAAGAATGCGGGAGAAGAAAATTGCAGCTCATAGGGCTGCTACAGGGCCCAAATTGACTGCACAGCATAGGAGAGACCGGTTGCAATTTGCCCGTGACCATGTGGATTGGACAATAGACCAATGGAGGGCTGTGCTCTTCTCGGATGAGACGAGGGTGTGTCTTTTCTGCAACGACAGGCGTCGAAGAGTGTATAGGAGGCAAGGGGAACGATTCGCACAAGCCTGTATTCAAGAGACAGTGGAATACGGGGGTGGCTCGTGCATGTTCTGGGGCGGCATGTCAATCGACGGTAAAACGAACCTTGTGTGTGTTTCTCGGACTGGAAGTGCTCGCGGGCAAGGGTCGCTGACTGCTGCTCGGTACATAACAGAGATCTTAGAGGAGCAGGTTGTCCCTTATGCGGGTTTTGTTGGCAGTGGGTTCACGTTAATGCACGATAACGCCCGTTGTCACACCGCTTTAATTGTAAGAGACTACCTGCAAGAAGTTGGCATCCCTGTTATGCGCTGGCCGGCGCGAAGTCCAGACCTGAACCCTATTGAGCACCTTTGGGATGAACTGAAACGGCGAGTACGGGCACGAAATCCTGCCCCTACCACTCTCCAAGACCTTCAAGATGCCGTCGTTGCAGAATGGGACAACATTCCACAAGAGACTGTTGTCACATTAATAAGGTCCATGAGAGAACGCATGGAAGCAGTCATCAGGGCTAGGGGGGTAACACTAGGTTTTAAGCTAGTTTTAAGGACTTTGTTGTAATTTTTGCTGATAAAATAAAATTTAACTTTTTAATCATTTGCATTAGCTTGCTTTTTTTTATTCCCTGGTAAACAAAAAACCAAATCCATTGATTTATTCTGAAATTTAAATAAATTGCCTTTCCAATTATACCTTATAGTCATATGTATACCATTGATTAATAGGGTTAAAATGACTTTGAAGGGAATTCTTAAAGAGGTGCGATTTTTGTGACGCCGAGTGTATATACTACTCAAAACAAAATAAGGGCCACGAGGTATTTTTTCATTTTGGTGTAATTTATTAAACATTTACATATTGAAAGTAGTAAAATATTGAGTATACAAACTTTTTGATACCTAAACTTTTTAATATTGTAGTATTCATCTAATGCTGGCAACAATTCTAAATAAAATTTGATTTAAAATCCTTTTTGAAAATTTTGATTCCATTTTCTTTGACGTTTTGCTTTCCTTAGCTTCTAGGTTTATTAGAAATGATCAGAGTTCATTGATATCTCGAGTCAGAAACATCTTTTGCAATATAAAAAAATGCTAAAATCGTTACCGTTACTCTCACGACGACATAAATATCAGTCTCATTCTATATAAGGTGAAGACACTGGCTCCTGTAATACAGTTAATACTAGCACAGGAGTCAGGGTTCACAAATTCGTTGTACCTACAAAATATGTCAATAAAGATTTTATTATTATTATCGTTTATTCAATTTCTTAACATATTAAATTACATTTTTAAATATTAGTAAAAAAATTAATAAAAACATTTAAAAATATAAAAAATAGTAGCCCACCGGTATCGGGAACAGGGTCCAAGCTACCGGTGGTCAGGGCTCCTGAGAGAGGAATCTGCTAACAATACGCGCCGTGTCCAGGAGTACCGCTTTCTGTATCAAGCCCTTGATCCAGCTGCCCAACGAGAGCCTCCTTAGGTGTTGGTCGAGGCTCTTGGAAATGAGTCCATTGGCCGTAACGACTATCGGCACAATGACTGCTGTATTCACATCCCACATGTCGACAATCTCGCGAGCCAAGTCAAGATACTTAATTTGTTTATCTTTCTCGGTTTTCACGAGGTTCTCGTCATGCGGAACCGCTATATCAACAATCATTGCGCGACGCTCTAATCGATCTATCACCACTATGTCAGGCTTATTGGCAACAATAGTCCTGTCAGTGATGATAGATCGATCCCAATACAATGTGATGTTGCCATTTTCGAGAACTGGGTCGGGCACATACCTGTAGTACGGTACTTCCGATTCCACAAGCCTGTATTTTAGAGCAAGTTGCTGGTGGATAATCCTAGCTACAAGGTTGTGTCTATGCAAGTAGTCTCCGTTAGCCAGACGAGAGCACCCAGAGATAATGTGTCGGATTGATTCTCCCGGTCGGTGGCATGCCCGACAAATGTCAACCGTGCCGTCCTTCACAATATACCTCCGGTAGTTGTTAGTCATCATAACTTCGTCCATAATCGCACAGACAAAACCTTCGGTTTCCCCAAAGAGGTCACCAAATCGCAGCCAGGATACGGACGCCAAGAAGTCTACATCAGGTCCATGTAGGGCCCGGTAGAAGCGCCCGTGAAGCTCCTTGCTCTGCCATACCTTCTTGCGGTCATTAGTATCTAGTACTACAGGTTTGCGCCAGTTCTCGTTCGCTAAGGAGAGCGGGGTGAGACCCTTGTCCACTGAGACCACATCTCGGTGCATACCTACGTCGGCTTTGAGGAAGTACTCCCTGAGACTGCATACCTCACGTGCAGGGACTTAGCATTAAGAAAGCCTCGTCCTCCGCACTTCCGTGGGATATACAGTCTCATTACCGATGACCGTGGGTGATGCATCCGATTTGCGGTCAGCAATGTACGGACCCTCCTATCCAGGGCGTCAAGTTCCGTCTGAGTCCACTTGAGTATGCCGAAAGAGTACATCAAAACCGGCATGACCCATCCGTTGAAGGCACGCACCTTGTTTCCGCCTGATAAAAGACTATTCAAAACTTTATTCAGGCGGCCAAAGAAGCGCTCCCTCAACGATTGTTTCATGTCGGTAGCATTGATGCCTAACGCTTCCGACATACCCAAGTATTTGTAGGTTTCGGCTGAGGAGAGGGATCTAAGGTGTATGGAATCCGAGAGTTGGGTTCCCACGGATTCCACAATCTCCCCTCGTTTCACATGCATGACTGCACATTTGTCCACACCAAATTCCATCCTGATGGCGCTACTGAACGTTTCTGTTACTTTCAGTAGCTCCATCAGTCGCAAATTGTTGGGGGCAAAGAGTTTCAGATCATCCATGTAAAGGAGGTGAGATATAACCTGACCTCCTCTTCTCAACCGATAGCCCAGACCTGAACCCTCCAGCAACGTGCTTAGAGGGTTCAAAGCTAAACAAAACCACAGTGGACTCAGACTATCGCCCTGAAATATACCTCGCTCGATCCTTATCGGTTCGCTATTCTCCCGGATCTGCCGATATCCTGGATAGCGAAGGACCGTCTTCCATTGCCCCATACATGACATGCAACTGGGACGCCAAGCGAACGTGCGATCTCTGGAACCATTTTATCCAGAAATTGTGCAGCCCGTCCGGTCCTGGAGATTTCCAATTAGGTAACGGACGAACTGCACGGGCTACGTCTTGGGGGCTGATGGTTATTGCCCACATTTCTGGTATTGGATCACACTTTCGCTCAACCTCTCGAGTCCAGTCGCCCTCAGTGTGACTAACAGGCACCGACCAGATGCTGCGCCAAAACGAACACATGGCAGCATCATCCGGCTGGTGCGCATTAGCCACGCCTTGGTCCGGTCGCTCCCAAGTCCTATACACCCACCTCTCATCACTCTGGAATATGCGATTCTGAGTGTACTGCTCCACTCGTCGCTTGTACCGTCGAATACGGTTCGCCCATGCACAGATCTTCTGCTTCAGGAAGTCGATACGCTCAAATAATCTCGAGGATTGATATCAGTCCCCGAAAATGCCCGCCTCACAAAGCGCATCACTCTAGGGCGAGTATTGCCCTCCCTGAAGCAGATAAGCTTGCCGATGAGTGCTCTAGCCTCACCAATACGACGCTCAATCCTGTACTGCCATGCTGGTACAGCTGGTTTTGGTCGTGCAGCTCCGTCACTGTTGGGAAATTTGACATGAGCTACACGACATGCTGCTACAGCCGCGCAGTACAAGATCGAATGGGTATCAGCGAGGTCTTTGCTGCTGTCAAAATAATTTGACAGCTGCGAATCTAAAGCACACACCAGCGCCCTATTTTTCTTGTGCATGGGCAAACGAGGTAGTCGCGGTTTTAATTCAGGCGGTATGGAGCGATACTCCCGGAACGCATCCTCCAAAGCACTCCTCACTTGAATATTGCACTGGGTACTCACGGATATAGCCTCGCCATCATCCATTTATTATTATTATTATTATAATATGCCACAAGCACGCAGGCGTCATATGGACTCGCTGACAGCAACCAGAGCCGTTACGATGATTGAAGAAGGTCATTCGCAGCGATCTGTGGGTTTGCAATTGGGATTTTCTCGAAGAGCTATTCAAAATCTATGAAATCGTTTCCAAGAGACCGGCAGTGTTAGAAGAAGACCTGGTTCGGGCAGAGTTCGCATTACAACAGATCAAGAGGATCGTTACATTCGATTAAGTGCGCGCCGAGATCGCACAACGACGGCCCGCAAGCTGTCAAACGTTTACGGCTGACAACGGGTACTCGTGTCAGTGACCAAACTATTCGTTATCGATTGCATGAAGACCAGCAGGCGTCAAGAAGGCGAGTTGTCCGTGTTCCATTAACCAGAAATCATCGTGCAAATCGTTTAAGCTTTTCCCGTCAACATTTGGACTGGGACATAAACCAATGGGGCATGGTGCTCTTCACAGACGAATGCAAAGTTAATTTTTTTAACGACGATCGGCGTATTAGAGTATGGAGAAGACGCGGCGAGAGATTTTCAGAAGCCTGCATCCATGAAGTCGATCGTTTTGGTGGTCCAAATGTAATGATTTGGGGCGGGATAAGCTTACACGGCAAAACTGAGCTCGCTATTTTAAATGAGGGTACTGTTACTGCTCAGCGGTATATTGAGGACGTTGTCAGACCACATGTGATCCCATTTGCACAGCGAGCGGGTCCTGGATTCATCTTGATGCAAGACAATGCTCGTGCACACACGACTCAAGCAACTCGGTTTGTACTGGAAGACTCTCAAATTCAAGTCTTGCCGTGGCCGGCGAACAGTCCGGACTTAAATCCAATAGAGCACATGTGGGATCAGTTGAAACGAAGAGTTAGAGACGGTGATCAGGAAATCCACAACCAACAGCAACTCATCAACGCTGTGAAAAGGACCTGGGAAGAGATTCCAATGAAAAATGTCAGGCATTTGATTGAGAGCATGCACTCCAGGCTTCAGGAGTGTGTAGCTAAACGAGGGGGCATACCCGTTACTAAAAGATGAGCATGGAGTATTTTCTTTTGTTTTCAGTAACTTTACGTTGTTTTTATTTTTAACCTAAAATGTGTTTTTTCTTTCAAAAGCAAATAAACTTTTTAATCATTATAATTTGAATAAATTTATTGGTCTACATGGTAAAAACAACATTAGTTTTTGTTATGGAGACAAAAAATATATATTGGTTTTATTATTTTCATGGTACAGACAAAATACCTTGTGGCCCTTATTTTGTTTTGAGTAGTATATATATGAGGCGTGTATGTTTGGAAAGAAACACAAAGAATTGTTTAAAACAGCAGAAGAGGTATGTTCACGATGTCGGCGTGACCAATTAACACTAGTACTAGACGAGCTGCCTAGGTGTGCTAAATATAATAAAAACTGTGTAGCTATGTGTGTACGTATATTTAATAACTTACCAAAGATATTGAAAGTATTGAATTGTAGACTATTTAAAATTAAATTGTATAACTGGTTGAATGAAAATAATTTCTATAGCATTAAGGAATTTTTAGAACACTAACGTTGACAGCACAATTTTGCATGCTTTAATTTTATAAGTAAAACATGTATGATCTCATTTTATATTCTAATACCTTTTAATACCGTGTTTTAAGCAAATAAATATTATTATTATTATTAAAAAATCAAAACGTTACATAGCTGCAATCACTAGTTGTCAAAACTACCAGCTGGCAAAAAACGGTTAAACCAGTGGACATTTCATTTTTATTAAGTACCAGTAACGAACTGTGTGTAACTGTCGCAAATATACATTAAATATTACATATAATATGTTGTTTTTAATAGCACAGTAGATATATAAGATATTTTTTTTTTAGTTTTTAGTTATTTAGGGTTGAGTGAAACTTGGGTTAAGGTGTGTACGTATGTGTGTATGTGGTATGTTCGTGGGGTTCGTGTGTGTGTGGGGGGGGGGTGTTGTGTGTGTGGGGGTGTGTTGTGTGGGAGGTGGGGGGGTTGTGTTATTGTGTCTTTGCTTTGTGTGGACAGTGGTGGGCGTTCACCTGGGCGACAGCTTGGTGTGGTCGTGGTTGGTGTGGTGCGCGGCGCGGTAGCCGTAGCGCTGCACGCGCCGCGCCAGGCGCGCCACCCAGCGCCGCTGCTCCGGCGCGCCCGGCGCCAGCAGCAGCAGCTCGCGCGCGCGGTCCGCGTGCAGCTTGCACGCCGCCACGCCCGCCACGCCCCCCGCGCCACCCGCCGCGCCCTCGCCCTCCGACACGTGCTCAGCGTGGATCTTCATGCGGCAACCTGCACGGACAACCCCATTGAACACCATTATTAACGACTAGCACTATGCCCGCGACTTCGTCCGCGTGAATTTTCTCAAGGAACCCTATTTTTTTATAATGTAATATAGCCTATAGCATTCAGGGATAAAAGAGCTTCCTATTGGTGAAAGAATTTTTGAAATCGGATAAAGAGTTTCGGATATTAACCCCTACATACAAACTTACTATCAAATTTTACCTCTTTAATGTTAATAAAGACGAAAATTGAATCGCTGGCCCAAATCACAAAAGTAGTTTTTGAAATGAAACTTCTATATAGACGGGGGGTATTAGGATTTTTCTGTCACGAAAAAGCGTTACGGCCGCATGGAGGGGGTAGACGATATATATCCCGTGGTGAGAGGCGGCAGGGGCTTGTCTGTTGAAGTTTCACTTCTACTATGTGTCTCAGCACACATTTAGATTTTTTAATACCCGACACTAAAGCTAATACGCTATACTTGTGACAATCTAAGAAATCAGATTTGACAGCTATCAAAATACTTTGTGTAATGAAGAGGGAAAAAATCGGGCGTTTTAAAAACCGTTTTTTGAGACATATTGATATAAATAATAATTACAGTTTATAATCGACAATTGTTGCTTAAAACTGATTTTTTAAGTACAGAGGTCAGCACATCAAGCTACATCAATCTTATTATTTTTTTGTTATATATGCTTATTTGTATGTTAAATTTTTAACTTTAATACAAAAGAATAAGATTCATACTCAATTGGGAAAACTTTACAGTTTATTATGCTTTATGCTGGCATATGTACAATAGGGTATTACACCCATTTTTGAAAAGTGTCTCAATGAAATTCTGTAGTACTAATATGCCACCAAAAAAACACAAAATTTTTAGTGAATCGATAAGTGCCATAAAAATGCTAAATTATAAATTTTCAAATTTCGCGCGTAGTTTGACGAAAACGCCTCTTACTGGACGCCATATTGCTCAGCGTAAATGACGTCAGTTCGTTTGGTATCAAATGAGCTCATATTAAGTATAATAATTGTATATCATTTAAAAATAATTAAAAGCATATTTTGTAGTAGGTGTAATAATGAAAAAATACGTTGGTTACGAAAATAATAAAAGCACAAAGCCTATATTACGCCAATCGGTTGACTGACAGTTGACAATTTTTTGTTTACACAGCCGTACGGCGTAATAACATGGCCGCTACTATTTCACGGTGTTTTAGAACAGATTAAAAATACTGAAAACTTTGAATTGAATTTAAAAATTTGTTTTGTTATTTAATGAACTAAAACTTACATTTTCCGACTGCTTTATGCCTAAACTGTCTCAATACCATATTTATAGATTTTTTCTCGTATAGAGTAAAATACCCTATTGTACGTAAGTTTTACTGCCCGTACGAGTTTGTAATATTTAACAATATTATTACAAAAATTTTAAGTTTATTTTACAAATAAATAAATCTATTTCTATTTTAACACGTTGAGCGCCGTGGTGGACACCGGTGTCCAACGCTAGTGGAGGTTTAACATTTTTGGCCCGGCAATCACTTATGCCTTAAAGAATCATGGCAGGATTTATACAAAAAAAAAACGTGCGGTCGGGGATTACACGTACGAAGTCCCTACAAACAAAAGTATATATGTAGGGCGACTGGTAATTCGTGTACGATAATTAAACACGTGATTGTGTTCATGATAACAAACCACTTTTCCAAAGAAAAAATGTATTTTTGTACTGGTTCACTTTTATCACAATAGTACAAGCAGGTTGTTGCTAAATTAAAAAATAATATCCAATTACAACAAATAATGAGCCACGGAGCGTAGGCCTATGCTGCAGACGTGACGACCCGGTCGGGCTTCCGCGTGGATATTTAGGTACACAGGTTCAATCATCATCATCATCATCATTTCAGCCCAAAGACGTCCACTGCTGGACATGGGCCTCCCCAAGGGGGGGTTTTGCCATAATCACCACGCTTGGCAGGCGGATTGGCGATCGCAGTATGGTTGTTACAAAGGCACAGAGAACGCTGCTGCCCATCCTCTAGTAAAAGCAACAACAACAACAGTACGGTATTGAACAACAGGTTCAATACCTATTATTATTAATTAAGTTTTTATGAATAGTGTGTAATGTGGTTAAAAGTTGGCTGTAGAATTCGTCTTTAGTTGTTTCGTTTGCTGTTTCTGTCGGTGCATAGACTTTAACTAGGGTCCACTTGTTTCTATACCCTTGTAGATGTATATTCAATACCGCAATTCTTTCAGATATTCCCTTGAAATCTAGAATTTGTTTCTTTAGGCGTCCCCCACATTGTGTGCACAGTGCGCGTTCCTCGGGCGTGTGAGGGATGAGATGACTCTGCCTACTTATGTAGAAAGTAAATCCGTAATTTCCGCTAAAATGCATACCGACTGGTGGCCGTTCTGATATCGAGAGGAAGCTCAACTAAAGAGGAGAGGAGAGGAGGTAGTTCAACTAAATGAGACAAAATTGAAGTCTTATATAAAACGCACACTATGCAGCCGAGCATATACCTACCTACATACATTATATGTACCTATAACCTAATGTTTAAATGATGAAATCATTTTCAGCAAAATGTTTAGAGCAAATAGTACTTGTATTTGTAAACATCCAGTTTCCTCTACCTGTCACGTCTATCCATTGTTCCCTGACGTTAGGTACTTTAGGAAACCTAAAATTTATAATTTATTAGAATAGTCAAATTGTATTTTATTTAAATTGTAATTCTAAATACAATACAATATAGTAAAAACTCGTAGGTCATAATTCTGTCACATTAATTGAATGATTAATGTAATATTTAACCGGTCAAGCGCCGGTAATGAGACACAATTTATTTTTCTACGGTTATAGTGCGATTACTAAGCGAAAAATACGTCTAACTAAAAATATACTATCCTTAGACCTAGTTTCACCAACCGATGTTTGCTAGTTTAAACGACCGTTAAAATATTAACCGGACATTAAAAGTAGCGAGTGTTTCATCAAGCGCCAATCCATGTTTAAATGTCTTAATCAGACGTTATATTTAATTGCTGCTCCGGTCGTCCGTTAACTTACTAACCGGCATTTAGTCGATTGTCAAAATGAAACTTAATTTTCGAAATCAAAATGTTTAGGAAATTTAGAACAATTTACAGAAAGTGTAGATAGATATCACACATATCACAAAATTCCACAAATTTTTCCCACAATAAGACATTATTATTCTTACAAAAAACTATAACAAACAAAATTAGAAAATTACTAAGACCTAGTTTCACCAACCGATGTTTGTTAGTTTAAACGGCCGTTAAAATATTAACCAGACATTAAAAGTAGCGAGTGTTTCACCAAGCGCAAATCCATGTTAAATGTCTTAATCAGACGTTATATTTAATTCTGCTCCGGTCGTCCGTTAACTTACTAACCGGGGTTTAGTCAGTTATCAAGATTGTCAAAATGAAACTTTATTTTCGAAATCAAAATGTTCACGAAATTTAGAACAATTTACAGAATTTGTAGATGCCCTACACATCAGAAAAATCCCCTTATTTTTCGAACAATAAGACATAATATTATTCTTACAAAAAACGATAACAAACAAAATTAGAAAATTACTAAAGGTGTGTCCAAACACAGCGTGGTAATCATGAGCGGTAATTAATCCCTTTCAAATTCTGCATCCTCTGTTGATAAAGTAGTCGCTTCCAATATTGTCTTTTCTAATAGGCTTTCTTCTGTTCTTTCTTCTACGCAATTTTAGAATAATAGAAGAGGTACACACGCGGCCACTTTCAATGTGGTTTGAACGCGATATGAGCGCGGCGTGTCTCGGATATATGCCGCGTATTATTGCCGCGCAAACATTTCTGGGTTTTGTTTTAACTAGACGCACGGTTGATTTGTGTCTTGGGAAAAAACCGCGCGTAGCAGCGTTTTTTGCGCGTTGTGTTTGAACACAAATTAATATTGACATAATTATGTACCGACAAAATGAAATGTTGCAAGAACATACTCATATACTTGACTACACAACTGACATTTTTATTTAGTTGCATTATTTAACAAGAGTCTGTACGATACGGCTAGATATAGTGATACATTGTCAGTGAATATTGACCTGTGACAATGCGACTTTTTATTTTGATTGCTTTGGTTACTCAAAATAAAAAAATAAATAAAATATAAAATATTGTTTACAACTGCACCTTCAAGTTAACAAGATAAAAACAAGTACAGTTTACAATAAAATTAGGCCGAAAGGTAGTAAAAAGTTTTAATTAAGTGTTACAGCTGACACCTAAGCTAAGATAAATTAATATCTTGTATATATAGGTATCAGCGCCCACCCTCATAAACAATAGCAATGATCAGAGTACCTATCATTATCCTCAACATCATTATTATTATTTGAGATGCATTTAAAATGAGCAAGAACATTATCATCATGTTATTAAAAAGGTAATATTATATATTCACATGTTATTTGAATGTAAATCTATTTCATAATATTATAATGAATATGTTTACAAAAAGAAAGGTTGATGTACCAAAGGCAATTTAAAAACAATTTTTGAAAACTATTTGGTGCCAAATGTAGACTAAAAATAAAAAAGAAAAGAAAAAAACGGCGTGCAAGTGTGTGGTGTGTGTGTGTGTGTGTGAGGGTGAGGGTGAGTGAAGTGGGAGTGAGTGGGTGAGTTATTGGGTGAGTTATTGAGTGAGTGATTGAGTGAGTGTGTAAAGGGGTGAGTGGGTGTGAATGTATTAGCTTATTAGGAATTACTAGACAATTCTACGCCAAAATTTTAATATGTTTTCTGTATGGTTTTCTTGTTAATAAAATGTAATAAATAGCATCATAAATATAGTATATCATGTTTTACAATGAATACTTATCCCAATATAGTAATACTTAAAAAAAGAGGATTTATAAGTTCTACAATAGCTAAAAAAAATTATGACGGTATGGTGAATAGCTTCTCCGTTTCATCATAGGTTAGGGTGCCCGGCCTAACATTTCTTATTTTCATTACGCCACTTATTTCAGAATGTCATTGAACTACGGCACCATAATAATTGGTAGTAAGATTGAACTACGACAAAAAAATGAATATAAATACCCACCCGGCTAGCTTCGAATTGTTGATACTTAACCGCATTTTTTTTTTAAGAGTACAAGAAATATATTGCTAGGTGACGCTAACTGGCTTTATAGGTGGGTTATTTCTGCCCCTTAAATTGTTATTTTTATTAATTTCATACTTGTAAAGGTTGATGAGTGATGAGCACTATGTATAATTTAAAATTATCAGTACAGAGGCCATCACATCAAGATACCCCAATCTGACAATTTTTATTTTTTTAAGTTTTTCAGCTTTATTGCAAGAGTATAAGGTCCATGTTCATTTGGAAAAATTAGACAGTTTTGGATAGCTTGATGTGCTGGTGTCTGCACAATCAATTGGTTTATAAAGATAACTTTATACAAGAATTTTACAAGGCGCAGGCCTTGTAAAAATTCTGGACGTTTTAAAACATAAACTTTCTGTGGGTTTCTTGCGCCGTTTCTTTCTATAGATGTGTGTTCTTTCCGAAGCAATGGTAGTTAATCTTTACTTTCCATAAGTTGTACAAATAAAATTAAAACTTTAAACAAACAAAAAAATTCGGCCGGGGAATTTTCGGTCGGCCCCGGGCGGCCAAACCCCACGCTACGCCACTGTGTCAGGGAACATTGACCTGTGACAATGCGACTTTTTATTTTGGTTGCTTTGGTTACTGACCGATAAAAGAGTGAAAGACACATGACTCATTCATATAACGCCAGATTTCCTGATGTCATGTTATTTTTTGTTGGTGGAACATAAACACAATTAACATCGATGTTAATTGTTGTAATGTCTGATTTGCAAATGTCCGATTATGAAAAGTTTCGTGAAATTGGCCCTTAATTAAATATATGATATTTCAAAAATAATCTTTGCCAAACGTAAATATAGTCGAGAATTCTATCGATGCTTTTATTTAACCACATGGTCAGCTCACTATCGATAGACAAGGTCAGCCAATCATAGCAAACCACATAATCTCCATGGTTGAAGTGTAGAGTGTGTGTGTGTGTGTGTGGGTGTGTGGGGGTGTGTGTGTGTGTGTGTGTGTGTGTGTGTGTGGGTGTGTGTGTGCGTGTGTGTGTGTGTGTGAGTGTGGAGTGTGGAGTGTGTAGTGTGTTCATTGCAAGCGGACTTGGTCATTGCAAAGATTAAGCGAGTACACATCGGACAATGTATGCTTTTTGTAACTTAATGCAATAATGTTGTCTATATTTGAAATTTCATAACGATCATTATATTTTAAGCTTTTTACAAATAATATTTTAATTAAATGTTATTTTCGACTTACCGATGGAAAGATATACCTCCTCCCTCTATACTTGAGGTCTGACTATTTGTCTTGCTAGTTATTATGGCACAATACGACATTTTAATCCAGAGATTTGTTCTCCGAAGTGGTCCGAAGCACACTAAACGCGGTGTACGAATGAATCAGTCGAGTTATGATTGTCGAATCATAATTGTGGCGCGCTTGCCACGCCCACATTACCATTCCAACTCTATTTATCTGTTCCGTGGTATTAACAGGGTTGAAAAGTACAGTTTTTGAGCTAAACAGCGCATGGACGGCATAAACGCTCTTAACACAGGATTGTATTCCGTTGTTGTTCCCGTTGGATAGGTTTAGGAATTTAGCTTAATTCTGAAATCTACGCAGAAGCTTGTAAATCAATAAAGTATACTCACGTCGGCACTCGTAGGCCTGCGGCGGACGGAACATGTGCCACAGCGGCCGCGTGCACACCTCGCACGCGGTGGGGATGTGGTACGTGATGCTGACCAGGTCGTGACCCTTGTGCTGCACTGTGTTACCTGTCACGTACAAATCGCATAATTAAAACAAAATTAACAACGTTATTTACTGCGACAAGCTGTAGGTGTAGGCCACTTCTAGAATGAGACTTTGTATGTATCTTGAGATTCAGCGGTGCAATCATGTTTTTTAACAGTCGTCATCACGTTACGGGTCACAGGGTTCTACGACGCATTACATATCAATATATCAGCCAAGTTACATAGAACAATCACGCTTACTAAAAATATCGGTCGATAATAACAGAACCATGCTTCCGACGCCGTAATGCTATCATAATCAGTAAAGTCAGGATGGAAAGAATGATTGCTGAGCCAGATTTGAAAGATAGCTTGAACTATGGGATTTTAAATAGAGTGTTTTTCTTTTTTCATAAATTTGATAACACTTAACATTTCACAACAACGTCCAAGTTACTAAAGACCAAAAATGAACGTGGATCTACGCTTCAGCTCGAAACCGATACCACAAATCATCCTTTACGCTGGCTTGTTGAATAACATACAAAGCGCAAGTCTCATAGCCTCAGCTTTATCAATGGATCTGTAAATGAGTGCACCACATGCATGTGAGACTTGACTTCTGGAAAAGTTGTAAATTGTGCGCTTTTCCCTTACACCTTGTAATGGTGTGCCGTGTAAGCACATAGATAATAAATAGTGTGCTAATGTGCAAATATAAACGTATGCATGTCACTTCTGCACTAACTTTATTTATTTCGTATGGATTGCATCCGTAAGACTACGCCATCCAGTGACGGGCGCCTTATACATCGTCCAGTTTCATACTAGAGTAAAATATGTATTTTAGATGTAAATTGAAGTCCTCACGATGATGCATTACTTTAGATGTAAACCTCGTGATGGTGTTTTGTTTCACTGCAGCTCAAGTCATCCTTAAACAGTCGGATTTTTTTAAATAATGCTACTTTGTATTATCACGTATTTTCCATACAATCATGTCCCATTTAGTGAACAAACTCAATATGCACAAATTTTCAGTTGTAAGGTATGAATAACCTTGATCTTTCTAAGAAAAAATAACGAACACGGTCGTAAAAAATGTAACTCTACTGAAGGGTTTCTAAAGTGGGGTCCTTAGCATGTGTATTCGGTCCGCAGTAGGTAAGTTCACTCACAACATATTTATTAGAAAATTGTGTAGTGAACTCTGCATTTTTCGGTCAAGCTATAAACTCGAAATAAGGCTTGTTTTATTTTCCTAAAACATTCTCCGACAAGAGTCCGTGGAACTGTTTAAATTGTGAAAGTGGTCCGTGACTACAAAAAGTTCTACTGTACCACTGTAGAAGTATTAGTACTACCGTACAGTAGCGACACGCTCCGTCTCCCTCTGAAACCGTTCCTCACCTCTCCCCGCGTCGAACGACTAGCTCTGGAAATTGCGTTTTTGTTCGCGCGGCGCGTAGACACGCACACTCACGCACGTATCTGTATAGTCTATTATTTTAGTATTAGTGTAGGCAATTATATCGTTTCATTTCTATGGAGTGTCGCGGGTGTGACTGTACTGTGCTTAGGACAAAGATGTAAATGTTCGTGTAGTACCGGTGTGGTCGGCGGGCTCGGCCGGCGGCTCGGCGTCGGGGCGGCGCGCCTCGCCCTCGCCCGCGTACAGCAGCTGGAAGATGCGCGGGATGTCGCGCGCGTCCGCGCGGATCACGTCGCCCTGCGTCACCGAGCGCACGTGGAACACTTTGCTGCAACACAGACATTATACTTTACACCTATCGTCGCTCACTTCAGACATTCTTAAACGTTTATTGATTGCCGTAAGTACCAAAACATTTTAATGAACCAAATTGGGCTGTTGACACCATTAACCAATAATTCCAAAATACAACTTATCTTAAAATTCACTTTATTGTAGCCCCAAAAACCCGATTAATTTTCAATTAACTATAAAAATCGATTTCAAGTTGCTTTAAAATCAATGAATAGTTAGTCAATTGAGTTGGTAAATAAGTGACGTCACGGCCGCTATTGTCATACAACATCTACGCAGGAATCTCGTTTTGACAGCTCATAAAAAGTATGTCAATTGATTGGTGGTGTCAAGTACCCAATTCAATTATATTGAATTGAATTGAATTGAATTTCTTTATTTCAGACACATGTGTCCATAAATAGTATAGCATAGTATATATATATACAGGGTGACTGGTAATTAGTGTACGATACTTAAACACGTGATTGTGTTCATGATAACAAACAACTTTCCCGAAGAAAAAATGTTTTTTGTACTGGTTCACTTTAGGTCACAGGCGTGCGTGCGCGTGAATTTCATACGGCTGTTGTGTTATTGTGATAAAAGTGAACCAGTACAAAAAACATTTTTTCTTCGGGAAAGTTGTTTGTTATCATGAACACAATCACGTGTTTAAGTATCGTACACTAATTACCAGTCACCCTATATATATCTAAATAGCAAATGGCAGTTGGCTGAGTACACAAAGTCGTTGGGACATGCTGTTTCTAACATGTTCGTTTCATCATCATCATGTCAACCTTTAGACGCCCACTGCTAGGCATAGGTCTCCCCCGAGGGGGGATCAGCCGTAGTCGCCATGCTTGGCCGAAGCATGTTGGCGATCATAGTAGGTTTTATGGTACTCAGAAGGACGCTGCTGCCTATCCTCTGGTCAATATCCTTCTGTCGCGTTCTTCGACACCCACGGGTAGAAATGGGGTGGAGCTATTCGCGGCCGGTACCACACGGCTTCACATGTTCATTTACTTGCTTTGCTTAGTTGCTAGGAGAACACAATTTGTGAGGCACTTATATACAAACCTCAAATCCAAAATCATGACAGGATCTGTAGTGTTCATCTTATCGTTTTCAGTGTTATAAAAGATAATCTTCTTGGACGATACCACGACGTACTGTTTCTTCCACCCGTGGCGACGTATGTTTTGTTTGAAGGGTACGGAGAGCCAGCCTTCGAGGGTCTGTTCTGTTTCGCCGTCTTCGGCGTCTGCGGACGATTGTGATGCCGTCTCGCTTGTTAGAGCAGCTAGTTTTTCCTTTAGTTGTTCGATTTCCACGTCTTTGCTGTCGACCTAGAAACATTATTATGATTAGATATAGGTCGATGATTACTCATGTTTTGGAATGAATCTCTAAGAAAGCAAGAAACTGAAATCCTTAACAAATGAACGTAAACCTGATTTCCAAAACCCATCTTAATATTCAAGCCAACTTGGTAGCTGGTCAATCAGTAAGTCAACATTTTTGCATTATTATTATTATCATTTATTAGTTATATTTACCTATAAAATACATTTTTAAATATTAATAAAAAATAAAAACATTTAAAAATATAAAAAATAGTAGCCCATCGGTATCGGGAACAGGGTCCAAGCTACCGGCGGTCAGGGCTCCAGAGAGAGAAACCTCCAGACAATGCGGGCCGTGTCCAGAAGTACTGCCTTCTGAATCAAGCCATTGATCCAGCCGCCTAACGAGAGCCTCCTTAGATGTTGGTCGAGGCTCTTGGCAATCAAGTCATTGGCAGTAACAACTATCGGCACAATAATCGCTGAGTCCACATCCCACATGTCGACAACCTCGCGGGCCAAGTCAAGATACTTTATTTGCTTGTCTTTCTCGACCTTCACGAGGTTCACGTCATGCGGAACTGCTATGTCAATAATCATTGCGCGCTTCTCCAATCGATCCACTTATTATTATTATTATTAACTATCGACTTTAACATTATTGTGATAAGGTTTAAATTGGAATCGCTGTGTTGAAGGTTACCTCCATGGCGAGCCTTAGCCTGGTGGACTGTTCGTCCAGCAGCTGTTGCTGACAATCCTGCAGGTCGCGCTGTAGCTTGGAGATGTGCTGGTCGAACTTCTCCTTCTCCCTCGTTAGCTCTTGTTGAAGCTTGCGGTAGTCCTTGTCCTTGCGTACCGACATCTTGCTCTTGTTCTTCGTCGTCGCTGGGTTCATGTCTTTTCTGTAAATGGAATGCATGGTTGTGTGAGAAAACATAATTGTCCTCCTGTGCAGTTTAGAGGTAGGAGGAACAGGGTGTTAAGTTCCTCATCCTCCCTCCGTTGAAAAGGGAGGTCCCTCCCACCAGACAGGTGGTCTCGTGAGCTACTGCCCGACAGTAAAGTTGTTGTCGTGATTTTGTTTAAATGCTAATGCCACAGATAACTATCACATCGCGTTAAAGAATAATGACAGTTATAGTTTGCCAGTGGTGCGAGAGGTGGCGCCCCAAACATACAGATTTTTTAGTAGCGCTCTCAGCACTACCGTATGCCAGGATTCCTGGGATCAAAACCCGTTTTTTACATCAGCGTTTTAGGCATTTTTTATTTTTTTGTTTTTTATGATTTTATATCACTAATCGCTCCCGTTTATATTGCTGGAAATCTCGACCTGCAACAAAATGCGACGAAATCCGTCTCCATATTTACTGTTTGACACAAGCGGCTATGTATCAAAGATTCTCCGAACAAAAAAATGGCCATTAAACTAAAACCAACAATAAATGAGTTCCAATTTGAACTGCTAGCAATGCTAACGAAATGAAAAACAGAGAGAGCTACTATTGAAATGCGCAACATCCGATTCAAGAAAAGGAGGAGTCGTAAAAGCTTTTCAATATTGTGAAAAATATTGAAAATGTTGGGACATTCGGGCTTTCTCTCCCAGGAAACCAGACTTATGCAGACCGATCGTTGCTTAATTCTGCTGTGTCAACACAAAGAACGACTTCTTAGCTAATCGAAAATTTAATAAGGACTGCTCATTGCACGACAAATTGAACATTTAGATTTTTGGTATTGAAGGAGACAAAGGGCCTATCTACGTTGACGAGCACTTACCGCCTTCTGTGAAAAAGCTGCTATATGATACCGGGTAATTTGCTAAAGCCCACAATTACTCCAGCTGTTACTCAAACCAAAGAAATCTTCTGCGCAAGGGCCGAATTGATAAACCTATTCAGATTAAATCAGAGAAGTGTACATGTTATCTGAAGCTGAACCACAATGACTACCCATTTATTTATTTTGGTCTATTTACATGCAATATTTTTTCATTAATTTCCTAATTTGCATTTTGATTTCCTTGTCAATTGTCTTAATATTGATTTTACCATTATTATTTCATTTGTTTGTTATCTTATGTTAAACCAAATAGGGTATTACACCCATTTTTGAAACGTGTCTCAATTAAATTATGTAGTGTTGATATGCCACCAAAAAAAAACAAAATTTTTATTCAATCGATAAGTGCCATAAAATGCATCTAAACTTTAAATTTTAAAGGTCATACTGCCTACGTCCGTAGGAAGTATGCCCAAAGAGACTCTGACTACGGACGGCTAAGGATTAAGGAAGGGATAATTGTGCTGGTAGAAAAGGTTTAACAAGATCTCGGGTCGTTTACTGAGGAGAGTTGCTAACCTTCTCTGTCTCGCTATTGCCTATATATGAAACCTCACCATATCGACAGGGGAATTCCAGCAAACGTTTAAACCCGCAGTCATAAAACCTAGGGTTGTGACAGAGACTGTGTCAACAACTTTAGACCTATTTCTATTGACGACACGGTTGGCGCAGTGGCTGAGCGATCGACTGCTGCGCAGCGTGTTGCGGGTTCGATTCCCGCCCAGGGTAAACATTTGTGTGATGAGCACTTGTGTTTGCCTTGTGTCTGGGTGTTATTTATCTATATATGTATGTATTTACAAAAAAAAATATATTTGTGTATGTATATCAGCTGTCTGACACCCATAGTACAGGGTCTCCCTAGTTTGGGGTCAATGGCCGTGTGTGAAAATGTCGCCACATATTATTATTATTATATTATTATTATTATATTATTATTATATATCTACCAATGAGGGCTACATCAATTAATTAGCTCAGTTATAAAACAAAACATAAGAAAAGAAAGTGCCTTATTGTATCTCTGGACTTTAGGCTATCCCACACTTATGGCACAAAACTGAAAAAATTGGAGTCTGAGACCTTTCCCTGAAATTATTCCAGGACTACCTTTCTACCCGGAAGCAGTAAGCCAAGGTTGATAATAAGGTGAGTAAGAAGTTAAAGTTACTTTTGGAATACCTCAAGGCCGTATACTCGACCCAACCCTTTTCTTGATTTCATCAATGATATCTGTCGGCTCCACCCACGAAGTAAGTATATTAGAGGAGATGCCCATAGCACCGGTGCACCGTGACACGCACTGGTGCAATGACGTCATCAAAGTGGGCGTGGCTTCGGTCATTAGATATAAAGCCGTCTTGTGCACCAGACATTTCGGACATTCCAGTTTTAATCATTTTTTTATTAATTATTCTATTTATAAAAATTTTAACATGAAATGTTAATTGCTAAACCTACACCAATAAACGTTCTGATGCCACATAAGGCCTCTTATCGCACCGGTAGGCATCGGTAAAAAATCGACGTAATCCATAATTATTTTCATGTTTATCGTGTTATTTTTCACGCATCTTTCTGTGGGAGAGTTCGCAATGCAGCGCTCGCCTGCAACGAGCGCTACACGAGCCGCTCACAGCGAGCAGACGATTGTCGGTTTTTGCCGCGAATCAAAGGGCGCTCGCAGCGCGGTCGTGGACGTCAAGAGGGACGGTTGTTGCAAGCCGCTGTGAACCATCATATTTTTAAGTGTTTATTCGTATACTTTATATCGTTTTATATTAGGTCCGATTAAATTCATGAAATATTCCAAATCATTTGCAGTCATCCTCGTGAAATTTTTGTAATGACCACTAATTTCATGTTTTTTTTTTAATAAAATGTAGATTACATTTTTCCCGATACATTCTAAGTATCTTCATAGTCGTAGATCATCAAGTAAAGCAACAACAAGTATGTATGCTACACAAGCAAGAGCCACTTTGTCCGACATTGTGGCGTTACAAACCAAAACTGTGGATAGATCCGGCTTGTCATAACGGGCACAGTGATGTGGACTTCTCGTACACATTAGTACCTTGTTACTGTATCTGTTTAGTAACAGTTACAGCTCGCAAAATGAGTACGCTCGGTGAAAACGTTTGGGCTACGTAACTACGAGCCTAAATAACACGCGTACACTCTAGAACCTATAGAGCTATTCTGTCACAATCTCTAATAAAATATATTATTCCGTTTTTGTGTTCCCGTGGCATTATTTAGGACTTTGGCTTTATTTTGAAGTCTACGCAGGCAAAACAAGTTAGTAGTTATAAATACTTAAAACTTTGAATTGAATTTAAAAATTTGTTTTGTTATTGTATGAACTAAAACTTACATTTTCCGACTGCTTTATGCCTAAACTGTCTCAATAACATACTTATAGATTTTTTCTCGTATATAGTATAATACCCTATTAAATACAGTTCACTATAATGTTGAGGGGGCTCTGACAAACGAGGAGGTGAAGAACAAAACCTCACTTTTCCACTTTATCTAATTTTGGAGAAAACAGTAAAATGTAAATAACTGACTAACTACAACATCTGCATTTGGTTTTAGTTGTGTCATTTAAACTACTGTTTCTGTCAATCTGATGTACCAAATGGCTAATAAAAATGATAAGAATTTTAGCAAATATTTTAAATAGAAATTTGAAAATGTGAGGTTTTGAAAAAATGTGGTTTTGATATACACTTCTGGAAAAGCGAGGTTTTGATATTTACCGAAAAAAGGTGTGGTTTGAAAATGACTGAAAAAATAACCTTACTTTTTTTGCTTGCTTGCTTTAACCAATTTAATATATTTGTGCACAAAGACCAAAAAAAAAACATTAAAAAAAATAGAAAAGTAAGGTTTTGTTCTTCACCTCCTCAAACGTCCTATCATCATCAGCCTATAGAAGTCTACCAGACTTTTTTTAATTTCAGTCCTAGACACCTAGCCTAGGGACGTCCTACTCTACGCTGGCAGATTTGCGCTGTTATAGATCGAAATGGATCGCATCTATATAACTTATAACCACCATAATAAATATTTGACTTTGATCTCATGAAATTATTAAGACAATTCAGTGACGACTATAAGTCTTAAGAGCGCCCATCCCGTCATATTTCCCATATAAACGCTCGTACGTGATTATGGCGTTATAACAAATTATTCAACAAATATTTTTAACAACCGGAAAAATAAAAAAAATTGAGATACAAATTGAGTAACCACGTCTGAAAATCAGCTTTTTTGCACAGTTTTTATCTAAACTTTGGCCGTTTATAATGCACTCATACATTAAAAAAGTAAAAAAAAATCAGCTTCGTAGAAACCTGGCACATGTAATGGAGATTCTAAATTACAAACATTATTACCAAAAACTTGTAAAGCTTTTTCAAAAACACGTACATATTTCCTAGAACAAGTTTTGTCAAATCTCCGCGCGCCAATTTTCCTGCGATGTTATCGCATTCTCACTCACTCGATTGTTTTCGAGCTTTGCGTTGGTTGAAACAAAACATTTTTCAATCACGCTCGCGTCGAAGTTCGGCCGATGGAGATGGGCGCTCTTAATATGAATTGCAGTTACCTGTTCATAATCTCAGCAAGTTTGTTAACGGCTTGCTGCTTGAGCATGATCTCCGAGTTGAGCTTCTTGTTGAGGCGGTCCACTTCCTCCTGCAGACGCTGCAGCGTGGCCACGCGCTCGGCCAGCGCCGTGCCGCTGCGACGGAGCTCGTCAACCTCCTGCGAATGACAAATTAAGGTATACAATAGGGTATTTTACCAAAAAAATCGAATTAGTCCGTCAAGTAGATTTCCAAAAAATATTGGACACGTGTTTTTTCTTTTTTCACGTAAACAAAAAATGAAGACGATACACTGCGTCGAAAACTCATGTGACGTCACTATGTCAGTACACTTTTACTGGCGAAGTAACGTCACAAACCCCCACTCATGATCTTTGATGCGTTTTATCTTCATCAGTATTTATTGATTTGATAAAACAAAAAATACGTATCCAATATTTTTCGATAATCTAACTGACGGACTAATTAGTTAAGTTACAAAGTTTTTTGGTAAAATACCCTATCACCGATCCTACATATTCGTATACAATAATATAAAACACTTGTTTTGTTAGCTTTTATGTACTTTATTTTTGTTCAATGTAATGAAAATATTTTATTTAGCCACGAGGAGCTCGTGCCTAAGTTAAAGCCGTACAGATCGATCGGTCAAAGGTTAAACTACGCTAGCCGCGGTCGGTCTGTAGATGGATGACCATCCCTTTCATACCGAGTTCCCTCCGTGCCTCGGAAAGCACGTAAAGCCGTTGGTCCTGGTTGTCATTTGTAGATCTTTGGCAGTCGTTATGGGTAGTCAGAAGCCAGAAACTCTCACAACCAGTCTTACCAAGGGGTATCGTGTTCCCCAGTCACTGGGTTGTGGAGGTCCGATAGGCAGTCGCTCCATGTAAAACACTGGTATTCAGCTGCATCCGGTTAGACTGGAAGCCGACCCCAATTTAGTTGGGAAAAGGCTAGGCAGATGATGATGTAATGAAAATATTTGTTTGTTTTTGTTGAGTATGTACAAAATCGCTAATTTCCGGAAGCTTTTAAATGGTAAATGTTAGCGCTCATTGAAGTTATTTTGTATATGGGTTTTAGATTGTAAGCTAGCCGAATACTATTTAATTAAATTAAGCGGGTATTATGAATACACCACTCTCCGGTGCTTGTGTTCGAAATTCCAACAAGAGGGTTACCTTTCGCTGCAGGTCGATGGTGGCTCTGTTCTCGTGGTCGCGGTCGCGCAGACCTTGTACAAGCGCGTCGCGTGCGGCCAGCTCACTACGATGCTGAGACATGGCGTCTCGCATCTCTAGTTCTTTCATCGTCTTCTCCTTCTCTAGCTCGCCTACCGTCTCTTCGGCTATCGACCTGAAATGTATGATGGGAAAATTAATTCTGTAGCACTCGTATCGGCACAAACTACTAGTATTGCGCGCAAAGTTAATCCATTTACAATTTTCTCCCATCCGGATACGAAAAAGTGACTCTTTTACGACTCATTTCACTGCTTTTTTGCCGTAAGCTCTACACCGTTTAGTTAACATAGAATAAATATGAGGACACAAGAAGTCACTACTCAACAGTCCTCTCTAAATCACTGCAATCATTATTTGTATAATATGATCTATTGCAATCAATGATAGCACTGTGATGTGTGAAAGGAATTTGTATAGAGTACCTAGGTATGTGAGACTACTTGACAATAATTATGATAATATTGCACTATACTAGCGTCTGATGGTACAAACAAGGTCACACAAGAAAATCTAACACCAATTATAAGTAGAACTTTCAAAAAACTGAAATAATTATTTATTAACACGTTAAACGACATGGCCGACGATAGTGGAGGTTTTACCTTCAACATTTTTGGCTCGGTAATCAATGACTTAACTAAATTATTATTGGCCGCGAATATTGGTCGACGGTGAACTGAAATTATAAATACAGTGTATTGTTGTCATTGACAGCCTCAACGCAACTCATAAACTCAATAAAACAATTACGAACTGTAGTCTGTGGAGGATGCTTGACATATTGTGAACACTCATTTTAAAGCTTTGAAATTGGTATGATTTAAATGTATAATTGGTAAGTCAATAATCGATTGTTTACCAGAATCGATTATCGACTGGTCAACCACAGATTTACAATTTATTACTATAGTTCAAACCAGCACACCGTAAGTAGAAATCGATAAAATGTGTCATGCAAACCCTCACAGTGTGTTTCTTTTATTTGAACATTGCACTGACCTGGCGATGGCCTCTGAGTCTGCGCGTGCGATGGCTAGCTGCAACTGGTGCAACAAACTCGAGCGCTCCTGTTCCGAGTCACGCGCTGACCGCGTATTCTCTTCTAACATCAGCCGCATGTCGTTCGCCTGGCTCTTGTACACGAAGCAGTAGTGCTGCTCCGTCTCCAACTGCTGGCGAAGCTCCTCGCTCTGGTAGACAAGCATTATATCTATTATTGGCATGAAAATAACCACACCACGCTCTCTTTCTGCCATCCCGACTGGGTACCACTAGCTGTTTCAACCAACACTAGATAAAATTCACAGACAAACTTATCAAAACATAAACATTCCACACGACAAGTGAGTAGAAAGGAGTGAGCTCAATGACTGAATATAATGGTCAAGTTCAGAACCAGAGGGGAGGGAGGCAGTTGCGTTAGAAGGTTTGAGAGAAATATACTATTTGGTTATTAAGTTTATAAGAGTTGCGATTTATTGCATTGCACGTTTGCACAGTCACCAACAGGCTGACGTCACCTGACCAGCCTTACTTATTAACATTTGATCATAACGCAAAATTCCTATAAAAGAGTATACTTATACTCTTTTATATGAATTGTTTATCTTAATAGATTTTGTCGAGAATCCCACAGGTTGATTAGCATGAAGTAAGTTTTAGATACAATCTTCATTATTGCGATAATTATTAAATCAACACCTCAAAGATATTATCAGAATTACTTTATTATTTCTCCAGTCGAATACGAATACGCATACGATTTGAAAGTAGCTGCTTTTAGTAGATAAGTTATAATTAACATGAAGTTACAGAATATGGCGCGTTCTCTCTAGAAATGATTACGCCATATGAGTCACTATTTTTATTGTAAGACTGACATAATCGTGCTGCTACAAGGGACATAAAGCTCTCGTTATAAATTATATCGATGTTGTTACTTTTCAGTTTGCTATGACACATTTTTATTTAAATAATATTATAACATCTGTTTTTTGAAACTGCTGAGTCCAAAATGTTAACGTTATAGATGAGAAATCACGATGTTACGAAAAACTACTATTAATACACAAGTCAGCCATCACATACATCAAGGATTTCTGTTTTTATTGTACATTTAGCAACAGTATAATGTTAATTAGCGACCTGTTTAAGTATTTCAAGTTGGTTATTTATAAGTAGCCTATGTTTTCATATCGTTATGAATCTACATACAAAGTACGTATTTAGCTGTAGCATTCATAAGAAAACATTAAGTACAATTTATAGTACAATGATACAACTCCTAGTTGAAGATGACCAGGAAATTAACACGACAATAACACATTCCTGTATATTAATGCGTGTCATCATCATAATGGAAGTGTTTTATAGGCAAGTCTTCATTGCCAAGGCTCTGTTTGTTCAGCACTTGTGCTCAACAAATTCATAACTTCACACTGATTCAGCTACGTCTTTACTGTATATCATTTTAAATGTAGTAATAGACACATTTTTCACTCCTACGTATATTCTTATAATTCTATTTAAAAGTTAAGATTGTCATAGACAATGTTTATATTTTAGATGCGGACAAAATACGACACATAATCTGGAATTTTGTTCTATTCTGAGAACAGTTATGCAACTCATTGAGCAAGCATCTTATCTAGGTACTAGGTGTACATTTTATTTCCAGGAAGCCCTTGGCCTTTAGATAAATGCACGCTGACATGACATAGTTCAATGATACATTGTAAAAGAAATGTAGAAGGTGAGGTTTTCTCCGTTAATAAGGCATTAGTAACATACACATTATAACACAAAGTTTTAATCTGTAAAGTCAATCTTAAATGTTCGTGTTATAAATATCAAGGTCAAAGAATACCTACTTTTCATACTCGGGTAATTCGTGCGACTGGTATGAGACTGCAGTAAAACATATTTTATTCATTTTCTATCTCGAACGAAATACAATCGTATCTAACAAGCTACGTACATTTAGCTATGTGAGTGTACTTTGAAATAGATACGAGAGCTGTTACATTTTGATAAAGTATTAATGTAGTTCTCAACAAAACTGTTGTGAAATTAATTAATCTCTTCGGCTTTGTGAACAAATTTTACAACAATAGCCGAATCGAGTGCCTAACTAAGAAATTATTTATTTTCATCAGCACGACGACGTCAACTATTATTTAATAATAAATTATCTTCCGTGAACTTAAATGAATAAATGTTCTAATAATTGGCAAATCACATCATAATCAATGAGTAAGACATTCAACTCTAGAAAAACCGCTGTCTACGTAATCATGTGTTTATTTATTTGGAGAAGAGCGCACGCGCAGGTTTGTGTCGTATAAGGCAAAAGCTGTATCTGTGTGCATGTTTGCCTTCGACAATGAGTCACTATGTTGTAATGCTGGAGGACAGTCTATTTTAGCGCGATGAGATTATGATTAATTCACAAAAAAGAAACATTCAGACTTCTTTAAGTTTGGTGATCGATAATACTGTGCCTATAAAATAAATACATGGAAGTTGATATACAGTGACAACTGATTCCAGTTATTGTTATTACTTTAATTATGGTGGTGAGTGAGGACTGGTGACCTACTGATTAATCTTTTGACCGCTACGTCAAAAAAGCAAAAAAAATACCCTCGACGCTAAGTTACATACTCTATGGAATTACGTATAGAAGTCTGACATGTAGTCGCGATATATTTGCAAAAAAGGGTCAATGTTCATTTTTCACACTAAAAACAGGTTGCTGGAATAAAAGCCTTACTACTTTCATAATAAGATTATTAATTTAATTTAATCAAGTAATAATATGCATTGACCGACTTGCCGTGGTCGTTGCCAGTAGTTGAGATAATCTAGGTACTGTTTTATCACTTTCTACTTAGTTATTTTCCAGAAATGGACTAGATAGGCCGATTGGCCTGTTTAGGGCCGCGAATGTTTTTACTCTATACAAATGATTTTCCAGAAGTTATAAATCGTAAATGTGTACTGTTTGCCGACGATACTACAATTACATATAATCAAAGGGCATGATAAAAGTTCGTACGAACAAGAAATAAACATTGCTCTTCAAAGAACTTAGAGTGGCTAGAGGCTAATAATTTAAAAGTTAATATTAATAAAACAAAATGTGTGCAATTCCATACCTATAGATCAAAACCGATGGTTCTCAATATATCTTATAAAGGGGCCGCACTGACAGAAACACACTGTAAGGGTGTTACTACACCAATCGATCGATCATCGATCGATGCCATCGGTCGACATCGATCGACGTTGATCGATTGGTGTGGTAGCTTTGGCTGATCGACGGATACCGGTCGACTAACTAATCGATCAATGGCATCGGTCGACGTTGATCGAATAACTCCGGCTATAATCCATCAGTAATAATAATCAAGCAGCTCGATCGACGTCGACTAATCCATTCTACCATCGATCGATGCCGTCGATCGAGGAGCGATCGATTAGTCTGGTAGAAACTATCGATCGACGTCGACTAATCCATTCTACCATCGATCGATGCCGTCGATCGACGAGCGATCGATTAGTCTGGTAGAAACTATCGATCGACGTTGACTCATCCATTCTACCATCGATCGATACCGTCGATACCGTCGATCGACGGTCGAACGATCGGTATGGTAACCACCCTTAAGTTTCTTGAAATAAATTAGATAAATTCTGCTCATGGCAACCTCATATAAATGACATTTATGCTAAAATAAACAATGTTATATACCTTTTGAGGCGTATTAGCTGCGAGGTATCTAGAAATGCCGCAATAACGGCTTTCCATGGCTACATAACCTCCACTCTAAGGCATGGTATTATCCTCTGGGGTTGTTGGTTGTGTGGAGATAAATCAAGCGTTCGTAATGCAAATATAGTATCTAAGAGCTACATTCGGGCTGGAGCAAAAAGTCATGTCGAAAAATCTTCTTATTTAACTTAATAAACTATTATTTTAAGTAACATTAAAAAAATCTTTTTAACAAAAAGACAACCACCTTATAAGTAAGTAATAACTTTTAATTCGCAAGGCCTTTAGGAAATATAAAATACTAACGCTACCATGCATTTATATATTAGAATTCTATATATTTGTTTACAAACATAAGAGACTTTTTCAGCAAGCGACAAGCTACTGCCTCACGATCTATGTATACTAATAAGTTATTTCAACCGAGGACGAATCTCCCATGTACAGTCACGAGCAAAAACATGTAAACGGTCTCATTCTAAACCGATTTTCTCATAAACTATTGATGGGAAAGTTGTGGGGTTTACGAATAGGGTAATTGCGTTTGAATTTTTGCAATCTGTATACCTACATATTTATGCTCGTGACTGTAAAGGTAACAACAGCTATATTATGTGCAAAATTATTTAAAGTGCCAAATTCCAAAAAAACGATACCTTAATGATTAAATTGACAAATGTTTTGTAGTGTACAGTCAGCAAAAGAGATAGGTATGCAGGGTCGTCAGATATTGTTAAGGTTTAGTTAACAAAATTTATTTAACGGAGAATTAACATTTCATCCATGGGTTTCTAAGCAAACTTCAACCATCTCCGATGACCTGCATACCTAGCTCTTTTGCTGACTGTACATGAGTTTTTAGATTATAAATTGTAATTATTATTTTTATTATTAAAAAAGGTACCCTAGGTCCTCCACGCATTTATAATAAAATTCCAGACGCTATAAAAATATTAAATTTTACGCAATTTAAGAAAAATGAAATTGTTCTTACTTGATAAATGCTATTATACTATTGACGAATACTTAAATAACGAATTAATTTAGAATTATAATTAATAATATTGACATTTGAATTATCTGGACATACTTAGTTTCTTTTTTTTTTGACATTTTAATAATTTGTCATTTAGGTCTGACATAATAAGAATCCTAAAATATTATGTAATTGTTTAACTTATTTTCTAATTTATTGCCATAATTATGCATGATCTTCAAATATTTTAAGTTAATTTCAATTTGTCAGCTAGATTTGCACACCATATTTGTACGCCTCCTGGCATTACATAGCGCTCTGTTCATCTAACATTAGACCTGTATATCTTTGCCTATGTTAACAAACAAATAAATAAATAAATATTATAGTCTGGGGAATCTAACCCATTGTTGAAATGATTAGTATTGACATTTATTTAATTCAATAATCCATACTTCCATACTATTATTATAAATGCGAAAGTAACTCTGTTACGTTTTGTAAACTTCACGCTTTTCAAAGATAATTTTTTTTTAAGAAAATGTCGGACTACTTTTTCTGGACAGTTATTTGTTACTATCCAGCAAAAACAGTCCTCCGATGTATTTATCGGGGGTGTATACCTCTGGTGTATTTATCGGGTATATCTCCGATCTGTTTAAAGCCCCCATTAGTTAATAACGTCCAATATTCCACATGTTGTACAAGCAGTCCTCCGATGTATTTATCGGGGGTGTATACCTCTGGTGAACCAGAGTATCTCGGGTATACCTCCGATATTATCGGGTATACCTCCGATAATATCGAAGGTATATCCGATAAATACACCAGAGGTATACACCCCCGTTAAATACATCGGAGGACTGCTTGTCAGAATGATACTATCTTAGCCACTCGATATCTTCTATGTAACCCTTTCTCAATACAACTCAGCATGGTGATTATTTTTTAGCATCTAAATTTGTAACATTCATTCAAGCAGTAAATTTCTAAAATATTAATATATGACATCAAATAAAACATAAATTATTGTAACCTAACCTCAAAACACTTAGTTGCTTCAAAGGCAGAGTCAGGGTAGCCCCGCGGGGAGCCCCCAACGCGGGGCTCAATGGTTTAAAAAAATAATCACGAAGGGGATGGCCCGCCATCCCCTTCTGACCTAACCTGTCAGAGTCGGGGTGCCCCAAGTCCCGAGCTCGCTATCTTACATCATAATTATGTTCTCTAAAATATATAAAGTAGCCCACATACATCATTAGTGGCTGAGTTATCAATTTAGAAGTAAATCCACATATTAACTAACGTTCGTAAATTGACGTTGGTTTTTGGATATTCTGTTGGAATAGCAAAGATGATGAATTAATATAATAGAATCTGTCCCATTAACTCGCTGCCTACATACAATAAAAGTCGTTAGGGTACAAGTGCCAAAGAAAACTTTTGTTGCTGCACTTACTACAACCTTTAACTAATTATTGGACGATTGTGGGTTTGCTAATTTTGGCACACTTTATGCCGGCCGGCACTTCACATGGCGTATTTGTCCAAATATTCGCCTTATTAGGATAATACAAATTGTACTTTTATCTTTATTAAGATAAAGTCCATATTGCATTATCCAAATAAGGCGAATATTTGCACAAACTACCGACCCGGCCAGGCTTCGCATGGGCTTATAGCTTTCCTCGATAAATGGACAATCAAACACAAAAAAAATTCAATACGAACCAGTAGATCCTGAGATTAGCGCGTTCAACCAAAAGACCAAACAAACAAACTCTTCAGCTTTATAATATTAGTATAGATACGCCATGTACGGTGCAACCGCACAATCAGCAATTCAGCAGTTTACGCCACATTCATTCCAACTCATTACATTTAGTTCAGTTCGCGTTAGGCTATCAAGACAGCCAGGCGTTCTCGTTACAGCCAACAAGGGCCGATCACTCATTTCATTTCCACACCATCAGTTCATTAAGCTCATTTTACTTTAAGTACCTTTGGGACAATACAGCAGTGTTTCAGTACTAACCTTCATTAATTTCAATCAACCTTCATCTAAAGGTAATGTATGGTCTAACAAGGGATGATACATATCTTTTTGGTCCTTCGAGCCGGCCAGCATTATAAAGTGCGTGCACTCACCCTGGTGCAATGCATGTCGCGCTCGGCGGCGGCGGCCGCGAGCTTCTCGGCGGCGTCGTGCAGCGCGGCGCGCACGGCGTGCAGCTCGCGCGCGCGCGCGTCACGCTCCGCCGCCGCCGCGCGCGCCGCCGCCTCCGCCGCCGCCACGTCGCCGCTAGCCGCCATGCGCGCGCTCCGCTCCTGCTCCAACGAAGCCGCTAGACCCATCGCCTAAAACCATTCAAGTCGATTAGGAGATCGTCATCTTATGTCAGTAAATTCAGCAACGAATCCAATCTAAACATATATAGCGAAACGTCACTCACTCACTCATCACGAAATATCGAAAATTGCTTGACGTATTAAGATGACATTTGGCAGAGAGGTACCGTCAAACGGGGTGAATAGGGATGCAGGGGTCAATCGGGACGAAACTTTAAAGGGGATTTTAACTTTGAAATATATAGTTTGTTGACAAAAATGACCCTAATGAATAACTCAATCTAATGAATGACTCAATGATAAATATTTTTTTCTAGTGTCCTTGTTGTCAACAAGCTATATTATTTCAATGTTAAAAACCGCTTTAAAGATTCGTCCCGATTCATCCCGTTATATCGTAGTTTATAGTTAGTAGACGTCCGCAAAGAACGGATTTTGCGACAGGGCCGGATTAAGGAGGTCTAATGGCTCTCGCAAGTAAACACCGGGAACGAAGTCGCGGGCAGCAGGTAGTGTTAGTATACTATTAATTGTCATTGCAACTATTGTCCAATTAAAATAACAAACTATTAATTGCAAGTATTGAAAAGCCACGTGTCAAATTATCTAGATATAACTAGCGACCCGCCCCGGCTTCGCATGGGTATTGTTTTCATATTTCAACCAATTTGTACTTAATCTTGATAATATAATAAACATAAACTCTGTATTTTGGTAAAAACCGCATGAATATCAATAATGACAGACAGACGCGGCAGGGAACTATGTTTTATAAATATAGTGATGTAAACAACAGTGTTAATCGACTTTCGTTGCTGATCATACAAATACTGTTTTTTAAAAGACTGTTGTAGTGACCTTTTCAGTTTCCTGTCGATGTTCGCCCTCAAGTTTCTGCAGGCGCTGCTGCATCTGCCGGTAGTCGACGCTGAGCATGGACATCTGGCGGTCTTTCTCTTGGCACGCTGACTCCGAGCGTTGCCTCGCTGACTTCTCCTCGTTCAGTTTAGATTGCAGAGCTGTTGCGTACATTGCGAACATCCCATTAATACATGTGATTTTAAAAACTCCTGCTATTGTTAAAGTTTTGTTTTATTTTTATTATAATTATTGATTTAACTATCCACATGTACTACAACTGGATTAAAAAAGGTTGATTTAAATAATGAAGTAATAGGTCGAAACCAAGCCAAATAGTTACAAGAAAGAGACTACGCCGGACCTACAAAAATCATAGGAGGTATATTAGCAAACTGAACAATACCTTTAAATATCGTATCCAATGTTCCTGAGGCATGCAAAAAGTGAAGGTATAAAATATATATTTGGGAGCTTATACAGTGTAGCTCAGTTGAAAATGAAAGGATTGTAGCGTGGGTTAGATGGCGGACAGTCAAAGTCTCGGAATACTGACACTCACCCTTGACTAGCTCCAAATTGGCTTCTTGTTTAGAGAGCAACTGTGACCGCTGCGTGTCCTGATGCGCGCGCAGCTCTTGCTGGTACAAGTGCTGCGCCGCACGGAGCTCGTGCGCTAGCGACGCACACTCCTTCTCCAGCGACGACACTCTTTCTGAAAGCTGCCTGTTATCCGCCATGATCTGATTTAGTCTCCCCGACGCCCGCTCGAGCTCACCGTGAGCCGCATTCAATCTATTGGTAGCTTCTGCAACTGCCGCGTCCGATCGTTGCTTAGACGCCTTCACAGCAGCAAGTTCCTCTGAAAGAGTGCTTCGTTCCCTCTCCAGGTTGTCACGCTGGGCACGCAAGCTCGCCACGGTGCCATCGTTGACGGCAGCGGCTGCAGCCTGAGCAGCTGTCAGCTCTGCGGCTTGTTTTCTTGATTTGGCAGCAGACTCAGCTTCTTGTTTTAACTTCTCACGTAGCTCCGTTAATTGCATTTCTAAAGCATTAATTTTGTCATTATAAGTTTGTAAATTGTTAATTTCTTTCGCTCGTTTGGTTTGCTCTTCATCCAGCCGCCGCTTTGCTTCATTAAAATTAAATTCAGCTTTTCTTCTTGTTTCAGCTTCTATGTCCGCCTTCCTTTGTATCTCTTTCAGATCGTGTCGCAGTAGAGCTAATTCTTTGTCCGTATCAGCTATAATTTTCTTATTTCTAGATTCTCTCTGTGACAATTCTTCTAGCTGAGCACATAAAGTGACCTGCGTGTCTTCTAATTTCCGTCTGCCATCTCTTTCTCTTTCAAGAAGTTTCTCTAGCTGCAGTATAGCTTCAGATCCAACATTAGTAATATGATTATTAGAGATAGTATCTACTACATCGGCTGCCTTCAGCCCTCTGGCGCATAATTGATAATCACCATTGTAAGTAAACCCTACAAACGGCAAATGGTTCCCAACAAATGCTTTGGGCACTGGAAAAGATTCATCCAAAGCATCGGACTTTTCCATATCATCAAAATTTCTTGTATCATCATCACTAGATAATTCAGGCACTACTGGGGGTACAGAATCTCTCAAGTTTTCAAAACTCCATTGATCATTAATAAAGAATGGATGTTGCTTAATTTCGTTAACACTAGATTTACCTAATCTTTTAATCCGATCTGTTAATAGACCTCTGATTAGAGATTTAGCATCCTTTGAAATTTCTACATCATCGGGAAACTGAAGTGAGTTCCTATGATCCATGATCTTACCATATGTACCTACCAAACTATCTGCATAAAAAGGTGGATCTCCAATGAGCATTTCATACAAAAATATGCCCACAGCCCACCAGTCACATTCTCGACCATACACTCCCTCTCCATTCTGTGACTGTAACACTTCAGGTGAGATATAATCAGGAGTGCCCACTGCATTGCTGGCCCGCACAAGACCATCAGTTCCCATTCTCATGCAAGTTCCAAAATCAGCTAGCTTTAGATGTCCATATTTGTCAATTAACATATTATCTGGTTTTACATCTCGGTGTACAAAACCCATACCATGAATTACGTCTAAAGCAAGGACAATTTCCATTGTATAGAATTTGGCCCACTTCTCAGGTATGTCGTAGTTCGACATAAGACTAACAAGGTCACCACCAGGCATGTAGTCCATGACCATATAGAGATATTTGTGGTCTTGAAATGCAAAGTGTAGTTTTAATATCCACTCAGAGTTAGCATGTGCCATAATGTGTCGCTCCTCCCAAAAGAATGTGGAGTCAGATCTCTTGATCATTTCTACCTTACTGAGTAGCTTCATGGCATATACATGACGTGTATACTTGTGTCTGACTAGTTGCACTTCACCAAATGCCCCTCGGCCAATCACCTTTATTAAATCAAAATCTGCTGCCTTCATACGCAGGTCTACTATGTCTGAAGCAAAAGTCTCATCTACAACAAACAAAAAACATATTATTATTGCTGAGACACCACAATAACATTCAAAAACATAGTAACATGGTTGGCGCAGTGGCTGAGCGATCGACTGCTGCGCAGCGTGTTGCGGGTTCGACTCCCGCCCAGGGTAAACATTTGTGTGATGAGCACTTGTGTTTGCCTTGTGTCTGGGTGTTGTTTATCTACTTAGGAATGTATTAACAAAAAAAAATGTATTTGTGTATATCAGCTGTCTAACAGCCATAGTACAGAGTCTCCCTAGTTTGGGGTCAAATGACAGTGTGTGAAAAATGTCCCCACATATTATAATTTTTTTATTATTAGTTCAAGATTGACAAAACATTAGCAAATGTCAGATCAAATCTGATACAAGCATTGTATCACTTGTCCACAAATTTGGGAACTATGATTAATTGTATAAGTAAACACTAGAGAGTTCCCTGAATCATTCTGTATTTCATGAATCAGAAGACATCAAATTAATGTAAACAGTCTCTATTATATGCCTAAACACCATATAGGTCACTGCAGAATAATAAGTTCTGAACTGGGACACAGATACATGTTTGCACTTACTTCAAAAATTGATTTATAAAGATTTTTATAATTTTAAATGTGTGTAATCTGGTTTATAGTTTCAATTGCAGATTGAATTTCAGTTGTCTTTTCAGTTATTTAAATGCAAACTAATTAATTTCAATATAGTCTATGTCTATTGTCATAGATCATGCTGGGTTTTGTTTAATCTCTTGACCACCTCAGTTATGTATCGATGATAGACCAAACCGTGCCCAGCATGCCATGGTCACAACTATATGATAGACTTTTATACTTAAATAAAGCTCATAAAACAACATTGTTTTATTATTTCCTTTGCTAATTAGGTTCCTTGACTCATTCAAATTTTTATTTAATATTCTAATAAGCTTGCGTTTGACCGCAACTCATCTGGTCTTAAGTGATGATGCAGCCTAAGGTGGAACATGCTTGCCTAGGATAAACCGGTTCACTTGTGCCTCGAAGATACTCAGATTATACTTATCAGGGTACAGAGAGGAAGGCAGTGAATTCCAGTCTGGCAGTTCGCACAATAAATGTGTAATCAAAGAGCTTGGTTTGTGACCGTGGAATATAAGTTGAGTTTAAGTTGGTGTAATTTATATAAGTTGAACTTCTTTACATTTCATGCATATAAACATAAGGACAAAATTCACTCGCAACTATTTTGTAGGTATTAAAGAATGAATTTGTAGCTTGGCACCAAAGGCATGTTTTTGCTTTTTTGATGAGGTTGCAAAAGGCAAAGGCAACTACTATCTACTGCTGACCATACAATGTTACACTTAACCATTATAATATTTTCAGCATTATGTGGTGCACTGCAACCATGAAGGGATCATAAATAGACTGCAGCTGGTTATAGGTATTTATTTTTTGAGCACAAAGAAGTATGATGCTGCTTATACTTTAAATATAATATTTAATCTCACATAAAAGAAAAAAAAGAACTTTTTAATTTTTTAAGATTTAAGTAATACTCTAAATTGATCAAGGATGCTCAGTATGGTACAGGAAGTCATGTACTGTGCCGGTATGGGTAAATATGCATGTGGTATTAGTGTTTATAGGTGAGCGTTACAAGATACAGAGAAATACACACTATGGAAAAATGTACAAGCTATAGGAGTCATAGTATGACCTAAAGAAAGGATGACCCCTATATCAAACACTGCAATATGTAATTGACTATCTATCTTGAATACGAGTACCAATGTTATCATTCCTTAATTGATTAGGTGCTACATGACTGTAATGTAATCAAAACACATTTATAATATTAATTAAAACTCCCTTGAGCATTAGATTACATTAATAATTATCTAGAGACATTATATTATCTTCACCATTGCACCTTTTTTTAGTCAACTTATGTATATATATGTACTTACAACAATAGAAATAGAAAACATTCAGTAAATATTTGCTTGCAATATGTAAATTATTTTTAAATACTCTTAATAACTGAAAAGGCATTAGATATGTTAGCCAATACTGCTTGAAAGAAATAGGATAGTGATATTGTTTTACAGGATATTGGATCAGACAGCTGCCAATTCTTGATTGTATGTCTTGATACACAGTTAACACTGTTGAAGTAACAATATTGAATGATAATTTCTGTAAAAGTATAGTTTCATGCATCTAATGTGTTTCCATGTATCAGATACAATTTTCTTCTGTTGTAAAATGCATTATTAATTGCATTTCAATAATCACCAGTGCAAGTACCTACTGGTTACAATCTAAGCAATCATAACAATCCTACCTCAATTCTGTTCTGATGATTTAGTTGGCCTAACATGGTTATCAAATGGAACTTTGTTATGTGTATAACTAATTCCTATTTCTTGTAGTTGATCAATTAGCTGTACTTACATCTGCTGGTGTATGCCTCGACGTTCTTCATGCGACGGATAGCCGGGTGATCACAGTCCGATACGAGGGCCGTCACCGTGTCCAGCAAGCAGTCCACGTTGCCGGTAGAGCGAGGGTCACAGAGCCGCTCCTCCAGGGCGCGCAGCCGCCGCAAACGTTCTTCGTCCTTCACCGATTCCATGCTGGATCCTATTTCTGACGTCCTCTGCCACTAAGGCTAAACGCCACCGCACATTCTCCCAATGACTGCTCCGTGTAAGAACACCACTATCATCACGACACATCAACAGGATACTATTTTGTTATTCGTGAACTCTAGTTCAGTCGATAACCTACTATTCAAAGGATAGCTGTTTAATTATCGAAAAACGAAAAATTCAGTTGCTACAACTCAGAATGACAGCAGCAGATAAAGAGGTGGTGGTTCTCACAACAAAGCATATGCACGTTTGCAGACACAACAGAATGATTATTTACATTTATATATAACCACTAACTTTGAACTAATTAATAACACTAATTTAACGTAACGATTGGCACAAATAAGAAAAAATTAAGTATTATTACAAATTAATCCACCGCTTGATAGATGAACGATGGATGATCGAACAATAAAGTGAAGTTAGTTACAAAATTTTAGGAGAAGTTTGCAATGGCGTTTCTTTGACTTAAGCTACCGATACACTCTACACTGAGAGTATTTTACTCTCTATGAGAAAAAGTCTATCTGATACGTTACTGAGACAGTTTAGGCATATAAAGCAATCGGAAAATGTAAGTTTTAGTTCATAAAATAACAAAATATTTTTTTAAATACAATTCAAAGTTTACAGTTTTTTTAATCTGTTTCATAACACCATGGAACAAGAAGCTTATAGGTAAAGATGGAGCCAACACTTCGAACAAAAAGTTGAGTCAAATACCTACGTATCTCCATCTCACTCTCTGTGGGCCACCCCTCTCTTTTTAGTGTGGCCTGTAGTATTGCTACCTTCTTATTTAAATCTCCTACTAAATTCTTCGAATAGTCGTCACGCTAACCTAATCAGAAGTTAAACTCTGTCAAATATTGTTATTATTCATCAGTAGTTGTACTGTGATTAGTTAAGTTATAAAACATAAAATTTTAGGTCACACTCACGCGTCACGCATGCTACACTGGGTTGACGATCAGTGAATTACAATGCCATTTCCTAAGGAATCGGTAATGTGGCAACATTGACACTATGTGTCAACATAAAAATGGTCAATATGGCGGCGGTTGTTCACTTTGCAGTTCACAGCTTCGTCTGGTATTTTTCGAGGTAATCATCGTTCTAATTAAAGAAATGTTATTTATTTATTTAAATTCCTTAAAACTATCCTTACAGGTCCATCTGTTGCAAAAATGAGTAGTGCGTGGTTGTGGTAATACGTGGTATCCAGGTGATATAAAATTTCACCCGTAAGTGTTAAAATCGTGATTTCTGACATTGAATCATTGTAAACATATTTCGTTGTTTTTTCACTTAATTTCTTCTTAAAACGTTTTACCAGTGTTTTTAAATGATAACTATATCAAGATCAAATACTTTTACATTGAATTTCATTGATTTTGTGCACTCTATTTGATTTTATTTAAAAGAAGTCGTATTGAAGTAGAGTGACCATATTGAGGATATATTTAGGACTTTGCGTGAGAACTTAACTAATTATACTAATACTAAGAAGCGTGTATATATTTAATGACTGATATACACATACACTTACGGCAGTCAATTTTTATTTAATTTTAGTTGCTCATTATTCAGGTATTTTAATAACATTATTTTTTTAGGTTTCCTAAAAATAGTACTCAAAAAAAATTGTAGTTATCCATTGAGCCGTTGAAAATGAAGTTCTATAAAAGTGCAAGGATTTGCAATTTGCATTTCAAGAATCAGATATGATTCAAGAACAAGGTGCTTAAAACAAACAGCAGTTCCTACTATAATAAAACAGTAGGAAAGGTAAAAAGATAACTGTATTTAAAACTGTGTTACATTATAATCACGTATTTAGAAATATAATGTTTCAAATATATAACAAAAAGCAACATTTTATAAAATTTATTATAATTTTCAGACAACAAGTTCACTACATGAAGAAAAAGAGTGCAAATAGCTGCTCTGCCAAGTACTAGTTCTGGCGTTTATAGTAATTCTCCACTTACGGAAATGGGAAATGGGAAACATGCTGGCTGCAATGTAGTTAAAAACAGTGTTGAAATATTCTTGAAAATATAAGCAATCTTAACAAGTTACCTGGTGTCCCTTTCCGTTAATAAATATTAAAAACATACCTTATATGTCTATTTATTATGTATTACATAATAATGTTATTAAGTAAAGTTTCAATTACATACTATATATTTTAACTAGTGAGTCATGCGCTCTGTTTAAGAGACATACAGATAATTTCTCGGTGATGCCATGGCATGGAATAGTAGCCGCCATGTTATTACCATGAAGCTGTAGATTAAAATGGAGTCAACACTTCGAATACCTACTTGAAGCCATATCTGTCTATCACTATCTCGCTCTCTGTGGGCCAACCCTCTCTTTCTTAGTAGGGTAACCTTTATTTTATTTTTCCCAGGACATCGTTATAAGTACTCATTTATAAATATCTACATTCTGTTTACCATTAAGGCCTTAGATAAACAAATATCTCGTCTAAGTTTGTTTACATCATGATACGTAATGTATGCGTATACATTGCATTAAGAAATAAAGTAATATGAATTCTAAACGCTATGAAATAAGAATAAAAATAACTTGATCAAATATAAAATCCTTTGCCGTGCCGCGACGTCAGACAGCGCCGGCCCTATTATGAACGCTTATATGTATGAACCTCAAAAAGAAAATAAAAACACCACCCAAATTAAAATCATTTATTGTAACTTTTCTAGCATACATACATGACTAAATATCATTACTCTATGTAGTTTCTGTCTCTTACCACGTAAATCACCGATATATTTTCTGTATGTCTCTTAAACTGAGCGCATGACTCACTAGTTAAAATATTTAGTATGTAATTGAAACTTTACTTAATAACATTATTATGTAATACATAATAAATATACATAAAAGGTATGTATTTAATATTTATTAACGGAAAGGGCCACCAGGTAACGTATTAAGATTGCTTATATTTTCAAGAATATTTCGACACTGTTTTTAACTACATTGCAGCCAGTATGTTTCACTCCCATTTCCGTAAGTGGAGAATTACTATAAACGCCAGAACTAGTACTTGGCATAGCAGCTATTTGCACTCTTTTTCTTCATGTAGTGAACTTGTTTTCTGAAAATTATAATAAATTTTATAAAATGTTGCTTTTTGTTATATATTTGAAACATTGTATTTCTAAATATATGATAATAATGTAACACAGTTTTAAATACAGTTATCTTTTTACCTTTCCTACTGTTTTATTATAGTAGGAACTGCTGTTTGTTTTAAGCACCTTGTTCTTGAATCATATCTGATTCTTGAAATGCAAATTGCAAATCCTTGCACTTTTATAGAACTTCGTTTTCAACGGCTCAATGGATAACCACAATTTTCTTTGAGTACTATTTTTAGGAATCCTAAAAAAATAATGTTATTAAAATACCCGAATAATGAGCAACTAAAATTAAATAAAAATTGACTGCCGTAAGTGTATGTGTATATCAGTCATTAAATATATATACACGTTTCTTAGTATTAGTATAATTAGTTAAGTTCTCACGCAAAGTCCTAAATATATCCTCAATATGGTCACACTACTTCAATACGACTTCTTTTAAATAAAATCAAATAGATTGCACAAAATCAATGAAATTCAATGTAAAAGTATTGGATCTCGATATAGTTATCATTTACTAATTGAAAAACAACGAAATATGTTTGTTTATTTATTTATTTATTATTCACAAAATCCACAGCTCTTTGACAATTCATCTTAAAATATTAACCGGTTTTACAGCCAATTACGGATTTACAATTTAATAGCTATTAAATACATGCAACAGAAACAGACAAACATAATGCAGAAATTAACTGCTAGCGCCAACTAAGCATTGCTAAGTGTAGATGAGTGTGTGAGGAGTTGCAGGTGGGTGTGTGTGTGTATGCTTTGGTGTGTGTGAGGATCGTGTGTATACCCACTATGCAATTAAAATTATTTTGTTTGGTTTTGTTTAGATTTACTAGTCAGTTCGTCATTAACAGACGTTATTAATAGATTCTTAAATAAGCTTTTTTTGGAGTTAAATATATTAAGATGAGATAATTTTTTGTTAAAATTGCTTAGTATCCTACCTATAACTGAATGTTGAGCGTAGTTTGTACCACTGTGTGGCACATCGACAAACTGCGTGTGCCTGGTTCGTCGAGACGGAGCACTTAATCTTACAACTGCGTCATTTAAAGCGGTACTGTCAATGTTCCCATTACAGATATTATAAAGAAAAAGCATTTCCAGAATCATGCGTCTATTCTCTAATGGAAGCATATTATGATGTTTACATGACATCAGATAATCGTTAGATTTATAACCAGTGTGATAATAATTAAAATATTTTACGAATTTAGACTGTATTGATTCTATTTGTTGTATATAAATTAAGTAGTGTGGATTCCAGATATTACTGCAGTATTCTAGAATACTGCGTATGTACGCAAAATAAAGTATTTTGACGCAATTTATATCAGTAAATAATTTACACGTACGCATAATAAATCCTAAGTTTTTATATGCCTTGCTGACGATATAGGACACATGCTCCGAACCCAGAAGCTTTGAATCCAGGACGACACCAAGATCCCTAATCACATTGCAACGGATAATCTGGCCACCGCTAAGATTATAGCTGTAGTTAACGATATTTCGTTTTCTAGTAAAGGTTACAGTCTGACATTTGGTTACGTTAACATTGATTCTATTGATAATGTAGTAATTAGATAATCTATTTAAGTCGTTTTGCAGCTTCTCACAGTCATGTTTATTTCTTATAGTCATAAAAATCTTGGTGTCGTCAGCATACATCAAAAACCTTGCATCAAGAAAATTACCTCCTATATCGTATAAGCAGACAGAGTAAAAAACCGTGCCAAAATTGAGCCCTGGGGCACCCCAGATGGTATGGTTACGCAGTTAGACCTTACTCCGCCCAATGTAACAATTTGAGACCGATTCCTAAGGTACGACTCAAACCACCTGAGTAAGTTACCGCGAATTTCGAGCTCTTGCAGCTTACGCAAAAGGATGTCGTGATCGACACGGCCGAAGGCTTTTTCGAAGTCCGTGTAGATCACGTCAACCTGTCCACCACCATCCATATCACGGACCACGTTGTCAATACTGCCAAATTTGTATTAGTAGACCGCCCCTTAATAAACCCGTGTTGTTGTTGCGGAATTAATTTAGATATAGTAGGATAAATAAAGTTGTGTACTATTTTCTCCATTAGTTTTCCCATAACGTTTACAATGATTCAATGTCAGAAATCACGATTTTAACACTTACGGGTAAAATTTTATATCACGTGGACACCACGTATTACCACAACCACGCACTACTCATTTTTGCAACAGATGGACCTGTAAGGATAGTTTTAAGGAATTTAAATAAATAAATAACATTTCTTTATTTAGAACGATGATTACCTCGAAAAATACCAGACGAAGCTGTGAACTGCAAAGTGAACAATCGCCATATTGACCATTTTTATGTTGACACATATTTACTATTTTCGTATCCAACGTTATTTTTGGCGTCCACTACGAGGTGTTTTCGTCAAAATATGCGCGAAATTTGGAAATAGAAAATTTAGATGCATTTTTATACAACGTATCGATTGAATAAAAATTTTGTTTTTTTTTGGTGGCATATTAGCACTACAGAATTTTATTGAGACACTTTTCAAAAATGGGTGTAATACCCTTTGATTATATACCTGTATATATAATCAAAGGTAATACCCTAATCAAAATAGAACAGTAGGTATGTACTAACTATAGTAAGTTACTAAAATAACAAGTTGAAAGTGCTTAATCTAGCATTATCAATAAACAGTAATTTGTATTATTTACTGCCAAGAAAGCCGACCACTTGTTATTTTTAGATGCAGAAGCGTTCAACGATTTAGTAAGTCGCTTTTCAGAAGCCTAACCAATGCCGTAACCACTTCCAAACGCAAATATATCGCCGTCCGTCGCAGCTAGTAGTTAATTGTAAACCATTGCCGTCGTTGAAGTATAATAAAGTGCAGCAAGCTCGTCTTCAGCGGTGACTTGAACATCTTCTTTCTTCTTCTTTTTCTTCCTGCCCTTATCCCATGTTACTTTGGGGTCGGCGCATTTTCTTCTTCCATTCCGTCCTATCCAACGTCACGCTTTCACTGACTCCTTTTCATTTATATCATTGTTCACACAATCCATCCATCTTTTCTTTGGCATTCCTCTCCCTCTCCATCCATCCAAATTAATATTCATAGCTCTTTTGGTCACATGCGTTTTATCTCTTCTCTTCACATGCCCCAAAACAAACGATTCCCTTTCAACTTTTCTGTCACTGGCGCCACTTTCAAACTTCCTCTAATGTATTTATTTCTCACCTTATCCATTCTGGTAACTCCACACATCCATCTCAACATTCTCATCTCCGCTACGTGTAATCTTTTTTCATCTATCTTCTTCACGGCCCAACATTCCGATCCATACAGTACATCATGGACTTGTAGATTTTCCCCTTTAACTTGAGGGGCATCCGTGGGTCACAAGTTGTTCCAGTGACCTGTCGCCATTTCATCCATTCTGCGTTGATCCGGTGCGTTACGTCTCAGCACAGAGTACATTATATGTCTCGGTTTACTTCGCCATCCCCTTGGACAAGCGACCCGAGGTACCGAAAGTCGGAGCAGATCGGTATGGGCGTTCCGTCTAGAGACATGGGCACAGGACTAGAGGGACCGCCGAAATCGCAAAACAAGTACTCCGTTTTGGTTCTGCTCAATTACAGGCCAACACTCTTTAGTCTTTGTCACCAAACCTCCAACCTGCTCTGGACCTCTAGGTCACTTTCGGCTACCAGCACAATGTCATCGGCAAACAGCATACACCAAGGTGCCTCTTCCTGGATGTCCGACGTCAAAGCGTCCATTATAACTAGAAAGAGGAAAGGGCTGAGAGCCGACCCTTGGTGCAAGTCGACGGCCACATAGAAGCTGCCAGTAGTGCCCACAGTGACCGGACTTGGGTACTGCATCGACTGTAAATTGCTTGAATCAACCGCACATACTTCCCAGGCACACTTTTCTCCTGCAAGGCCCACCACAAAACTTCACGAGGCACCCGGTCGTAGTAACGAGATAAATTGAACTTAATTGAGTTTTTGCAGAAGGAATATCACACACAAAACCAATGAGTTTGCCAATGCCAATCGTTTTGAAATAGTTGAACTAACGATATTGTTTGTTTTGAAAGTACTTAAACAAGATCTATAGTTTTAGTTTACAAATAGTGTTGCCCAAATATACTATTACTAGATTTATCTAAACACCAAATTATGAAAAAGGAAACAATATGTCGTTTCAGAAGTTGTGGCTTCACTTATAAAATACTTTATTTTTTTATATATATTTTTATTACTGTCTGTCTAGTCTGAGATCAGGCACAAAACTCTGTGCTATGTATTCTTAGAGGATCCTCTAAGTGGACATACTAAGTTTGTGTTTGGTTAACTTGTGATGTCTTCGAGGTATGTATGTGTAGACCAGATATTATAGTTGTGTTTTGTTTTTTAGAGCAAACTCATAAAAAAGATAGCATAGACAACAGAAAAGGCGATGATTCTGCAAGGATAATCAATCAGTCATTCGTGTTCTATTTCATTCATTCAATTTTGTTCATCGAATGGAACATGGCGGTGCTAGGCAGGATGTGCATAAGTTCTTGATTTTTGCATTTATTAAAGAATTGCCTGTATTAGTTAGCTTTCTAAGTAATTCTGTCATATTTCGAGTGTTGTAATATTTGTTTTTGTGCAAAAGCTAATTTATCACCGGAACCACCTATCTGGACTTACTTAGTTCTGCAATGAAAATTATTATTCGTTGGTAGTGTAAAAATAATTGTGACAAATATATCACTTTACCTCAGGTAAATTGTTGTTATATGAATTTTCTTACATTTATAGTACATACAGTATAATCTCAGATCCTTTATTTCAAGGTATCATCCCACAATCAGTCACTAAAAAGTTACGAGCCTGCCCCATTTTGGTTCAAGTTCATTTTCGTGTTATTTTGTTCATCTTTAGTTTCATATTTTGTCGAAATCCTGTAAAGGTTAACATTCTTGTGTTCATGAATATGGATCGGGTTCAAAAAAATATTATCCTGGATAAGTTTTTATGAGGATAACTTTTCTTTGTGGTCCATATCACGTGTGGTTCAGGTCGTTAAGGGGTCAATAACTGCTGACTTCGAATTGTTTTCGTTTTATCGCATAACGGGGAATGTAAATAATTAATTAATTAACGAATTAGTAGGGCATGACAACTTCTATTGTGAGCTTAGCTTACTTGTTGCAAATTAAGCTTTTGTGTGACAAGTAAAGCACACTTGAGCTTAATTTATATCTGGGGGTGATCGATTGTCAATTGGCATAATGCATGTGCATTGCAAGGCGCAGGGCACAGTACGGAGACAGACCAGACAGGGCGCATGCGAAGGTGGGGCCAGGGGTAGGGCGGGGCGGGGGCCCGTCCGACAGTCAGCTGTGCAAAGTGTCATGTTGTCGCGTCGCGTCGTACCCAGCCGTGGGAAGTGGCCTAAATTGTGCCCCTCCATTCTTGAAATTAGATTGTTATTGTTATAAGATGTTTTTGAAAAAGTTTAATGTTTAAAAAAATATATCAATTAATGTAATAAGATAAAATCATGTAAATTAAAACTATTCCATTGTGACAAACAAGTTTTTGGTAATGTGGATATATTTATTATTTTGACTCCAACCCTGAAAATACAACATGTATATATGTAGGCATGTGTAGGTGTAATCTATTAAAATTGAATTGTGTACTGTCAATGATCTAGATTAATCATATTCTAATAAAAAATTGTATAAACAGATGTAAAATTTTGAACTATCTAGGTGGCTCTACTAGTAATCAATAGATCATAAATAACAATACAGCTTAATTTCTATAGTGATTGTTCCACGTTATTTAAAATCATTCTTTTTGTGTATTAATATGTATTCTTCCTGCCCTTATCCCATGTTACTTGGGTTACTTGGTATTGTGTATTAATAGGTAACACAATAAAATAAAGACTTAATAAAATTGAGAGTAAAACTCAAACAACATCAGGGCTTACATAATTATTGCAAAAAATGTGCTTAGTGCAAATGTTTTCATTGTTTCATGTATGTTTGCCATATGCCATTGTTGTGCAATCAACAATCTTCAATAAAGTCCTTTATGGTTTACCACTGAATGTTGACGATAACAGCTACAATTTTCAACACAGTTTTCTTGCTCTCAATGTATAAAAATCATTGTCACATTACAAGCATCAATAAAATTATTGATCATACCAATATTATGTTTATGAATAAAACTCCAAATTTTTATAACAGTTATTTTATAAATTTTTTTTTCAATGTTTACACATCTTCCTGGAATTTGTATTGTTGCCACTACAATACAACTATAATATTGATGCCAGTGTGGGTTGTTTGAGGGTCAAATATCTAGTTTCATACTGTAGGGACTATTTATAGCAATGTCCACAGAAGGTATACACAAATCATTACATAGTGTACTTTGCTAACAGGTTAGGAATCAAATATCATTGAAACTTTACACACATAATATGTGTGTATGACATCGTCTTGAAATTATCTGCATTTTTTTATAATATATTTACTGACTGAATATGTATATAGAAAAGAATTTAGAAGGAAGTTCATGTTTTAAGTTGTTGTCTTGGCCATTTATTTAGGTTTCATCATCATCATCATTTCAGCCTAAAGACGTCCACTGCTGGACATAGGCCTCCCCGAGGGGGGGGTTTTGCTATAATCGCATTTAGGTTTAGTAGTTGATAATTTACATTCACACTCCTTTGCTTTTGGTCTGATGTATAAAATTATAGACTTATTATATTTATTCCAGTGTGCTGTGGTGGTCATGGCTACACTCATCCAAGAGAATGGTATAAAAGAGCTGAGCAAAGGCACACATGGTGTTGTGCCAAACCGTGGCATATCCACACATAGTGTTACTAATCACATGGTGCCCGACCATGAGTATTGCGAGGCTGGTGCGGCCAGCGCATCGCAGATGCAGTGCGCCGATACAAACGAACCGCTGGCGCCGCCCGTGCCCATCGAAGAGGAGGAGGACACGCCCGAAATAGATATAATGATAAACAATGTTGTGTGCAGTTTTAGTGTTAAGTGCCACCTGAACCTTAGACAGATAGCATTAAACGGTGTTAATGTAGAGTTTCGCCGCGAGAACGGCATGGTAACCATGAAATTACGGCGTCCTTATACCACCGCGTCGATCTGGTCGTCGGGGCGTGTGACGTGCACGGGCGCTACCAGCGAGGACCAGGCGAAGATAGCAGCGCGGCGGTACGCGCGCGCTCTGCAGAAGCTCGGCTTCCAAGTGCGCTTTCGTAATTTCCGTGTAGTCAATGTATTAGGCACCTGTCGTATGCCCTTTGGTATAAGGATCATATCTTTTTCCAAGAAATACAAAGAAGCAGAGTAAGTATTTTTATTATCACAAGGCTTTACCACTCAGTTTTATGCTTGTTCCTTTTATTTTTTCTTTTCAGTACTTTCAATTTCAAATTAAATCCTTTGTCTTCAATTGTGTTGATCACATGAATATTTGACAAAAACTATCCTTATACCTAAACAATAATAATTTTCTGTAGTTTATCAACAAACATAACTACCTACTTAGTTGACACATACTTACCAAATTATTTTATGCATTTACTAGCTTTTTCTTGTGGCTTCATCTGGTTGAATTTTTTTATGCATTCCTAATTTTATGATATCAAAATAAATGTAGTTACTATTAGTGAGAGATTTTTTTAAAGCGGATGAGTAGTTTTGGAGGTTACCAGCTACATTCAAACTTACAAAATTGTCCTTTTTAAAATATTAGTATAGATGACTCTGAAGGAGATTGTAGGGGAATGCTTAAATACAATTTTTTTTGTTGTTTTTGTGTAATTGGGTAGGTACTTGACACCACCAATCAATTGACATACTTTTTATGAGCTGTCAAAACGAGATTCCTGCGTAGATTTTGGGTTGGGGCTCGGGATCGGGTTTTTGGGGCTAAAATAAAGTGTATTTTAAGATAAGTTGTATTTTGGAATTATTGGTTAATGGTGTCAACAACCCAATTGCCTACTATTTGCAAATATTAAAATAATAGAAAGTAGGTATAATTTTATCTTATCAATCAGTGCAAACTTGAGAGTCAGGGTTCAGATGAAACAGTTTTATTTTTGTGATAAACTGCAGACTATCATCCTTGGACACTTTAAACATCTTGATAATTTGTAGAACATTTTATTTACGACATTTGAGGTGATTCAACTTAGTAAAAACTTTAAACTTATGAGTTAAAAATATTTATTTTGATGATCAATTATTAATCTCTCATTTATTTGGTAAACATGCCATGAAACAAATCTGTTAAAAAATCTATTCCAATGTCTGTTAAAAGTATAATTATGGGAAAGCATGAAAAGTTACTCTATTATAACATTATAAATGTCTTGGCATTTATAAATTTTATGATTACTCATGGTAAAAAAGACAGACCACTATCACAACCACTATATAATATGCTTTAGTTAGAGAATGTTGAGCCAGAAGAAGTTTTGTTCATCCAAAAGATTAACTGCTGCAATGCTGTTAATGATTGGCTCTACAAATAGTCTTGTTTGGCTGTATCAAAGCAACACAACACTTGACTTTCAAACGATTTATAACAAGTGTATGTGTACATCAAAAATAATAAGTAGTTTAAGAATTGTCTGGGTAGTAACTTACCTACCAAGTAGCACCCTTATTATGTAATTTGACCAAATAAATTATTGGAGATGTTCAAAAAGTTGATTTTCCTTTCTTTCAGTTATGAACCCGAGCTTCATCCAGGAGTCACTTATAAGTTATATAATCCTAAAGCCACACTCAAGATATTCTCTACAGGAGGTGTTACTATCACAGGTACCTATATTTTATTTTAGAATTAAATTTGTTTAACAAAAAAATTGACGACACGGTTGGCGCAGTGGCAGAGCGATCGACTGCTGCGCAGCGTGTTGCGGGTTTGATTCCCGCCCAGGGTAAACATTGGTGTGATGAGCACTTGTGTTTGCTTTGTGTCTGGGTGTTGTTTATCTATATATGGATGTATTTACAAAAAAAAAATGTATTTGTGTATGTATATCAGCTGTCTGACACCCATAGTACAGGGTCTCCCTAGTTTGGGGTCAGATGGCCGTGTGTGAAAATGTCCCCACATATTATTATTAATGAAAGAAAATTTGGTACAGCCATAATTCAATGATTCATTTAAAATATTATTTATTGTATAACTCAAAAATACCTATCAACATAAACTAAACACGAATTGTCTGCTGGTCAACCAAAGGTGGTAAAGAGAATGTGACTGGTTCATTGTTGTCAGTACGGTTTGAAGACTATGGTAGTAACAGGAGTATAGTGTCAAAAAAACTTTTTTCTTAACATAGTGGTTGGTCTAGAATAGATTCTAGATATTAAGATCAATCTTTTTGAGGAAAATCTCAAAAATGACTGAAAGGTTTCAGTGTTTCAATGTGCACAAAGACTTAAATCTTGATAAGCCCCTTATAACCATTTATAGCTGTGAGTTGAATGTTTAATTTGTAGGAAATAAAAACTGAAATTGGGACAGAGTTAGATCACCCGTGACTCATACACATAAGTTAACTCAGATAGAGGGCTATTTTAGTCCAACGGATGGGATGATATTACAACATAATGTTTAATCAGTTTTAGGAAAAACATTAATTTTATTCTACATATTTATTGATATTATGTTCTTATGTTATTACTCTCACTTATTGTCATTATTTTTAATGAGTCCCCTTTTCTAAGATGCCTATTGTCAGAATAGTACCTGTTTTGAGTACAGTTATAAAATATCTATCACAGGTTATATTTTCCCTTATCTCAAGTTGGATAAAATTTAATAGGATAAGAACGCCGGAAAACCATTAATAAACTTTACGATAACAAAACATAACAAGCAATGTTGAAGGATTTGAATTTGAAACATGCGAATACACGAAACAGGATTCCATGAACTGATTTCGTAGGGTAACATATTTAACAAAAAGCTTTTTTACAAAATAGACAACCACCTTCAATAACTGAATAGTACAAAACAACAAACAGAACAAAGTCACCGACTTACGAAACTAGAAAAAAGTCATGTGTGTTCTGTGCTAAAGTTATTTTTCACTATTCAGTTTTTAAAGGCGGTTGCCTTTTTTGTAAAAAAGCTTTTTATTTCCCGCTTTTCAGTACTTACCTCCGTCTCATTAAAATCCATAAAGAAATTGCAACATAGTTAAAACAGACTAAAGTAACTACTCCAAAGATTGAAGAAACTAAAACGTCTACGTAAAATTTTTGGGTATTTGTTCATTTTTTCAAAAAGTACTGATACAATTTCGATAAAATTTATACCCGTGAGGATACTCTATCCATCAAAAAAACAATTTCCAAAATCGATGTACATTTGCCGGAGAAATCGCGTAACATATATCCAAAAAAACAACAACATACAGTCGAATTGAGAACCTCCTTCTTTTTGAAGTCGGTTGAAAATAACATCATTATATGTTACAAAGGAAACATAACATTAATAACATCATCTAACAAATAGAGACGTAAATTACGATACTTTATACTGAATTGAATGCTTGTCGGCAGCCCGGAGCGTGAATGATGTGCAGTCGGCGGTAGAGCGCATCTTCCCGCTGGTGCACGAGTTCCGCAAGCCGCTGACTGCGGCGGACGAGGAGCTGCTGCGGCAGAAGCGCGCGGCCCGCGCCGGCGTGAGGGCCCCTGCGCCCGCGCCGCCGCCCGACGACGCGCGCATGCACCTGGTGACGCTGTCGGACGATGACAACGACGCCTGGGAATGACGCGGTGGGGCCGCGCGCGCCTCTGCCGCTCACTGAAGCTCCCGACGCGACGCCCCGTGCGGGAACAAAACGAACTCTATATTGGCATCGAAGCAATGACTGTCGGTTGTTAGTGCGATCGTGTGTGACTCGTCGGCGAGCTGTTCGGTTCATGCCAAAGATATTTATTAGGAGAGGTGCTTCGCGCCCGGTCCGGCCTGCGCGCGGCCGCGACCGCTCGGCTGAACGTTCCGCGAAGCACCCGCGCTTCTTTACCCTTCGTATGTACGATTGTATCGTTTTTGTGATGACCTGTGACCTCTTTAGTATGCGTAGATGAAGTCGAATCGTTTACGTTGAAACCAAAATTGTCATAAAATAATAAATGTTCAAAATAAATCTCGATAACGATACTCAGTTTTGTTTTTCATTTGCCGTTATGATTGTAGAATTTGTAGTGATAATAGTGTTCAATAAGATATGTTCTAAGAATGAGATGACTGAACGATAGAAGTTAGTGATTGTAAATATGGAAGCTTCGACATTATACGTTTCAATAAAAAAAAAGTATTTGTTTCATTTAATAACACTTTAATATCCAAAAATTAATTAAAAAAAAAAAAAAAAAAATTTAATTATAATTAATAACACAACCACACTTGCTGTTTATGAATCAGACTCTTGGGTATCATACTCGTCACTAGTGAACCTGGAATGCGAGGGACGTGGTGGTCTGGAGATTTTTAATTGTGACATCTCTAATCGTTGATTCACAAAACATTTTGGTGTCTGAATGTATGCACTCATATCAACAACAGCCAGCCGAGGGGTTTTCACCGCTGTTCCTGTAATAATAAACTGGGTGTAGAAGAACATAATTTAGACAAAAGCCTGGTACACTTTCCAATAGAATATCCATAATATTTCCATACGAAATAATTTTCAAAATCGATTTATATTTGCCAAGAGAAATCGCGTAATAAACACAAAAAAAAAATACCCGTCGAATTGAGAACCTAAGTCTGTTGAAAAGCAACCAACCAGTAATTTAATATGATTTATATGTATAGCTTTTATCTAGCATTTTCCATGTATTAGTATGAAAATTAAATAATAGATTTGATCTAGGTAGGTAGCCGTTACCGTTCATACTTTGTACTTTTGAAACCTTACCTGTAATTATAGGCAGTATGTGGTCCTGATCTAGTACAGTTTTTGGTCGAGACTTCAGTATAGTACGACGAGAAAGCCTCGCAGGCAGAGCTTGCAGCGGCGGTGGAGATACTTTTGGCAGGGATGGTGATAATACCCGCCCGGCTAGAACTCGTCGTTCAGGGGATGAACTAGGTGATCTAAAGGACATAAAATATGTGTGACTGACACTGGCTTGGCCACCATCAGGGATTTTAATTTTTTGATAACACGAAAAAATTGTCGCTTATTAATCGGAATTTGTCGCCAAATATCAGAATTTGTCGGTTAGTGGTTCAAAAGATATAAGGGTTTTTAGGTGGCCGATCTGGAGAGAGTCTCCCCAGCTTGGCCACATTTATAATAATATTTCAAAAACTAGGGCACCTAGCGAAGATCTCTTTTGTTCCAAATTTAATCACTAATTAGTCGCAATTAGTCGCCACGTCACAGATTTAATCGGGTCTTAGTTTAGAAGGAATGAGTTCAATTAGTAATTTATAGTCCAAGAGCTAAGTAGATCGAAGAGATTGCCGTTTTTGGACTATACCTTACTAATCTTCTGATATTTGGCGACAAATTTCGACTAATTAGCGACAATTTTTTTGTGTTATCAAATCAAAATTAAAATCCCTGATGGTGGCCAAGCCAGTGTCAGTCACAAAATATAGTAGTATCTAAGACTGATGTACAAATGTTCGTCTTACTCTTTACGAACATCTAGGTAGCCAAGTCAATAATGCTACCTATTACGACGACGATACAATTATTCGTCGAAGTCTCGAAGGTATACCAACAGCCAGAGTAACTAAACAAAGCCTATTGTTTACGTAATTTCCACGAAATGCTTAGGTAGGTACTGTACTTTTTTGGCTTCTATTTTACAAATATTTTTCTACGACTTCATCTTCACAAAGGTCAAAGTTTTGTGTTTTGTAAGATGGAAAATTTCTCACGTTTCCCTAAGTACTTAGCTTCCTTAGTAAAAGCACAGTATAAGTAATAGTATGTAAAGGCTTGGAATGTATTAACTAAAACCACAGGACTCCGCGCCACGCGCGTATGTTGGACGTAGGCTCCGAGTGACACGTCACAGCATGACCATTATTTTTTCTCGTCCTTTTTCATCATCATCTGCCTAGCCTTTTCACAACTATATTGGAGTCGGCTTCCAGTCTAACCGGATGCAGCTGAATACCAGTGTTTTACATGGAGCGACTGCCTATCGGACCTCCACAACCCAGTTAATGGGTAACACGATACCCCTTGGTAAGACTGGTTGTCAGACTTTCTGGCTTCTGACTACCCATAACGACTGCCAAAGATCTACAAATGACAGCCGGGACCAACAGCTTTACGTGCTTTCCGAGGCACGGAGGGAACTCGGTATGAAAGGGATGGTCACCCATCTACAGACCGACCGCGGCTAGCGCAGCTTAACCTGTGACCGATCGATCTGCACGGCTTTAACTTAGCCACGAGCCTCTCGTCCTTTTTATGATGAGAAAAGCACATACATAGACAGTCAGGACTGTCTATGTATCTAGACCGCCAATTTTTGTTTGGTTTGGCAGTTAGTAAAAACTGCCGTAACTGAGAACAAAAATAAAGGTCTAAGTTACGTAGTAACTATAGAATAGAATAGAATAGAATAGAATAGAATAGTTTTATTTTGCAAATATGGGTAATACACAATAGTTGTTTTATCACATTAAAGCTCTGCCATATTTTACCATTCGGCATGCAAACATTTATACATTATATACGAAACATTATTATTATTATGAATTTACATTTTAAAACCTATACATTATAAACTATTAATACTAAGTATTAACCTGTGGTCTAATTAGGTTAGCGGCGGTTTGGTATGTTGGATACTTGATTGGTTCACATTTTTAAGCGAAAGCCACGTAAAATATACTGACCTTTCGCGTTCAATAACAGGTCGTCTGCGTCGACGTCTACCCCTTTGATCCTTCTTCTTACTCCGTCCTACTCGCGGGGGAATCACCCCAATATGTCGATAGTAGTCACAAAGAGATTTTGCTAGAGATTTTCCTATTTTCGTATCTGGTTGCCATGTTAAGTACCTAATTCAAGTTTTAATTTATGGATGTTACGGAAGTGGTTACCCACAGATATAGATAGACCATAACGCAAGTATCACGATTTGTATGAAAACCAAGCGTGCCATTTTTTGACTACAGAGGTCACAATGTTTTTGGAACGAAGTTCCTTATCGCGCGTTGTGAAAGGGGGCTAGACGGAAAAAATTCTTACGAAAAGTTGTCACGACACTTTTTTGCTATTTTTATTACTTCACAAACGCAGACAATTCGAACAGAAAAATTGAATCGTTGGAACTGTCAAATAGAGTTCATTATTAGTTGAATGGCGGCTTTTCTATGAAAATATTGGAGCGAATTAAAACCTTATTTTTACACATTAACCGTGAAATTCGGTTGCACATAGCTCCTATTGTCCGGTCGGGCACCAGCCTATACGTTTCTCAGAATAATTTTATCATACCTAGTTTGGTAAAATTTCAATTTTTAACCGTTTACGTTTACAAAATAAAGTCCGAATTCGCTTTTCGTAGAATATGTTTATGTATTTAAAGGCGGCGCGGCGAACTCTTTGAACTAGGTACCTACGGCGATATGTTTAGTACCTAAGTTTATTCGCTCAAATAGTGGCGGTACCTACCTCAATGACATCGGAATTATCATTGCGTGATAATTCCGATGATAACGACCTACGAGATAAGTCCACCTTTCACTGTGAGACTGTGTGGATTGTGAAAACGAGTGTAAATTTTAAGTCTAGAATACGTAGGTTAGGTAGGTAGGTAGTTACTGTACCTACTTCTATGTTTTGTTTAGTAGGTACCTATTGAAAGTTTGGGTTTGGTAATCATGAGCTTTCTATCGGTCGCGGTCGTCAGTAGGTAACCACAGCACCTTATCGCTCTAGGTCACAGAGTACTTTTCTCTAGGTTTTACTAGCGACAATAATATTTTTTTTTATTTGATTAAAATGTTTTGGTTTAAATTAAGCCAGTGGGAGCTTAGGTGGGTACCTAGGTAGGTAGTGGTACTTACTTTTATCATTGGCGAATTATTTGTAGTTGTAAGTAGGTAAGTGAGTAGGTACTCTTTTGCTAGAAAAAGAAAGGCAGGCAGGCGTAGGTACCTATAGGTGCTATAGGTAACCTATTTAAATAAATTAGAGCTATTCACAAACACAGTTTTAATCAACTTTGGCTTAATTAAAAAACTTACCTATTAGGTATAAAATTTACACTTCCCTGTATCGAAGCAACTGCTCAATATGGAGTCCATTTCGCTCGATACATAAACGGGCACGTTTAATTAAATTGTCTTTTAATTACATTATATTTGTTAATAATAATAAAAATATTGTAATAACTTAAAAAAAAAAAAAAATTATTACAATTCCTTCACTAATTTTTTTTTAAAATTTGGTATTACCAGGTATTACTGAGGGTATTAGATTAAAAATAATTGTTTTATTTAAATTAAGTAATTACGCATAATATTAACTTTATTAATTTTGTCAATAAATTACAAATATTAATTTACTTTATTAGTAATACGGGCTGTTTCTGTGCCTTTGCCTTAAAAAAAAGCGCGGATGCGCGCGCATCGCTAATTTGTGAAAGTCCGAGTTTTATTTATTTCCTCGCAAATATGTTATAAAACGTCGCATGACATACGTGCGCTCTGATCTTTTTTGTAGCCCTCGCCTACGGCTCGGGCTAGCAATATCGCCTCGGCTGTAATTTTCAACTTACCGCACTTATATCTTATTGTACTATTACGTGTGTACCTATCTGTGTATCCGTCTGTGGCATCATAATGAAGCTGATTTTAGGGAGAAGGTTCTCGATGATGAAAATTGGATAACCCAATCCGAATATAGCAGCATTTTTTTATCATGACAAAGGATGAAAGGAATTTCAGGAATTTCTGACTCAAAATTCGTAATTCTTCTAGCTAAATTAAAAATTAAAAAAAATAATAATAATAATAATAAAAAAAAAAATATTATTAATTAGGTAGGTAATTTAAAAATTTTGAAATAAAATAAAATTTAAAAAAGAGAGAATTAAATGTATTTGTTGGTCCTTTTACTTTGTATTAAGTACAGTCGAACAAGCTACAGGCAAAAATATTCATGTTTCTACTACACTCATAATATTTTATTTTATTCCATTTTCTTATCTCGAGCACGTAGGTACCTAGTACGTACTAAAGATGAAAAAATAAAATAAATAAATAAAATATTCATCTTTCTACTAAGCTAATTAGCTTGTTCAACTGTACCTACCTATTAGTAATATTATGATCCAAGCGTCATCGCGTCGGACAGGGGCGGACCGTGAGTTCTGGGACTCGGGCTAATACTAGAAAACTATCATGAACACCAGTATCGAAAACCATTTTATTGTTTTAAAACTTAAAAATGGCTGTATAGTTCATATAATCACTTGGGTTCCCCGATACGTAAAAGGGCCAACAAACACATAATTTGTTTTACTTTTGAGAGGTTTTTTTTTGTGTTACGAGGGTTTTTAAATATTTTAATTTAATATTTTAATTATTTTGAAGAAAATACATATTTGTTTTGATTTGTTCAATTTTTTTTAAAATGTTGTTTTTATTTTATAAGCATTAAGGTATTTAAGTACCTAGTTAGGTAGGTATCCAGACCTAACCTATTGGGTAAATATTAAAAAGGATACATGCATCTTCTGTGTAATGTATATAAGGACCTCTGGATGATAATCTTCGTCCGCCTAGAGAAACCAGGAGTGTATAGGCATCAATGGAGCCCGAAGGAAGAGCCCTGCGGGCTGTTCCTGCTAGCAAGGAGTCTGCGTTGAAGAAGCACGCTTCAGGCCTCCAGGCCTCAATGCGGGCCCCCAAAAACTTCGGAAGCACTGCCTGTCGTTCAAACCTAGGTAGGTTAGAGTAGGTACTTAGATTAATACAATTTGTAGGTAAGTTGTAACATACTCAGTAAAAAAAATTTTAACAAAAAAGACAACCGCCTTTAAAAATTTAAAATAAACTTTCAATTCGCAAGTCGGTGGCTTTGGTTTTGCGTGTTGTTTTGTATTGTCACCGACTTGCGAATTGAAAGTTATTTTTTTACTTCTTGAAGGCGGTTGTCTTTTTGTGAATTTTTTTTTTCGCTTTTTAGTGCCTACTTCTCATCATAGAAATTAATTACGAAACGGTGACACCAAAGAAAATCTGTCATCCCTTAATTTTCAACCCTTAGGGGTGGAATATTTTCTTGAAAATAATATGGGACCAAATTTGAGGTATACACTATCAATTAAAAAAAGAAACATCGAAATCGGACGACACTGAAAAAAGTTCTGCGTGGTCAAACATAAAAATAAATATTTAGAAAATAAAAAAATGTTCATAAAAAGAAAACTACTGGGCCAAACAATGTTAATTTTTTATGGGACCAAATGGCAACTATTCCGCATCAAACTAAAGAAGAATCACGTAAATCGTATCATAAATCTCAGAGTAATCGATGTACATACATAAAAAAAAACTAACCCAATTGAGAACCTCCTCCTTTTTGAAGTCGGTTAATGAGTTTTTAACATTGCCTGTATTTCTCGTAGGGCTAAGCAAATGTGTCTCGAGACCTAATTAAATCGAGTATTGCGCAAGTCAAATTAAGTCTGTGCCAAGTCTCATTTGTCGTGGCACGTATAAGCCGCAACCGACGAAAGACGTCCGCTGGACATAGGCCTCCCCAGGGGGGGGGGGGTTGCCATAATCGCCACGCTTGGTAGGCGGGTTGGCGATCGCAGTATGGTTGTTACAAAGGCACAGAGAACGCTGCTGCCCATTCTCTGGTGAGTCCCTTAGTCGCCTCTTACGACACCCACGGGAAGATATCTATTCTTTACGTCCGACACCACACGAACAAAGCAAACCATTGCTAGTTACAAAAGTAACCTCTCTAGCTCTTTCAGGATCTCAGGTTTCGATGAGATGATACTGCCTGCTCTCCAGTTTAACATCGATATTCAATGTGCCTCTGACAATACGGTGATCGCTACCGGTTTTCACTCTGCCGAACACGGACATATCATTGAATATTCGCTTTTTTGTCGTCATGATGAAGTCAATCTCATTTTTGATGGAGCCATTGGGGCTTATCTAGGTCCACTTTTTAGTTAGGCGCTTCTGGAAAAACGAGTTCATCGAGTAGAGTCCCTCCTTTTCCATGAAGTCAACCAGCCTCTGACCCCTCTGGTTCCACTGTCCAAATCCATGTGTCCCCACTCTCAATTCATCGCCATTCCGTGTGCCCACCACTGTATTGAAGTCCCCCATTACAACAGTAAAGTATGATTTGGAGGTATGCATAGCTTTCGATATACGAGTATCCTCATACATAGCCTCCACTTCATCGTCCGGGTGTGTCGAGGTCGCCGCTTATACCTTGAGCAAATATCGATCGGTGATTCTGAGTATGAGGTAGTAGGGAGTTCTAGGTATGCTACTCTGCTCGACACACTATCGACCTTCACCACGTTGTTAACGAGGGGCTTACGGACGAGAAACCCAACAGCACCCTGGGATTTCTGGTCTCCTTCCCGGAAGAAAAGCATGTTGCCGGAATCCAGGATAATCGTGTACTGTCCCTCCCGTCTTGTTTCACATAATCCCAGTATGTCCCATTGCAACTTGATCAATTCTTCCTCCAGCTCGAACGTTGTGTGTTGCCAGGGCCAAAGTCCGTTGGGGGTGGTAGCGAGACGTCTGTCGAAGATTCTTCGCACCCCCTGCTCCACCGTTACCTGACCCACTGTTACCTGACCTACTCCCCAGGCCAGTAATAGTAGAGCTGCCGGGGACTGGTGGCCGTGGGTTTGTTGCTTTTGTCATTGTGTGGGGGAGAGGGGGGTTGCCATAATCCCCACGCGCAGCGTCAGGCAGGCAGGTGGCAGGCGTCTTGGGGATCGCAGTGAACCTGTTAAGTACAAGGAAGCCGCTGCTGCCCAACTTCCGGATTTTTCCCTTAGTCGCCTTCTACGACACTCTCGGGAATAAATGGGGGGGGGGGGGGGGTGCGGACACCCTACCGGTGCTACCGGGCAGAAGAAGTATGTACTTTTGACAATCTGAAACTTGGCTGATCTAATTTGTTCCTATTTCTAGTACTTATAAACATTATGTCTGTCACTTATTTTTTGAACATGCATAATGTAGTAACGTTGCAGGAAAATATAATAAAACAACCTAGGTAAACATAGACTGAAGCAGCTATTTCTTACAATATGTAGTGTACAATGCATTGCGCAGGTGCAGATAATATGATTATATTATTTACTAGCTTCTGCCCGCGACTTCGTACGCGGATCCTGTTGCTTATGCCAGCGACAACGGGGTCGGCAAAATCGAAGATCTGAAACGTCTGATGTCGAATTCTAAGAGCCCGGGGACGGGAAAACGACGGGATGCGCGAGATGATTCGAGACGTTCAAAAAGTACAATTTTGAATCATACCTCCGATGGCGGAATATGTGGCGTAGTCAATCATAGGAGTATACGTAAATGAACTCCGTTCCTTACCAACCCAAGGAAGGTCGCCATGCCCTACGGCTATTTCTTGACTATTCTTGAGACACATCCGATTCTTCAGATGATATCGACATTCTGTTCAGAGAATGTCGAAGTCGATCAGAATTCAAACGTTCGTTGCGCTCTTCTTCTCTCTCTTCATGCCGTACTCCAGCAATTCTTTTTCTATCACTTTCTAACTGATAACTATACTATAATATTATAAAGCTGAAGTTTGTTTGTTTGTTTGGTTGAACGCGCTAATCTCAGGATCTACTGGTTCGAATTAAAAAAATCTTTTTGTGTTGGATAGTCCATTTACCAAGGAAGGCTATAGGCCAATGCGAAGCTGGGTCGGGTCGCTAGTGTATGATAATCTCGATCAGCAGTTAGTCGTGCATCACGTTCATCATTCGGTTCAAAAGACCTGTTAGTAGATGTGCGAATACGCTGAGAACTCAAGCGTGATTCTGTATCGGTAAACGTTTCCGATTCGCGAGACAATGCATGTCGCTCACGATCAGCGAACAGTCGCGCATCACGTTCCGCAGCAGATGCGTAGATACGCTGAGAACTCAAGCGCAATTCTCTATCCGTGAACGTCTCCGACTCGCGAGACAATATATGACGTTCACGATCAGCGGTCAGTCGCGCATCATACTCTTCACTGGTCTCTAGACACCTGGATGTAGATGCGTAAATACGCTGAGAACGCAGGCGTGCTTTGCGATCTGAAGAGGTTTCCACGGAGCGAGTTGCAGCCTGATGTTCTCGAACAGCATCAAGTCTCACCTGACGCTCTTCGGTAGATTCTTGGGATCTTATGATCCTCAATCTTTTAGCTTCTTTGGAACATTGGGAAAGATTTGACCTCTTTCTAGGCATGGTTATAGTTTTATTGTAAAAAAGATACCTGATCAATTAAAATCTAAGTGACTGCTCCCCTGCGTTACCGGGTAGGCTACTGTGTCACGAAGATAAATGGAAAAGGAAATTAAACACCCAAATAACATAAGCCCGAAGGCATATTTATTCGATAAAATAAAAAAATAAATGGGAATTTTGGCCAGTAGAGTCAAATTTTCAATGATATACCATCGTCATCAAAAATCAGTCCTAAACTGTTACCGCCTTCACCGCGTGGAGGTACTCCCAGCTTATGTTGTTATTATAAGATACAGTGAAATTAGTGATAGCTTTGATTTTCACATCAGATGTTTCTGATCTTCGATTTTTATAAGTCAACAGGAAATACCCATCAGACCGAACAACTTTTGCTAAGACGTCATTCCTATATGTGTCATGGTGTAGCTGGGCTCTTGGAGATCCACATCAGGTGTTCCAGATCTTCAAATTTATTCTCTCAGCAGAAAATGCTCATCACGTGGAACAATTTTTGCTATGGTACTATTTTTGTATCTCTTATAGTTTAGCTGGTCTGTTGCGGTTCTGCATCAGGTGTTCAAGTTTCCAAGATAAATTATAGCCTGTTGCCCAGACTTAATACCTATACAACAAAAGAAAAATCATTCAAATCCGCCCAGTAGTTTCGAAGATTAGCGTGTACAAACAAACAGACAAACAGACAGAATTTTTTTATTGAATTCGTGCTCTATTACTGTTCCTAAACCCTCCTCAATATTTTTTTTTTTAATATATTCAATGTACAGACACAGTTTTGTTACTGTTTTATTATATGTATAGATATTGTTGTTGTGATAATTGCAAGATGATCTCGTGAAGTACGATTTAAGATTATATTGTCTTAATTCGAAATTATAACACAAAATAACAAAAATAATCATATTCTTGAGAAAATAAAAGAAATTTAAAAGTACGATTTAAGATTATATTGTCTTAATTCGTACACCGTTGCCACAGACTTCCGAAACTAAAGTCATGTGTGTTCTGTGCTAAAGTTATTTATCACTATTTAGATTTTGAAGGCGGTTGTCTATTTTGTTAAAAAGCTTTTTTTAGTTTTGCTTCATGGTTTGATGGGCAGTAGTATTAAACTGTAGCGAGTAGTTAGTATTTAACTATACTAAATACGGTGTACGAATTAAGACAATATAATCTTAAATCGTACTTTTAAATGTCTTTTATTTTCTCAAGAATATGATTATTTTTGTTATTTTGTGTTATAATTTATTTTAGTAGAATAAACAAACTTTTAAATTACAGTAGTTTTATTTTGTGATTGCTTAACGGGTACCGTAGTACTTACTATAAGTAGGTATAAGTACTACAGTTGATAATCAGGGAAAACAACGAACCGCTCGCTTATACTATGGTGTCATTGCGCAAAGAGAGGGTAAAAATAAAAGCGTGTTAAAAAAGTTTAACGGTAACGTTAAAGTTTTCTTTGACACGCTAAATTACTGTACGGTATGCTAGGTAACATGATTTGTTGCTGGTTGCTCTCGCGGCCCACATGCGCGTTATACCGCGTTTACATTCAGCCATTTCCGTTGTATTTCCCCAAATATTGCTGTGGCAACGCCAATGGAAATGAGTGTTAACATTTTCGCTTCATATGTATTTTCAATTCGACTCAGGGCAATGGATAACGTGGATTTTGTCGCAGCGTCGGTGCTCTGCCTTATAAGTTTAATTAATTATTTAAATATTTAAAACAAAAAAAACAAAAGAGACGTCGTCGTCAGAGGAGATGGTGGATAATACCAATTCAACGTAATTTGATGAAAATAAGACATATAAGTATTATATAAAAGGCAAAGGTGATTGACTGATGTATCAACGCACAGACCAAACCCTTAAGGCTAGAAAATTGAAATTTCGTACACGTGTTCCTCATATGACGGAGGCATCCACTAAGGAAGGATTTTCCGAAATTCTACTCCTAAGGGGGTGAAAAACGGTGGCAAAGTTTGTATGGGACTACGTGAATCCTTGATCCAATCTACTTCAAATTTTGCATGAACATTCTTTAACAGACCCGATGGAAGAAGGGTTTCGTATTTTATTGAAATTCACCGCATAACGGAGTTAAAAATGAGTAGAAAGTTATTTTGAGGGTGATTTGCATCGAAGTTGATATCAATACTCCTTAATGCTTTTGATTTAAATTACATTTTCTTTTGAGACATGTCATGTTTGAAAACTCAACTCAAAATAAATATTATTTCAATATGCCGCCGAAGAATTACATGTAATTTTTAATACATTACAACCTTTGATTATATAAATAAATAAATAAATAAATAAATAAATAAATAAATAAATAAATAAATAAATAAATAAATAAATAAATAAATAAATAAATAAATAAATAAATAAATAAATAAATAAATAAATAAATAAATAAATAAATAAATAAATAAATAAATAAATAAATAAATAAATAAAGAAATAAATAAATAAATAAATAAATAAATAAATAAATAAATAAATAAATAAATAAATAATGTCTAGATGGAGCGTCGCCCTACAATCATAACAAAGAAAACGAGTCAACAATTTCAAGTATGTGTGCGTGCAGGCGTCGTTTTACACTGTGCATCTACGTCTCTGTGTGCGTAAATAATGATTATATAAGCAATGATGTATATAATTATACATAAATTAATATTATTATACATATATTAATCATTTATTACTATTATTACGCATTTGGGCTTTGATTATATAAGCACTTGTCAGCCAATAATTGGCTGACACTTTTTGACACGTTTGCGTGCACTTGACGCTCCATCTAGACAATATAATCAAAGCATTAAACTAAAGGATTACAAAATGATTTTGGTAAAATAGTGTGGCGATGAGAAACACTCAAAAATTTTCGAAAATTCCTAATCGTCAGATATTTATTTGTTTGTTTTGTGAAATTACAAACCAAGTACCTACTGTTGTGGGAGAAATATCGGCATCATCTGTCTAAAGACTTCTTGCGAGTTTAGAGATCAACTACTAAAGGTGACATTGAACACAATGATGAACGTATTCTAAACAATTGTCTTACTTCTCTTTAAAACGTGGTCGTTTAGATCGGCGGCATTCCAGTGGTCGAATTTGCACCCAATTACGATCCAGGTGCAATGAGTACTATCGTAAATAACCACGTCTGCGTGTTCACCTCAGAGCAATTGCAGAACAAATAATGCTCCTGGTTGAACAGGAAAAACCACTTTAATTACCACTTGTATTCTTGCAGAGCTCAGGAGGCACGTTAAAATTGCGCTGCCACACTGTTTTTTGGGGTAAAACAGCGGACGCCGTGTTTAAAATTCCCATCGATTAAGAGAGCAAAGCCTGACAGACATGATGGGTATTCCCGGTGGCGATTTCTGGCACACGCTGCTTGTGGTGGCGCGAGGAACTATGGCAGACGAGGTAAATGCATCGTTGAAACAATCAATTCTATGGTCACTTTTATAAATCGCGCTTGACCATCAATATGCGCGCTCAACTTGGCGGCAATTCACGTGTTCAAGAATTCTCCGCTGTTCATTTAAAAGTTGGTGAAGATTCTCTACCAGTAGGGAGAGGGCAAGTGGATAACAGAGACTCTTAGTAGTGTAGTATCTACAATAGAAGAACTGATTCATCTGGTGTATGGCGACATCAGTCAAATACCGCACCAAGAGAATTTGGGTATTGTAACGCCCAAAAATGATCAAGCTGCAGCGATCGATAAAAGCATTTTATTTCTCTCAAATTGAAGGGAGAGAAGTAGTATACATCTCAATGAACACTGTAGTCGAGCAAGGGGACGCCACACATTACCCCGTAGAATTTAGAATAGAATTCGCTTACGGCAAGTATTTGGAATTAAACTCTGCTAAAGTTGTGTAACGGGAACCGGCTCGAAGTTGTCTGTCTGCAGAAAATCATCGAAGCTGAAATTGTGACAGGTTGTGGGGTTGGCGAGAGTGTTTATACCACGTATACCACTAATTCCCCACAATTATCCCTTCCAATTCAAGCGTGTTCGGTGTTTGCTACACTGAATGCTGCGGTTGTCGATCACAGGACCATGCTTTTCCCACGGTCAACTGTACGTCGCTTGCTCTCGCGTCACCAGTTCTGACTCTCAGTACATTTTAAGTAACGGCAACACTACAAACGTAGTTTAAAGAGAGGTATTATAAATATAAAGCTAAGCTTCCCTAATGTGTTTTCTTCTTTTCAAACATTTTTAGGTTAGGAATATCAACATTTGTTGTTTACGTATATACCTATGTATAAAAGTATATTTGCATACAGTATATTAAAAAAAACGATGAAGAACAAATCGTTTTTAAATCATGCAATATACGTACTCTGTATTTACCTTAAAATGTAAAAAAGAAACAATTATATGATCACTTTTTTTAGTAAAGAGTCAGCTTTTTATTACAAGCTTTTATATTACAAGCTTTTATATTTAACTTCACTTTTGTATGTATGTTTACAAATCTTGCAAGGAAGATTTGAACCACTTCCAATAGACCGATTGAGCTGAAACTTGGTATACCTACGTAACATGGATGACAATACAATAATATGGTACCATGGAGCTGGTCTGATGATGAGGTTGGACGGCGACCATAGAAACTTCGGTTCTTGTGGACCGATTGAGCTGAAATTTGGTATGTCTTCGTAACTTCAGTATCAATACAAAAATATGGTATCATGGAGCTGATCTGACGAAGAGTTGGAAGATGCCCATAGGAACTCCGATTCCTGTGGTCCAATTGAGCTGAAATTTGGTATGTCTTCGTAACTTCGGTAACAATACAAAAATATGGTATCATGGAGCTGATCTGATGAGGAGTTGGAGGATGCCCATAGGAACTCCGATTCCTGTGGTCCAATTGAGCTGGAATTTGGTATGTCTTCGTAATTTCGGCAACAATACAAAAATATGGTATCATGGAGCTGATCTGATGAGGAGTTGGAGGATGCCCATAAGAACTCAGATTCCTGTGGTCCAATTGAGCTGAAATTTTGTATGTCTTCGTAATTTCGATAACAATACAAAAAAAATATGGTATCATGGAGCTGATCTGATGAGGAGTTGGAGGATGCCTATAGGAAGTCCGATTCCTGTGGTCCAATTGAGCTGAAATTTTGTATGTCGTCGTAATTTCGGTAACAATACAAAATATGGTATCATGGAGCTGATCTGATGAGGAGTTGGAAGAAGCCCGTAGGAACTCCGATTCCTGTGGACCAATTGAGCCAAAATTTGGTATGTCTATGTAATTTCGGTGACAATACAATAACAAGGTATCATTGACCTGGTGTCATGAGGAGTTGGAAGGTGCCCATAGGAACACTAGTTCCCATGGACCGATTGAGTTGAATTTCGGTATGACTAGGTAACTTTGGTGACAATACAATAACAAGGTATCATTGACCTGGTGTCATGAGGAGTTGGAAGGTGCCCATAGGAACACTAGTTCCCATGGACCGATTGAGTTGAATTTCGGTATGACTACGTAACTTTGGTAACAATACAATAACAAGGTATCATTGACCTGGTGTCATGAGGAGTTGCAGCGTAGCCACAGGAACATCAGATCCAGTAGGTCGATTGAGTTGAAATTTGGTGTACTTACGTAACTTTGTTGACAATACGATAATATGGTACGATGGAGCTGGTCTGGTGATGGAGTTGGACGGTATTTATAGGGTCACCACTTCTCGTGGACCGAGTAATCTGAAAGTTGATATACTTACGGAAATTTGATAACAATACAATAATATTATGGTACGATGCAGCTGCTCTGATGATGGAGATGGAATATAGTCATAGGAACACCACTTCGCGTGGACAGTTTGTGCTTAACTAAGGTATACCTAAGTTACTTTGGTAACGTTGTGTAGTTCGGCGAGATTGGCGTCGATAGCATTGGTTTGCAACCAGTCTAGGAGAAGGAAAACTCCAAAATCAATCCCGGATCACAGTATTCGTGAGGCACAAGTAAGGTACAACCCGAAACAAGTGGCGCATAATTCTAGTACCCAATTTAAGGTGAGGCCGTGCCGAGAAATACGATACTGATATTCCATCAGTTCGTATAAACTTCGGAAACGATGGTATGCATGTGATACAACCCAAATCAGTGCAGTTTCAGACCAAATATAGTCACGGCACCGCGGAACGAAGAATGTTACCCATAGTATAATGCTGGGCTTCAACAGTACATAAAATGCAGGGGAGCACTGTTGAATATGCCGTGGTATATTTGGGTTCAAAACTCTTCGCTGCTGGACAAGCGTATGTAGCTCTGAGTAGAGTTAAGTCTTTAGACGGTCTACAAATTGAAGAATTAGATTGCACAAAATTAACTGGAAAGAGACCTTGTAACAATGAAGCGTTAATGGAAATGGATAGACTAAGGAATATGTCCAACTAAAAAGTTAAAAATAAATTAACGGTAAAAAAAATATTTACGATCAAATAATATTTAATTTTTCGTGCATAATAAAAGCTTGTTTTTAAAATATATTTTTTTTAATACATTAACCGTGAGCACGACGGAATTTCCTATCGGCATAAAAGACAAATTTCCATACAAACTTTCGTCTCCTATAACTCTGAAATCACAACATCTTTTCTTAGCAAAGTTTCGTGCTTCTAGACTAGACCAAAGCTGTACACTGTCTGTCAGTGAAATTTATAATTGCTATTGAGTACTCAAGTAGTAATTGTTTACGGCTTCCACGCGAACGAAGTCGCGGGCATAAGCTAGTAAATTATAAACTTTATAAAATTAGACTTTGATTTTAGCCCATCTATGTATATTAGCGTTCTCAAAGTTCACACTAATCCGCTTCCAAGCATCTTGAATTTTGTGTTTCAGTTTGTGCTCTTTATGCGATGGGTCCCCTAAAATTCATTCATTTGAAAAAAGTTCCGCTTCAATGGCATGATGAGAGCGGTTTGTAATTAACATTGTCGCGTTCATGCCACATCAAAGAGCACTTTTATATAAATGGCTTCCGACTGAACGCCTGAGCTACTGACATGTAAACACACATTGCCGCTCATATTGCCGCGCTTTGATGTTCGCAAGAAAAACCGCCAAATGGGGGATACCCGGACAATGCGAACGGCAACGTCAAAGGCAATGGAAATGACCTGTTTACATTCTCGCGTTTCCCAGTTTATTCCCCATACCCCTGCTCGTGGCCGCGGCCGCGGCAATGGCCTGAATGATACCGCGATTACATTTGTGTTACAATGAAAATATGACAATGCAATAAACGCTAGGCATACCTAAGTACTTGTGCAATAAATAGGTAGGTAAGTAATTACCTAACTGTCTATATGTGATTTGGTTTAAAGAATTTGAATGCATTGTTCTGAAGGTCGAGTAATTTAGACAGTCCTAGCAAACCCACCTGTAAACATCGTCGTACGAGTTCCCTCGAACAAATACACCTTCGTGACTTATGTCTGCATGAATGTCGATGATGAAATCCAACTGCACAGTCTGAAAGTAAAACATTTCTGAACTGTTTTACTGTTTGCCGTTCTTGAAGAACTTACAGTCAGTCTATGATCTTTGTTGTGCAAACTTTCGATAAAAAAAAAAGCTAGGCTGGGTATAGAATAAACCTACCTTCTCAGAGGCGAGTTTCTTGAGGAGATCGTTGATAGCCACTAGAGCAGGATGCGCGTAGCTGGTGGCTCGGTTCCAACTCCGGTTGAGGTCACCGCCGAGTAAGTCCGACCGCTGGTTTCCGAGGAACACGCCGTCTGGGTTTAGCATCGGTATGACCTAGTAACGTACTTATCTATGAATAATATACTTATCTATGATTGATGATATGATATATAATTGACTTACAAGGGATTTTTGTAAGTAAATAAAATGACAAAGACAATCTCATGGTACCTTATCCTAAAGCTTCCTAATCTATTTATAAACTACTAAACACTCAACCTTAATAATTTTAATGAGTATAGCATTTTAGTGGGTACATATTAGAATACCGAAAATTAAAATGTCAATGTTCAAAATACCGAAAATAAAAGTATCGATTGTATCATAATATCGAAAATGGTTATACCTAAGTCTGAAATGTCTAACATTGAAATGCCGAATGATAAAAATATCGAATGATTTAAAATGTCGATAGTTTATAATATTTACGTTAAAAATACCTACTATTAAATTGTCGAACAAATTCTGAACTATGAAAAAATGTAGGTTTATGTTATTGATTTATCAGAAAATTTATTTTTCCATTTGTGTACAAATGTGTTTTATTTTGAGTTTGTTGAGGTTTTTGAACAAAAACCTGATTTTATCTGTTTTTGTGTTTTCCAACCAGAAGAAGACGGTCCACGTCAAGGGCACCCCGAGGTTCGGGATAAGTATATTTTTATATGATATGCTGCGAAAGTTAGTGACAGAAACAAATCGCTGCAAAATCGACTCCACGTGTAATTTAAGCCTGCGTAGGCGCGGAGGGGCGAGCCGGTCCGCGGGCTGAGGAGGAGGTGGCTTTAACGCCCACCGCCGCGGCTGAGGTTGGCCGGCCAAGCCGGCCAACTAGCCGAGGCTGCGGTGGTGAGCGTGAAAACCATCGACGACGATAAGCTCGCGTGGGACCGCCGGAGCCTCGCAGCGCCGGAGCTGTGACAGAAACCATGCCTGCTGCATGTTGTATGCTCGCTTGCAAGCTGCATGCTTAAGTAATTCATGAGTAAGTTGTTTGTGAAATAAAAAGTAGGTATACGAAACGTTACAATTTCAAATCTATACCGACATTTATGGATATTGATAAATTAATAATATAATTTCCAATTTACCTACATTTTTTCACACCATACCACTGACAATCTCACCTAACCTAACCCAAATGATTCACCAACAATAGAGGGGATCTGGCGCTCGGCGGCCGGTACCGCGGCACCGCTCACTTCGCTCGCTCGCCTTCGCGCTTTAATGGTCACAGTTCTAACCTAACCTAACCCAAACGATTTTCTCAATGGTATAGTTTTAGACCCACCATACCAACAGGCTAGTGGTATGGTTTTTTTTTATCAAAATTTGTTTTAAACGTATTCATATTTTAACTTGTATGTTTTAAACGTAGTTAGTCTGTACTTCGATATTTTACGTTTGTCGATAATTCGATTTTAGATATATTGGACGTAGGTTATCTAACCATTCGACAAATTATAACCTTTCGTTATTTTAATTTTCGGTAGGTCGTTCGACATTTTAATTTATAGGTAGGTATTTTGAACATTGACATTTTAACTGTAGACATTTTAATTTTCGATATTCTAATTTTAGTTGCATCCCAATTAGGTTTAGCTAGATGTTATGAAAGGCACCAACATCTATAGAATTTAAATTAAATTGCCTAACCATTTGGTCTCTTTTATTTGCATTACGGACATAGATGTTGCACGTAGTCAGTTTTCATACAAATCTCACAATGCAATCCACTTTCTTCATTTAGGAAGGTAAACTGTTATTACGCAGGTATGCGGTCACGTTTTGATGTCTACTTAATTGAGCTCTTGTAAACCACGGGACAAGAAGAAGTTCGCATTGAATACTTTTGTACCGACTTAGATTTAGACTCGTCTTTCAGGCAAAATCATCGTAAATATTAGGTCTTTACCTATGAAATTGCCGTTTAGTAGGTACCTACTTATACAGAAAGTTCACACGCTCGCAATGTGTGAGTGTATTAAAAAAAGAAAACTGGTTACATAAGCCACATGCGAGCTCACGAACGTCAGCTACAGCCGCGGAGCTGAAGCAATCGTCTTGGCCGAAATCGGTCGGATCGCATCATCATCTCATAATCATACAGTCAGTTAAAGTCATTTTATATAAATACTAGCTGACTCGGATACGATGTTTTGCCACATAAATAAAAAAAAAATAGTCTGGGACGTATTCCTACCAAGCCGCTTCGTGGGAGTTCGATTACAAACACTATGGCACGAGAATTTTACCTAATGGATTTTTTATTTTTCCATGCTCTCTCTCTCTCACTCTCATGATGTAGCTCTGCAGCGCAGTGGTAATTTTTCAATGCCCTTCTTGAAGAGTGTCGTCTCGTCAGGTGTACGGGATCCAACAAACTCTTCAAAGGCATTTTATACCGCGTCTCCGGTATTGAATTTTTCTCTGACAAATTGTACAAATTTTGGAAAAAGTGTAAGTCTGTCGGCGCAAGGTTTGGTGAGTACAGTGGATGACGCAAAACTTCCAACCTTAGCTCTTGTAGGTTAGAGACCGTCTGTTGTGTCGTAAGAAGTCGAGCGTTATCGTGTTACCGTGAAGTTGCCGTTTTACAATACGAATTGACAAAACGGCAATTTCATAGGTATTTCCTATTATTATATTTGCGGTTTGTAAAATAAGTACCTACCCACACCTACATGGAGTTAAGGACATCATAACTTCATTGGTTCAAAAAAAAAGACCTCAACACTGCTTAGAGTTATTACTAAATGTGCATAGGAGTACTTAGTGCACTGGGTACCTATATTATATCAACTATTAAATGTGGTGGTCTGGTGCGATTCGTCTTACCTCTAAAACAATGTTATTTCTTAAAGCCACTGCCTTATCCGACGAGCCCAGTAAGTAGTCCAGGAAACCTGTTTAAGTTAATTTATAAATATCTATCATAATATCAACATTTTTATAACATAATTTCTAAAATAGCAAAATATCATCAATATCAACATTTTCCTCAATAGCAAATATTTGCAAATATATAATACTACTTTGCCCGCGACTTTGTCCGCGTGAATTTTCTTAAGGACCCCTAATTTTTTTAACTAATGCAATATAGCCTATGTTACTCAGGAATAATGTAGCTTTTGACTGATGAAATAATTTTTGAAATCGGACGAGTAGTTTTTGAGTTAAATCGTAACAAACAAACAAATCTTTCCTCTTTGTAATATTATTATAGATGTATTATCTCTACCTTTAATACAGTCCAGTGAAAAAGTATAGTAAAATTTGTTCTAATTTATGAAGTCTTACCTTGACAAACAAATGACGAAGGTGGTTCTCCTCCATGTGTCCTTGCCATAATGAGAACGACCCGTTTCTTTGGTTCTGCTGGTTTTATTTTAGCTATCACAGGTTCCTCTTTAACTTCTTCTGTTTTTTCTTTCAAATTGTAATCTCCAATTGTCACGAGGTCAATGCGACGTTTTTGCTAAAAAGGTAATTGAATGGTGACAACCAGAGATGATGATAACTGTTTTCTTTTGTTTTTTGGTTTAATAATTGATTATATTTTCAATAAGTAATCTATTATTTCAAGTTGCTTATTACAAGTACCTACACTACAAACGGGTTCCTTGACCACTCATGCGGGGGATCTTCAACCCATTTAGTCTCTACGTAGCTACGGAACTGTATTACAGTAAACCATGTAATACAATTTCGTTAATTAACTTACAGTAGTCTGAGCAATGGACTGCCTGGTGGCAAAGGCCTGGGCTCTTTTCTCCCACGTAGCCAGGTGCTTCTGAAGTCGAGAGTAAGAATATGATGCTCCTGCAGAGAACTGGTAAACGTCCTCTTCTCGGTCAAAAGCAAACGCGATACTCAGTATCTTACGTCCCCGGTGCACTAATGACCGGTGGTAGAATATCAGCCGCCTGGGAATGCGTTGCCTAAAAGTTTTCAATTAAAATATTTGAAAAAAGCAACATATTTGCCATGTTGTTCGTGAGGCGTGACACGCGTGAGGCTGCCAGCATAGTTAACTTGAAGTTTTGAATAAGTAATTTAGTTAGCAACTATGGGTAAAGGAACTAGTAAGCCACACACATGTAGTAACTTACCACTTCGGTCGTGACGTGGAACGAACCAGTGGAGTCATGTCTCCATCAAATAACGTTGTTTCTTTGGCCAAATTAACAATATTTAGTATCACTCTCTGGAATAAACACATTATGCGTTAATATCTAAGTTATGTACCCACGTTTTGCAGAAGCGTGAAGTCTTTCAGCACCGAGTCAGTATTCACCTGATCTTGCCTAACATTTTCGATGGTGAAATTGAACCAAAACCGGGCTCTTGGCCTGCAGGTATCAGGTCTAACATATAGATCGTACTCCAAATCAGTGATGTGGTCGGCACGCCCCAGGTTCCCGCACTCGAAAGCCGCGTCGAAACACAGCTGCCCTCGCTTGGCCTTCCCACTCTGCCCCGGTGGACGCACGATCAACCGACTCAAGTTGCCTAAACCTCCCTCTCCATCACTTTCTTCACTATCTGAAATGTCAGAGTATTTCCCTTCAATGCATTCTGCGAATTGCTTCTTGGATATTTATGTTCCCGCCGCGGAAGTCCGCTACGCCTTAGCACACAAAGCACATGACTGATTTGATGATGACCTACACGCTCTAGAAAATCCTAAAATCATTACTGATCCGAAAATATAACTCGTAATGGAGTGACTGAACTTCATTTGCAGCTCAGCTAACGCCTGCTCTCTCAATGCAACGACTTCAAAATGCCAATTGAAATGAATGAACCTCATAACATTTACATACAATAATAGAATTCGGTTAGCCGACATATATGACAACGATGTTCAATCAGAAGAAACGACTAGCTGATATAGATTTTGTGCACGAACACAATCATCTTAATTTATTGCACAAAATGTTTTGTTTCTAAATAATCAAAAATAATATACGACTTTGAATTTTCTCCTACAAATGTTTTTTTGTTATACCACAAGCAGGGCGACGATATATGGAGGTGTGATCCAGAGCGTCAGTGTACGCAGCCATCGCTCCACTGCTGGGGATCCCGACTCGTCCGCCCTACTCAACTAACTTTAACAATGTAGGTTAGGCATCGGCTACAAGATTGACGGCAATGCCTAGGCGATAAGTGCACGAATATGTAAGGAAAACAGTTTAGCGAGACACGCCAACCGTAGGTACCTTAAAAGTTTTTTTCTTCAGTCGATTGAAATTTAAATGGCAGGAATCTGATTCTTTCTGTGATACCTCGCGGGTGTTTTATGTTAAAACTATCGGTAAGTTTTTCTATGTGCTTTATTCGTATTATCTTTTAGGAGTTTGTTGAAAAGTTAAATTTAAGTAAGTAGGTAGGTATGCTGGTTTTTGACATAAGGAAGTACACATGGATTCTGTTTCGTATAAGTATTCCTGCCGACCCGACCCTGTATGTATTAAGCCTATTTAAAGGGTAAGCATAACTCGTTTAGAAAACTATTTCTAGAGCATATATTATTATATCTTCGTTTTTCTTATGATTACGAATTTCGGTTATAAAATAAGTGTGGCTGGCTTGGCATATGAGGTACATATTAAAACTTAATTGTAACTGTAAGGCTCAATATGATAATCACTGACATAAATCTAGTCCAGCGATAGAATGAACTGATAAATGCCACTTAATGACACTCATCGGTTACAAAGTTGGCACTGATACTCACTCGAGAGCGTTTTATCGTGTAATGCTGGCACTGGATCCGTCCACTCATGCTCATCGATCGACGTACTACACGACGACATACTTACATACTTTATTATGCTTTGTTATATAAATTAATGCTATCATGTAATACTAAGGGAAATGTAATAAAAGATTACTGAACTACAGTTCTAAAAAAATAATTAAGAACAAGACTGCCGAAGACAAGACAATTTGGACATTGTTAAATTGTTCGATTTCAAATTATAAGCATTTTGTCATAAAACAATATTAATTAAAAAAATATATTTAATGTCTACACAAAGACAATCCCCCTTTTAAAGAGTAAAAAAAATATGTTTTTATTGTTTGTCATACATTTGTTCTACAACACAAAATTGAGTAACCCCGATAAGTTAGAATACAGCAGGTTGGTTGCAGTAGCGTAGCATTGGCGTAGCTTGAGCGTAGCGTGCTACGGCGTAGCACTAGCACTGTTCAGCTTTTCACTCTAAATGTTGCTTTGTGAATGTCATCGAATATAACCATATATATAATAGTTATAGTTGAGGTCATAAAGTCATGGCAATTTTATGTGGACATGACCTTAAAGTAACTTATTCTATTTTATAGAGGTTAGTGCTACGCTACCATTCTCAAATCAGCGCTTGCACGATTATTAACAAAACACGTTCTTTCTACAACAGTTTGTCTCAACTGTTTGTTCAAAACGTCTGCATCAAATGGGTAAGTCGGTATTTCTCGTACTTTAGGGGGTTACTTGAGGAAGTACTTTTATTTTTTATTCACTTTACAGAAAATAATATAATTAATGCTGTCTATCGTACATAGATCAGACGACATTAATTCCATTTTTTTAGGGTTCCGTACCTCAAAAGGAAAAAACGGAACCCTTATATTACCATTTTGTTGTCCGTCAATCTGTCTGTCAAGACCCTTTATCTCGGGAACGCGTAGAGATATCCAGTTGAAATAAAAAAAAAACACAAAATACAACACAAAAAATAAACTTCAAGTTAACGTGAAAAAGATACAGCCGTTTATGTCGCAAAAATATGTACATTTCGACACTCAAAAGGGAATCAAAATTTATAGGGTACTTTCCGTTGACCTAGAACTATGAAATTTGGCAAGTAATTTCGTCTTATTCTATAAATTCAGGGAAAAGTCTGAAAACTATACATTTGTAGAAGCGACAGAGACAGAGCTACTTTCTCATTTATAATATTAGTATGAATATGTAGCGACAAATTTGTACGGAATCCTCGGTAAGCGAGTCCGACTCGCACTTGTCCGGTTTTTTTTTATATTTTAATAAGCTTGCGTTTTGTCTCAACTCACCTGTGAGCCAAATGTGGAGTGGAAGCAAAGCGCTTGGTTGGAGACCGTGGAACTTCAACCATACAGCGGTGCAATGACGCTTCGCCGTACCTCTGTTCGTCCGATGATGGAATGGGGATGGGGAAATTAAGTTGTTTAAAGTTGAGCAACTGTTCCAATGTGAAGTATCTTTCACATCTTTGCGAGGACTCCAAGCTTTTTGGTAGCTAATTGGGCCTTAGATACGAGCCAAAGTTGAGATTCGACATCGGAGTAACGCCAAGAACGACAAAATGGTCTGTGATCGGGTCGGATAACATGTCGGAACGTAGATAGGAGCCAGATTGACAGGCCTCTTCTTGGCAGAGAAAAGACACGCCTGGGTCTAGGCTGCATTGAACTTGAACAGATTGCTATCGCCCCAATCGGAGACCGCCTTGAGGAAAAAGTTCACCCGCTCGACCAAGGACTCTCTGAAAGACTGGATTTCAGCCGAAACGGCACGTGCGCTGAATGTAATATGTAACTCTCCACAACCGTGCTGTCATCTGCGTACCCAAAGGTACCGGGTTCCAGCAGCACGCGTAGCATGACCACGCTATGTCTACGGAAGAATAGACATACTGACAGCAAGAATAGACAAGTCAGTACTGTTTGTCTATTCTTCCTGTCAGTATGTCTATTCGTTGATATGCAGCAAAAAAGAGAGTACCGAGCCCTGAAGCACCCGGGCATTTATTCGATCAGACCAGCACCCAGAGCACCCATCGATTACTATTCTATAATGTTGAACGGTCTCTCAGGAAATCCGATATCCATACATAGAAACCAGTGGGCAAGCCATTTTATGGAAGCTGGCTAATTAGGTCATCATACTATAACTTATGTGTTTAAATAAATATCCAAGGAAACGGCAAGTGCTTTCCTATATTTCTCGATGGCCTCACTCCAGATTTGAGTGGCGTACGCGAGAAGTTCTACAGTGGACCAATTTCAGCGAAAGCCGTTTTGACGATCACTGAGGAGGTCAAGATACGACAGAAGCTTGTTATTGAGGACACGTTTCATTGTCTTGCAGAGAATGGACGTGACCTGTCACTATACATATTATGAATAAGTTGTTTTTGTGTTATTTCGGGGCATTCTTCGGGCACTGCTGGCCCGATTCTGTAAATTCTTCTTTCTAATAAGAAGCTACGTCATCCCTAAGCACTATAGGCAACATTTTATTATTTAGAAAAAAATTGAGTTCCTTCAAAAAATTCACGCGTGTGAAGTCGCGGAAAAAAGCTAGTTATAATTGTATTTTTTTTACTTTTAACGCTAGGTAGTTAATTTTAAATCTATTCTTAGCTTCTGTTTTGGATATACTTATACTGAACTGTTACTGGATAAGTGTATAGTAATTTAACACATTTGAATGACTGAATTGATTTGATATATTAATTGAATAATTAAGAGAATGTGGGTTGACTCGTTTTAGCAGAACTAAGCTCAATTATAAATGTTTAGATTAATTTAACAGATGAAGGAAGCCTATTATATGGGTTATTTAATTATTCTTACCTGACATTTCAACTAAGTAACCATCACTTTAATTACTGAATGCCGGTCGATTCGTCAAGGAGCTGCATGACTGCTGTTCTCTTAACCTCTCACCTCACTGTTACCGCAGGATTTTAACTTTCTTTGTGTCCTGCAAGCCACCACGTTGCCACGATACGCCGCGATGCGACATTTCCGTCATAATAATAACAAAAAATAAAAATTATTTCACCCCAATGCGTACTTAAATATTGGCGTAGCTGGTTACCGTTGCTAGGCAACTGCTGGAGCGTCTGTCTTTCTATATTAAATATACAGGCGTGTATGCGTGGCGTGTGTGTATGTAACTTTATACCTGGGAAAAATAAGATATACTACATGCATGCTCACTGCAACAGCTTTGCATCTGACCTTGCTCCGGTTTTAAACGTTCCTGTGTGCCTAATGGCCTAATTCTGTTCTGTCTCCGGCTTGGTACGGAGGGATGTAGAAAATATGTATTTCTTACCCCTGCGCTGCTTTTCTGATGAATTTTGTTGCGGGCATAACAGTTGAAACGTTTTTCCTGAACTCGTCAAGCTTCGTTACCTCGGCGGTTTTCTAATGAAACTAATGACAATTTAAACATTATAAACTTTCTGAAACTACAACAGAGGGTGAGTTCAAATACAATACAAGTACTTATAGCGTAGCCTCGAAGGACCTCGAATAGAAGGCTGGAATGTAGCTCAGCAGCTTCAAAATTAAATAAAGTAGGATCTTGGACGACATGATATCTCGTAGTTTCCCGAACGCTGCCCATCTGAGTTGGATTCTTCGGGCGATCTCTTTGTTGAAGTCATGACAGTAAGCCCCAAGATAACGTATGGGGTTGTGTATTACTGAGCTATTAAACAAAACTGTGCAAATGTAGCTCCGTAGAAGATTGCTACGAACGGTACGCGGTACTTTTTATTCTGATTATAAATATTTTGCTTTACAAATAAAAGAGGACTTTATGAATATTGTCATTTATTCAATAAATAATATGTTGTTATATTAATAATATTATTTTTGGCATCAAAACGCCTCACGCACCACAAACATTGAACAAAGCTCAACGTTCAATAAATACTGAAACAAATCATGCGTATGATACTATAAAATCTTTACCTTTAATATTTACAATTTTTTTCTATCATTCCAGTTACAAATATACACAAATAACAATCACATAAAATGTAAACAACTCAAAACTTCTGCGCGTAAAAATGATCTAAAATATATTTTGCGATTATTATAAATATCCATACAAACTAGTACCCGTGCTAATTCAAATTAAACATAACTAAAATATTGATCCCAAAAACCGGTAACCATTTATGAGACCATACAGAATACAATTAAAATAATTACGACAAGTTCAAAATATTAGTGATGAATTTGTGCAGTTAAGAAATAAGACTGAAAATGGACGATAGACGATATGCCTGTACGCGAAAAATAACTTAACAAGGTTGACATAACTGTTGATAAAGCATTTTTAGTATATCACTAACAATATTCGAGAAAGTTTTAAAAACATTCGAATTGTAATATCTATTAGTAAAACTTTACAAGTATTAACAATTCCTCCTTTATAAATAGTCTCTCAAAATTCTTGTTTTAGTTGTAGGTACTCCATATTTATATATTTACCTTCCAGTTAAATCAATACCTACTGCATTAAATGTAATTTCTAAGTGAACTTGCAAACTTAAGTCTGTCAACAGAGACTGATTCATATTGAAGCCGTAGTGACAAACTAGTAAATGTAATGACTAAAATTGCAAAAATAAATATTAAGGAAATTTCTTTTATACTCGTAGTATAGAAGTGCTTAAGACTGAACAGAGGAATTCCATGCAAGCGATGACGTACTTCTATAAAGAGTAGAGAACACTGAGAGATACAGTTTCTTTTTCGAATATATTCGATACTGTAAAGAACATTTACAATAGGATGTCTGCCGAGACACACACAAGGAGTCACACAAGGTACAGAAAGCTATTTGAACAGCGACACATGAAACCTGAAACATTCACAGTTATACACAGTACACAAATCCTAGATAAGTAAAGATATAAAATCACTCTTATGTACTAAAACATGTTACGGGTAATGCAAGCAGAGAGAGTGAGTCTGGGTTTATGCGCATTAGTTTGCATTACTCTAGCTAGATTATTACGTAAACAGTACCTACGTATCTTGTGTGGTTTAATATAGTCACGCAAGCGAAGGAAGTTTAGAAGAATAAGATAGACTCACGGCTTTTTTCACGGGTGTCGGCAAAATTTCAGAACCTGGTACGAGATTCGTTATTTATTTCCTTAAGAGCGTGTATTCGATTCGTGACGAAAACTTCATGTTTTTGCGTTTTGCCCAGAGCAATATCGTAATGATGTGAGCAGATTATTTAAAGACAATTACAGTTTTAAGAAAGATTAAGTCTTGATTTAGATAGTTACAGAGTAAAAGTATAATTTTTAATTATGTTTTTTTAAAGCGGAGACAATCCTTTCATAGCGTTTTACGAAAATAGACGTCAGAGTTAACTTTCAGGACGAATACAACCATTACAGTACGCCAAAATATTATGTTTTATGCGTTTTTTCAACAGGATATACAGTCTTAAAGTCAGACACAGAGCCAAAATTACGAAAAGATTACTATTATGTATTAAAAAACCATGTTGAAAAAGTACAAAATCGGTTCACTTTGTCAATTTTTTTTCACCAGTATTTGAATAAATACATAACTGATATATTTATTTTATGAAAATATAGGTTATGCTTCATTTACAAAATATTTTTTAGTCCGTTATACGAACTCATTTATTTTAGACAATTATTTTACGAAGCGCTGTAAAACATCGCGCGCTGTCGTTTGCCGATCAATTTCAATGATTTGTGCTTATTTTGTGCGTATTTATTTTTCTGATGCACTCAAACCGACCATTGTGTTGTACTAGTGTGTGTCAATGCTGCTACGCCATTCTAGCAATCATTTAGATTTTGATTTGCGCTAAATCGAATACGCGCCCTTAACAGAATTACTTTTAGCTTGTAGGTATGTACATTACTTAAGTGCTTGGTTGGTTTGGTTTAGACAGAGATTTGTCTAAGAGCCTGTGCACACTACGTTTATAAACGCGCCGTCGGTAGGTACTTCTCTATTATTTTAATAAATTAACGAAGCTCATTCATGAAACGCGCGTCGACAGCGCGTTTAAAAAACGTAGTGTGCACAGGCCCTAATAAGTTACCAGAAGGTAGAGTTATACCAACCAACATTATCCAAGAATCTTGAGTAATTTTAGGCAAACTGGTAAACCCAGGTTTACACTTTCTACTAATACTGCTCGTAATAAATAATACACTCGCGGTACAATCATATTATCTACTCAAATCTAGCGCCATGTAGGTAATGTCTTACAATTAAAAACTAGAGCGGTGAACCAATAATATGACTATACCGCTTGTATGTTTATAAAGAATAGGTAGTAATCAAATTATTGTAAAACTATGTTAACTCTATAGAAAACTTCAGCAGTTCCTTGACTAGCATTTTGTTTATCATAAAGGTCTGTTTTATTTTATTCAATTCAAATCGAGTAGTTAAAGTATAAATGTTTGATCTATTCTGGATTGCCGGTTGTTACGTCACGAATAGATAATTATTATAAAATTGCATTATGGTTTAAATCACTTTCAGTAAAAAATATTTATTTTCACAACACCTAATTTTATTAATGATTTCTTACATTACAGATAACAATTCCAGATCTAAACATTTGTTTAATTGCCATTGTTTAATGGACCATTCTTTCTTATGTCACATCAGTTTTATTATTTAAAATTATAATTGCATTATTGCCAGTAAATACCTATTAATGTAGGTGGTAGTTATGTACCTACGAGGTTGCCTAATTTATTCCATAGTGGGGCAGACATTAGTGGCATAATAATTTAATGACCAAATGACCCACTCTTGCATTAAAAATATAACTTTACATCCGTAACAATCGCTCTAATATCCTACTTAAATTCAACCATCATTCTTACTGAGGCATTTAATAGTTTTACGAGTACCTATCTACCTTGGAAGTAGGTAGATGCCACCACCGAACCGATACCAAACAGTAAGATATGGTTTCGGTCCTGGAATACCGGGGAGTAGTAAATGAATGGAGTGTTAACGCGCGTATAACCACCGATCCAAATATCGATTGGTTGCCGTTCCGCTATGGGCGATTTCGTTACTTTGCTGCTCCGTGGTCTATACCATACAATACACAGTGTTATAAGTAGAGATGGTGACCGTAAGTAGTGCGGGACGGGAGCGCGTGTGCGATCACGCCTGGGTGTCGCCGTCGGTGTAATGGCTGGGTCCTTCGGCCGAACACACGGAGTCCTCGGGCGTGCGCGACGCGTCGCCCGCCTCGCTCGCCTCCACGACGCTGGCGCTGCCGCCCGCCTTGCCCTTGCAGCCGCGACGTGCCTGCAGCGCCTGACACGTACGACACATCATTGGAACGCGCCCATATAAGTTGATGACAGTTATGAAACGAGTTGATTTCTATGTGAAGTAGTTGAAGACAGCATAGTTGGTGAGCTTGCTTGTGCACAGGTCTATACTAGATTTGACGATGCCTTATATCCTACACGTCGTATACTTTGTCGACTTTTTTTATGGAACATACACGGTATCCGCTGACTTTATCGTAGCGATGGCATTGACTTTTTTTGGATTATAGATACATTTAACATAACCAATTGGAGCCACCAGTCTAACCAAAAGGTATCGTGTTATGTTACTCGGTAACTGGGTTGTGGAGATAAGTAGGCAATAGTTTCATACATCATACTGGTACTCAGCTGCAAGCTGCAACCAGTTACTAAATGTTGACCCCGACATAATTACGAAAAGGCTAGGCGGATGATGATGAACGAAACCGAGTGTAGACCCCTTTGTATTACAAGCGCTCCTAAAGCAATATGGAGTTATATTGAAATGTATAGTGTTGTGAGCGTCACAGAAACAATGCATTGCTTTTATTAAAGTCAGTCAGATATTTAAAGTTGTAAAACTTTTAAAAATAACAAAGAAAATCAACCGATTTCAGGTCTGATTATAGCGTCGTTATTAAGAAATAAAATCTAATTACAATCGGGATTAAAGCCGCACTTGATATAACAGACATAAAATTATTAAAAAAAAAAACACTTAGGTAATGCCCCAGGTCTGTGTAAGTCAGACTATGGGGAAACGAGTGCCACTTCAAAAAAAAGAATATGGTGAATATCCTGCCAATTACTTGAAATTTATTTCGGCACCGGCACAGTGAAAGCGAATATCTGAAACATTGCGACAGGTAGAGTGGCTGGGGAGTGCAGGGAGCGGGCGCGGGCCGGGGCGCGGCGCGGGGCGCGGGGTGTGGGCGCTACAGGCGACATCCACGGGGGTCATGCGGGTGCTCCACGTCAGTGCGCATGCGATATTATTATATAATTATGTAGGTATGTACTGTACGCCTCCTTACCTTTTCGCGGCTGCCCTTTTTCTAAAGTCGGTGTAGGATGGAAGATGAAATATTCAATTAATGACAGTGGAGAGAAAACCTATATACGAGGGTTTAAAATACCTAAAGACTAGTCACACTTTGGGGCATTATTCTAAATGTTGGGTCCTAATTGTAAGTCCAGGATTATGGGACATGATCTGGATCTCAATACAAAAAATGGAATCATCCTCGACAGGTATTTAAAGAGGTATTATTATACAATCAATGCGAGAAAAAATGGTTAATATAGTAGGTGTTAAATTCGGTCATTACGATCTACCACACATCAACTAAAGGTGGGGAGAGTTAACATAAAAACTATACCATAGAATGAAAGTAGAACGCACCACTCAGTCTAAGTTGATATCTCTAGGTACTTATTTGTTCGAATCGATGACCATGATCAAGAAAATCTTAGTTTTAGCAGTCATAGACTTCAAAACTTGTAAGCTACCTTGGCTTATCAAGTTAATTTGGTTAATAATGAAAGAAGAAAATATTGTAAGAATTAGATTTTTATAAAAGTTTTCGTATGTCCTTGTTTACCTGTAGTGAGAACCGTCGATGGGGCGGTTTCCTGCCGCCGCGCCGCTTGCTGATGTGCGGGTTGTCCCTGCGCAGCGTCTTGTTGCGTAAGATCTCCAGCTGGACGTACAATCTCTTCAGTTCGGCGCGAACTTCTTCCGAGGTTGGTTCCTCCTCGCCTTCTACGCCGAAACCCTCCGCAGGACCGCGACGTGAGACCTTGAGATGTAATTTAACGAGAGAGTTAAGTACGAATGATAAATATTAAGTTAAAATGGACTTCACCACAGCTCTTTAAAATGCCAAGGCCTTCTGTCATTAATATTTATTTATACTTCATGCACAAAGGTAAAAAGGCATTCTCTACCAGTCAACCAAGGATGGTGAAGATATAACATTTTTAATTATTGCTTTTTTTATGCGCCTGCCGCATAACAAAAAAGCGATAATTAAAAAAGGAAAAAAGATATAAAAATACATATACATAATTATATATCTGGTACACGATGTATATGTTACCGGCAATCTGTATAATTCAGGTATTCTATACAATACCTAGGCAATGTATAGACTACCTGGGGCGTTCAAACAATGTATGAAATTATATGAACATTATTGTGCATACTTTACCTATGTAGGTAGTGTATACAATTCCTAGGGATTGTATAGAGTAACTGCTGATCCAGCGGCAATTTGTAAAATAAATAGATTTTGGTCTATATTTATTAATATTATCCGGCCTACCGGCAATGACTATTAGCATAATAGTATTTAGGCATACACTTAATAGAAATAACGGAAACAAATTTGAGATACTTTTACGTATTAAAGTATTGTCTTAAGAATTCAATATGTAGTGCTACAAAAGTTAGTGACAGAAACGAATCGTTGCAAAACCGACTCTATTAGTCTTGTCTGCTCTACCTCTAGAGTGTAATCTAAGCCCGCGAAGACTCGGAGGGGCGAGGCGACCCGTGAGCTGAAGAGCAGGTGGTTTTAACGCCCGCCGCTGCGGCTGAGGCTGGCCGGTCATTGACCGGCCAGCAAGCCGAAGCTGCGGTGGTGAGCGTAAAACACATCTGTGACGATAAGCTCGCCTGGGACCGTCGGAACCCCGCAGCGCGGGACCAGTGACAGAAGTCAGTCAAATCTACTTGACAGTCTCCTTCCCTGCTCTCGTCTTTTACACAGATTACCGGTTGTGCATTCAGTATTGTTTAGAATACCTAGGCAAAATATAAAATTAATAATATTTCATGCATTATCTACACGGGTTAGGTATTCTATACATTTCCTGGGTATTGTATAGAATACCGGATTATACAGATTGCCGGTAACATATATATAACATATACTTATATAAAATACATACACATATACATACACGCTGAAATTGTAGGTTGTTTTCCCGTAGTAAAATGATTTTGTCTTGGTAGTACAATCGATTTATAAAAGAATAACAATAAATTAATAAAAAATGGCAGATTTAGAATTGTGAAAAACAAAACTCAAAAGCGACTTCGAGCCAATAGTATTTGAAAACAAAAAATATTTACGTGGGTATATTTTTTAAGTTTAACTCCATGAATCGATAATACTACTGAGGGCAAATCGTTCTGCCGCGGGAAAATAACCATTTAAAATTTCAGCGTGTATATAATAATATGTACCTATAACTATACTATACTAATATTATAAAGAGGTAAAGTTTGTTTGCTAGTTTGTAAGTAGGGGGTAATTTCCGTAACTACTCCGATTTCAAAAATTTTACCAATAGGAAGCTACGTTATCCCAGAGTACCTATTGCATTGCATTAAAAAAATAAGGATACTTCGGTCATTCTCCAATTCGGCGTTCTTTGCCTAATTACCGTAACCTTTTTTTATTTTCCACTGATTTGATTTAAACACATTAAAATATGAAACAAATCAAAGATACGAATTCAATAATGAATGCGGCATGTAACAATTAACGGTGGTTTTCTAGTTATTGAGACTTAAAAATTTTATGAGTACGGTAATTAGAAAATTTTAATATTTAATGCAACGGTAATTAGAAAATATCATCAAGTCTATGTAAATTATGATATAATGAAATGATAAAAACACACTACAACGTACGGAGGCAAAAGTTCTGTCTCCATTTACATGATCAACTTAGGTATAACCTAAAAAAGCAAGTATTATAATAAGTACAACGGTAATTAGATTTTTTTTAACCAAGGCTACGGTAGTTATATTCTCACGTGCTTCATTGGCGGTACACTAACGCTAGAGACCTGCAACTGCTGATGGGCAAAGACTACAATTGAGACTGAGGAGACGCGACGCGTACGGTGGTGATGTGCCAAATACTGTTAATTAGGGATGTGCACCCGAGAACAGAAAATGTCACGGCAATTATAACTTTCGATTGGACATGCGGTTACTTAATGATAATTATTTATAGACAGGTTCTATTGAGTCGATATTTTGTTATGCGATACACGTTGCTTAATACCGTTTAAAACGTTGAATGGATCAAAGTAAATCTGTACATTACAAAAATTACAAGCAAGTTTTAACATTAAGTTGGTGTGCGGACACGCCATGGTAATTAGAGAACAGAAGTTCATTGAGCATAGGTTAAATTAATTTAGTCTTAACTACTTAAAACAGAAGCCAATGTTTTTGTTAACAGCTAGATACGGATGCTATCACACGTATAAAAAAAATTGCATGATTAAATATGATAATATACGGATTATGCAAGCCCGGACACGTAAAACTTGCTAATCGGAGAATGGCCGACTTAAGAAATTCACGCGGACGAAGTCGCGGGCAAAATGCTAGTAAATAAATAGAAGAAAAGAGGTTTATGAGATGACTCTGCTTATTAAAAAATCCAAACATGAGATGAAGGTTTTATATTATATCGTCTACCCCCTCTACGCGGCCGTAACGCTTTTTCGTGACAGAAGAATCCTAATACCCCCCGTCTATATAGAAGTTTCACTTCAAAATCCCAAAATGAGGTAAGGAAACCGAACTTCGGGTGACGTGATGTTGATTTTAGTGATGCGATGTGTGTTGCAGTGTTACCTCCTGCGCGAGCGAGCGCGCGCGGTAGCCGTGCCACAGGCGCGGCGCCAGCACGCAGGCCAGCGCCGCGCCCGCCGACAGGTGCGCGCGCAGCGCCGCCGCCAGCGCCCAGCGCTCCGGCGCCGCGCGCGGCTCGCCCCACGCCAGCAGGCGCCACCACGCGCCGCACGCGCCCTCCGCGCCCAGCGCCGCCGCCAGCCAGCCGCGCTCCTGCGCACCACGCCATTAGTGCTCAGAGAGCCATGCACACTATTCGTGGGAATACCGACGCCTGCCCAGACTGTTGTAAACAAGCCCTCCACATCGGTCTCCACCGGCGTACAACACTGTAAACACTTGTTAGCGTCAAAAATTCGTTTGACCTTCAACAACCACGCAAAGGCAGTGCGCAGCGGCAACCGATGCGTGCGCGCACATGCACGAGTTTTTTAGTTACGAATGGCCTCACTATATCTAATATCTCATAAAATTTCCTTTACCATTCTGAGGAAGTTGCGCAGGTCACCAAAATCATGTAGATTAATATTTAGATGACTAAGTTTTATTATTTCCTTAAGCCAATGCTTCATCCATATTCTTTTCTTTTTTCTCTTCACTTTTGCACACAAGTACTAATGCCACGCCAACTTTTTGAAGTTTTGATAGGTAACGAGCCATATCGCAAGGCGTGCTTCAAAGAGTCGACAACACACTGAAGTGGGAGCCTTGTTGTAAACCAGTGTGGACGCAAACACCAACCGTGGGCTCCACAAACTTCCCACCAAGGTGATCACTGTTGGAAGCTTGTTTATAACAGTCTGACCCGGCCTTGACCTTCAGCAACCTCTGTGGATGGCTGCGAGTTGTAAACCGCGTGTGGATGCCGCCGTTGTAAACACGTATTTCACAGTGTAAAGGTTTGTTGTAAACCACGCAAGGGCAGTTGCGCAGCGGCAACCGATGCGGCACGTCTACTGTTGAAAACAGTCAACAGTCGCTATTAATTATGTAGGTACGTACAGTCCACGAGCTTAAATATATATACAGATTGCTAAATTCAAAAGCAATTTTCTCGTGAAATAACTATTTCAACTTATAGATAAAACCTATTTTATTGATAGTAATTTGGGATCAAAAATTGACTATTCGTAATCCCATAACATTTCAATCAATACTCTAGGAGAAAATCAGTTTAGAATGAGACCAACTGTTTACATGTTCTTGCTCGTAACTGTACGTCTACCTATATCGATATAATGATTTTTACCTGGAACGGCACACTGGCGTTTCTAGACGCATGCGCGATGCGCAGGCCGGCGGCCAGCAGCAGCAGCTCGGCGGCGGCGGTGACGTGGTGCCAGGCGGCGCGCGCGCAGCCCGCCCCCGCCCCCTCGTCGCACGCCGCCGTGGCTGTGAACGCCGCCAGGTAGCACGCCGCGCCCAGCACCATCGCGCCCACCACGCGCAGCACCTCCACACGGACATTATTTATTTTAAACTAGCCTTCCTCGATAAAGATACTATCCAATACAAAAAGATTTGTTCAATTCGAACCAGTAGATCCTGAGATTAGCGCGTTCAACCAAACAAACAAACAAACTCTTCAGCTTTATAATATTAGTATAGATGTATGCAACTAAAACATACCCGGCAACTAATGCCGCGCTTTCTCTGCACCATTTCAAGGGTTTTGGAGACGTTTTTCAAAGGATAGATTTAAGCGTATTTATCATGAATTGAGTATCGATCATGAGTCAATGATGATACTAGTATATTCATGAGGGAATTGTTAGCCAAGTTTCTATTAAATCAGATTATGGACTATAATTGACACTGGTATACGGCCCAAATTTGATTTCGAGGCATGGAGACAGAGTTTAAGTGAAAAAATTCACTTACCACTACACTTATTCTACTTCCTTTACTTGTCGGATCGTGGATGGTCACACTACGATAATGACATAATCATAATACAGAAATGGTAAAAGAGATAGGTACTCCTCGACGGTAGGTAAATGCTGAATTGATTGTACCTCTGAATCCCTGGGGGTCCACCGATGGGCTTTCCTCGTGCGGAACTCTGCGAGCAGCACCCACAGCCGCAGCACCACGGAGCCGTAGCACGCGACGAAGCCGAGCTCCCGCAGCCATGCGCCTGCTATGCACCGCCATTTTGCCTCCGATATAAACTGGGATGCAGCCTAAAAATACACACAACATGCCTTTAACAAAACCAATATAACAAATCTATAAAAAATGCCATCTATCTGTCTGAGAAAGTCTTCGCTGAAAGAACAGCAGATTATTTCTGTGCTTGCATAATGCTATTCTTCATATTACTCTTTTTAAGATAATGAACTACTTCTTTCGTATCGTATCGTCATGTTCAATTGAAAGCAGAACTGAACACTTATATTTTTAGTTTGTATGGTTTGTACCTATCATATAATTTGTACTTTGACCCTATAAGTCCTATAGTTTGAGCTTAAGCTCTAGAATATAGGTAATTATGGAAGTCAAAGTCATAAGGGGAGGTCCTTGCCCAGTAGTGGTATGTTGCAGGCCCAGTAACAGTATCTTTCAAGTTAGTATGCAAAAATTCAACTTGATATGTTGTTACTCGGCGTTATAAAGTTTACTGAGCGGTCACCGCAACTTATATGGAGCGGTGGTAACTGTCTCTACCGATTATGATAACGTATAATACCACTAAGTTTTGTTTGTTTTTGCACGCAAGATAAAGCCATTTAGGGCAGATGATAATGATAACGCATATGGAAACAAGGGCAAATTATAGGTACATAGCGGAAATGTAAATAAGATTTTGAAATGTAGGTACTTGCATCACGGTTCCAGAAGATCTTGGATAAGATTAACATTATCTTTAACTATACGATAATATATTGACTGTTCTGAAACACATTTTACTTTACAAAATATTCTGTTACAACATAGAATTCGTTTTAAATACACAATAACTAAAAAATATTATTAAGTTTTCCCAAATACTTACAGAAGCATACATCAAAAATGCGCCGAGAAGTACAACCTCTAGCACTGTCCACATTCCCACCGCAACTGCCTAAAATCATATAATTCATTCGTGTTAAGTATTTCGAGACTATTAATGAAATCGGTTACCATTATATTGAAAGGCACTGCAACCTTACTTACTTTACACTTTCTTTTCTGGAAGATTATGACTGCAGTAACAAGACACAGTAGCATGCCGCCGACGTTGCTGCCTAACACAGCGACACGGTGGGAGTCTGCCAGGCATGCCGTGGAGTCACTGCCCATGCCGCACGGCGTGCATGTCAGAGGACCGGAGTCATCGGCGGCTATTGTAGCACCACTCAGCCACCCGCTGCCGCCTACATTCCAATGATCTGCCTGACACTTGCATCGATACTACAAAAAATAGGTTTAACATAAGAAACAGCATTGGAAAGACATAACACAATACTTGTAACAAATATCCATTAACCACCTCTATCCTTCTATCTCCAGACCCGAACGACGGAGTAGCTTCACAATCTGTTGTAGCAGCGTCGCATAAAGGAGCACCGCCGAGCCAATCGTTCATAGCCTCTTCACATGGCAAGGCAGGCCAGCGTCGGAAGAGAGCTGCAGCAGATCTAGCCGGCCCTGACCCACGGGCTGCGGCCACACCACCCCACCAGCCTTCGCCATCTTTGTCGCAAGAGAACCACGCGTTAGACCACACTGCTGAAGTCGCATTCCACGCTGATGCCAAAGTCCTCCAAAACTGTCGTAAAGTGATTGAGTTGTTTTGTTGGAAGACGACAAGCCTGGGTGGCTCTGCTATGTATAACACGCCAAGGTGTAACTGGGGGGCGCCAAGCGCGACGGCGGCGGGCGGAGGAGCAAGGGGAGCGCGCGTGGCGGCGCGGGCCAGTGCGGCGGCGCGCTCCTCGTCGGCCACGCCCTGCTGCACCAGCTCCACCAGCGCGCGCGCCGTGTGCATGGCCGCCGCCTCGTGCTCACGAGAGTTCTGCAATTATAACACAAGACATTTTAAAATCATAAGATTCAAATGAAATACATGTCTATGGGCATTTACATAACTAAAGGCAGTTCCAATGATACTTATTATCAGGAAAACGATTACGAATCGCAGAAAAAAGGACGTGATCAGGTGTATACCTATAATTTCCATTTCCATTTCGGAATAGCAGGAACCAAATGTAAAAAAACTGATCTTACTGATGGCATGGGCGGCGTGTTTCTTAGCACGAGGGGTTCACAGACGGGCAGCGGCGGGGCGGCGGTGGCGGCGGTGGCGGTGGGTGGTGGTGCGCGTGGCTCGGCCGGCGCGGCCGCTGCGCACGCGCACCACGCCAGCGCCCACGCCGCCCACCGCACCTTCATCCTTCACCTGGCTAACCACAGACCCTGGAAACATTGGCATTCAATATTAATGGTATTTATATTCATTCCTACCAACAAACGAAAGCGTAATCATATTAATAACCTTTGGCCGTGTGTGAAATGTCCCCACACATTATTTATTTATTTTCTACTAGGTTTTGCCCGCGACTTCGTCCGCGTGAATGTCAGTTATCGCGGATGCAGACGAAGTCCCGGATTAAAAAGTAGCCATGTCCTTCCCCAGGGTTTTAGCTTTTATCATACCTCATCAAAACAGGTTCTGTCGTTTCATCGTGAAAGCGTAACAGACAGAGTTACTATCGCATTTATAAATTATTAAATTAAATTGTATTATTAAATAATTAGGGATAACTTGAAGCCAGTAAAATATGACAATTGCCAACAAAACTATCTTGAAAATATTTACCCATGTATTATCTAAAATGAAACCTCTATCAAGATGTCCCTAATTTTCTAACCAAGATATAATAACAATCTCAAGAGGCAGAAATGGTGCTAGTAGAAGTACTTTTCCAGTACTTTTCCGTACGAGTCCTGAAAGTAATATACTACATTAGGTACAAAAAACAAATGCTTCATATAGGTACTTTGATGGTTATCTATCGAAATTGATGACGTTGTAGTGCCTGCTTATTATCAAACTCCAATCCATATTTTTCACCCGACACCTAGAAGCTGATGAAGATTAGATCTTTAATAAATGTTTAAAGATTGCTATTTTCTTGTTATTCAGTCATCTAAGTGAACGCAGGATGTGGCTAAGATCAGGCTTTATGTAAGTAAAAGATTTAAAATATTCTTGTTCTTTTCAATTCATATTATTATAACTACGGTTGTCATACTTTTTTAGATCATTAGTATTTACTTTGTTTGAATGCAAGACAACACAAATTGAGCAGCATAATGTACGAAAATTCCCTGAGGGTTTTATGTTTGGAACATCTACTGCGGCATACCAAATCGAAGGAGGCTGGGATGCAGACGGTAATGATTAAGAGATAATTATGTATTGTAAATAATGATCAGAAAATAAATATATTAACCATAATTTATTTTGTCCAATTGTTTCAAGGTAAATCTGAAAACATTTGGGATCATATGACTCACACTGAACCTTGTTCGATAGTGGACTGCTCGAATGGAGACATCGCTGGCGACTCGTATCACAATTATAAACGAGATGTTGAGATGATGAGGGAATTGGGAATTGATTTTTACAGATTTTCTTTATCATGGTCTCGCATACTGCCCACCAGTTTTCCCGACCATATCAACAAAGCTGGAGTTCAACATTACAGCAACTTTATTGACGAAATGCTTAAATACAACATTGAGCCGATGGTAACGCTGTATCACTGGGACTTGCCGCAAAAGCTCCAGGACTTGGGAGGATGGAGCAACCCACAAATAGTCGACTGGTTTGCAGATTATGCGCGTATCGTCTATGGCCTGTACGGCGATAGAGTAAAGTATTGGATAACAATAAACGAACCAAAGGCAGTCTGCTATCAAGGCTACGGATCTGATACAAAAGCACCAAGACTGAATATAAAAGGTGTGGCTGAGTACATATGTGCGCTAAGAACCTTATGTTAACTCACGCCAAGGCTTACCATATTTATGATCAAGAATTTAGATCAAAATATAATGGATCCATCTTCATATCGCTGAGTGCTCAATTTTATGAACCCGAAACTGAAAATGAAAAAGAGGCTGCCGATGTTTCTAATGAGTTTGAGGTATCAAAACTGTAAATTCTACCAGTTAAGTACCTAGTAACTTTAAGATCAAAAATAATAGTATTTGTGGACACCGAAGGAGTATGGTCTATCTAAATAATGTTAAAGTGAAGTAATTAATAAAAACATGGAATCCTTCTTCACAGAAAACATAGAGTTGTGTCTAATAAGGGATTGGCACATTATGTCTTCTCTTTCCATAGATGTCCAACCGTCATCTTTTATACATGATACAATCTATTCACCCTTTCTTTAAACATCACATTTTTATAACTTTCTATGTTTCTTATGAACTGACTACACAACTTTTCAGTCACTTATACAAAGATTTAAGTACTTCTAATTCAATTTCGATGACAACGATAAAATTTCAGTTTGCAAAAAATATCTTCATATCAACATCATTTTGACTTGAGGCCAATGTTTTTGGAAGTTAATAGAAGAAGCTATATTTTTTTATTATAATGACAATAATGCCTACGTTATCTATTCCAGTGGGGCGCTTGGGCACATCCTATATTTTCCGAAACCGGAGACTTCCCAACTGCCTTTAAGAAAAAAATTGCAGCCAAAAGTGTAGAACAAGGTTTTTTCAGATCTCGGTTGCCAGAGTTAACACCAAAAGAAATAGAATATATAAAGGGGACCTCCGATTTTTTCGGCCTAAATCACTATTCAACTTATTTGGTGTATAGGAATGAGTCAGTAGTGGGCCGTTATGATATTCCGTCATTCTACGATGACCTGGGAAATGTGCACTATCAACCTGGTGACTGGGAACATGGCGCATCGGGTTTCCTTAAGGTAAATATCTTAAAGATATTTACCATGATTTTTTGTACCTTTTTATTAAATTAACGAGTCGTTTTTCTACCCAGGTAGTTCCATGGGGTTTCCACAAATTGTTGACCAAGATCAGGAAGGATTTCAACAACCCTGCGGTGATCATCACCGAGAACGGCTACTCAAACCATGGTGGTCTAGATGACGAAGACCGGATCTCATACCAAAGACAATACCAAAGCGCCATGCTCGACGCGATTGACGAAGGTTCTAACATCAGAGGTTACTCTGTCTGGAGTCTTATGGACAACTTCGAGTGGATGCAAGGATATACGTAAGTTTAAAGTCTTACTAAAATATTATTTTAAAGTTAATTTTTATAAAGGCCTCACTTAAATTAGTCTAAAAATCAATGTTATTTGTCACTTCTATTCATTTCAGAGAACGGTTCGGTCTGTACGAGGTGGACTACGACAGTTCTGATCGCATGCGCACTCCGCGCAAGTCTGCCTTCGTGTACAAGGAGACGCTGCGCACGCGCGCGCTCGACTGGCACTACGAGCCCGACACCACCGTCATGACTATTGATGAAGGACACTAACTCGTCATGACTATATGCGATGAAATACTCATAAAATAAAACACGTGGTTCTGATCGAAATCATTATTTCTTTAAGTCCCTTTGTACGTAATAACATGCATTTATCAGACCAGTGATCCAGATGATGATTCAGTAATGTGTGCGTGTGTTGGTCATGATATCGACTACTGCGTCTGAAATAATATACCTATACCTAAGGAACAGTAATCTATCTTCTATACAATAAAAATTGTTCGTTAGTCTCGGTAAAACTCGAGCACGGCTGGACTGATTTGGCTGATTTTGATCTTGAAATATTTGTGGAGGTCCAGGGAGGGTTTAAACGGAAAACAAAAATTAATCGTTGTTCGTTAGTCTCGCAAAAACACGAGAACGGCTGAACCCATTTGGCTGATTTTAATCTTGAAATATTTGTGGATGTCCAGGGAAGGTTAAAACGGAAAAAAAATGAAAAATTAATTGTCAGGACAACGTCTGTCGGGTCAGCTAGTCTATATAATGAAAATGAATCGTTGTTTGTTAGTCTCGCTAAAACTCGAGAACGGCTGGACCGATATGGCTAATTTTGGTCTTGAAATAATCGTGGAAGTCCAGGAAAGGTTTAAACGGGAAAAAATTGATAAATCAATAGACAGGACAACATCTGTCGGGTCAGCTAGTAAATATTGAAATCTGACATATTTTTGACTGGCAGCTGTTCAAGTAGATGAAAATCGTATTTAAAGTATAGTTGGAACTTATACCCATACACCTAATTGACCAAACCTTGCGCACGCACGTATAAATTGTTGGTATAACACCATTATAAGCCATAACACCAGTTTACAGCTTAGTAAAGAGAGATGTCTAGACGTTATTGATTTACCTATGACTCTTTGTTCACACTAAGAAATCGAAATGAAGGGGGCCTACGGCCTCACCAATATTCAAAAGTTCCATGACCTTTATAAAATCCATCATTTTACGAAGAGAGTAACCAATTAGAAATCAAGGTTTTATGGTTTCACAGGATAACCCGGGAACTTGTAAGTGATAAATGGTTAAATGTCACTTAGTAAGTAGGACGCCCCTAAAACCGAAATATTTCTGTGCGCAGTTTATATTTTAGAATAAAAGAACCTCAATTACTTATAGTAAAAAGTACTCACTAACAAAACAAAAAATGATTTTCTGAAGTATGCATAAAAACAGAACTTTAGAGTCACGTGTAAGATCTGACGATAAAGTCCGAAATAACCATTCCGGATGATAAATATAACCAAACATTCCAAACAATAAAACAAACGCCGTTGAATTGATAGTACCTACCTACTTATATCCGCAGTATAAACTATTTTTATTCACAGTGTTGTTCACTATCAAACATCTTCGATAATATTTATAATCTCCAACGAGGCTCGTATGATTTGACAATGGCAGTAGAGAGGGCGTTTATCATGCTATTCATCTTTATGACAGACAATTGAAAACATGTCGTTATTACAACTACTTAAACACTGCGCTGTTTTACTGGCACTTTATACAAAGAAGCAAAATGAAAACCAATTAAATATATATATGTATATATAGATACCTAATGTTGTAGAGAGAAACTGGAAAGATGATAATGACATAGGATTGATTTGGAAAATGTTATATCGGGTAGTCTGATAGATAATCTAACAATAATAAATCAATCCTCTCCAAGTAACATGGAATAAGGGCAGGAAGAAGATAGATTATCTGTACCTACGTGCTAGGAACATCAGTGCGTCTAAATAGATACTACCCTGTTTGGAAAACCAAATGATGGTAGGTTTTTCCCCAAAAGAGACCTTTCACAAGGAACTTTAAAGCAATAACCTAAGCATACTTTATCAGTAAGTAATTAAAATTGGTGACGTTTGCACACCACTTGTTTATTATCTACGCCCAAAATCCATATTTGCCACTCATGGAGATAAGATCTTCAATAAATGTTCAACAACTGATATTTTGTTGTTAGTCAGTAGGTTAAGCGTAAGCAGGATGTTGCCAAAATCTGCAGGTTTTATGTAAGTAAAGGGCTTACTTATAATCGAACGAATTGTCATCTACTTTTATGTTTAGGTATCTAATTTGTTTTCAGGTTATTATTATTTACGTTGTCTGAATGCAAGACAACAAAAATTGAGCAGCATAATATACGAAAATTCCCTGAGGGTTTTATGTTTGGAACATCTACGGCGGCATACCAAATCGAAGGAGGCTGGGATGCAGACGGTAAAACTGAAGAGAGAATAAGTTAGCTAATATAAAAAAAAAGACATGTAATAACTCCAGTGATTATTTGTTTCCAGGTAAATCTGAAAACATCTGGGATCATATGACTCACACTGATCCTTGTTCGATAGATGACTGCTCGAATGGAGACGTCGCTGGCCACTCGTATCACAAATATAAAAGAGATGTTGAGATGATGAGGGAATTGGGAATCGATTTTTACAGATTTTCTATATCATGGACTCGCATTCTGCCCTCCAGTTTTCCTGATCATATTAACGAAGCTGGAGCTCAATATTACAGTAATTTAATTGACGAAATGCTTAAATACAACATTGAGCCTATGGTGACTCTGTATCACTGGGACTTACCGCAAAGGCTACAAGACCTGGGAGGTTGGGCCAACTCACAGATAGTCGACTGGTTTGCGGATTTTGCGCGAATCGTCTATGGACTGTATGGTGATAGGGTAAAGTATTGGATAACAATAAATTAACCGAGGGAGATTTGCTATCAAGGTTATGGGGCGAATACTAAAGCACCCAGAGTGAATGTTAAAGGTGTAGCTGAATATATGTGCGCGAAGAACCTTATACTGGCACACGCCAAGGCTTACCATGTTTATGATCAAGAATTTAGACCAAAATATAATGGATCGGTCTTTATAGCTCTTAGCGCAGAATTTTTTGAACCAGAAACTGTAAACGAAATTGGACCTGCCGAAGAAAGTAATCAGTTTGAGGTATGAAAATGTTTAAGTCACTTTACCGTAAGTAGTATACATAATGATAATTACGTCAAATTGTCTTTTTCAGTGGGGCATTTATGCTCATCCAATATTTTCCGACAAGGGAGACTTCCCACCAGCCTTGAAAGAAAAAATAGCAGCTAAAAGTGTAGAACAAGGTTTCTACAGATCTCGGTTACCAGAATTCACACCGGAAGAAGTCGAATATGTAAAGGGGACATCTGATTTATTTGGTCTAAACCACTATTCGACTAATTTGGTGTACAGAAATGAATCTGTTGTGGACCTCTATGACATTCCGTCATTCTACGACGACCTTGGAAATATACACTATCAACCCGGTGACTGGGAGCAATCGGCATCGAGTTGGTTTAAGGTACGTTCTTTTGACGTTTTAAGCAAGAAATTCGACTTTATGACTCAGTCGTTATTTTACTATAGGTAGTTCCATGGGGCTTCTACAAAGTGTTGACCAAGATCAGGGAGGATTACAACAACCCTACGGTGTACGTCGTCGAGAATGGCTTCTCAAATCGCGGCGGTTTGGATGATGATGACCGCATCTCTTTCCATAGACGATACCTCGACGCCATGCTCGACGCGATAGATGAGGGTTCTGACGTCAGAGCTTACTCTATTTGGAGTCTTATGGATAACTTTGAATGGATGAGAGGATATACGTAAGTACCTACCTATTTCGATCTGATATTTGTTATAAATGTTGGATTAGGTACATTCTATCAAATTACGCCATCAGCCAGTCCTCAGATAAGATGCAGTGAAAACACCGTTATGGATATTTTTGTTTAAGCCTTAGAATTGAAAAATGAGTTTCTAAGAGCTTCAACGATATTTAAAACCAATGTTACATGTCACTCTTGTGTTCGTTTCAGTGAGCACTTCGGTCTGTACGAGGTGGACTACAAGACTCCTGAGCGCACGCGTACTCCGCGCAAGTCTGCCTTCGTCTACAAAGAGATGCTGCGCACGCGCGCGCTCGACTGGCACTACGAGCCCGACACCACCGTCATGACTATCGACGAAGGACACTAACACATGACTTACGGTAGAATACTCCATACTTATAAAATAAATGCTTACAGTAATCTTTACAGCTTATCTCTTATCCATTTTGTGACTCGTGACTCGTGAGGTAAATCGCAAATGGCAAATCCTAAGAAGTGCAGTAATTCGCTGCTGACTTTAAACTCCAGAGAATACTAAAAAATTAAAGAAAGAATACTAACTCAAAGACAAATAAATTTACCATTGCTCTCAGACATTTAAAGTAAATTTGCAATGAACACCTTATTTACACAACTGTTCTCAAAATCACAAAACTATATTATCGACCCAGATACGAAATAATATGTAGTTATGAGACGCTAGTACATCAAGCGATAACTGTCTATGAACCTTACCGTTTTGTAATATAGTTGAAAATCTATCAAAGCAACACAGATTGTTGTAGCCTCTATGCCATCATATTATCTGGCCTAACACTTTTCATTTGACGATTTTTATTGTCAATCAAAGATAAGCAAGCAAACAAGATCATCCAAGATAAATATAGCGGTTTTTGTACCCAAGGAGACGCAGTGGTGAAGTAGGTACTCAAGAGATAGACCTACCAGAAATGCGCCTTTTATTAGTCTTGACCTTTAGCCGCGTTTTTGATAACTCTTCAGCATCCAACATTTTATTAGAACTATTCTTGAGTACCATCCCAGACGTGATAGGTGAGGGCTCTGACGTCGAGACCTTTCTCCACCTGAAGTCTCAACTTCGAGTGGATCCACAATTACCCCAATAAATCACTCCTGCTAATTATAGTAACTGTTAGATACAGTCGGTCGCCAAATTCTTAGTTCTTAACATTTAAGTACCTAATAACTTTCTTGATAATTTTAGATAACTGTATTCAGTATTCTTAACCCTTAACCCGGTAACACTGTATGTCTATTCTGTTACAATCTCCCTCGGTGAACACCTAGGTGAAGTGAGCTGTCATCAGTCTGTCTGCTTTGTCAATCCGTAGCATTGGGACGGATGACAGCTCACTTCACCTAGGTGTTCACCGAGGGAGATTGTAACAGAATTGCACTACTGTGTGTCTATTCTGTTACAATCTCCCTCGGTAAACACCTAGGTGGAGTGAGCTGTCATCCGTCCATCTGCTTAGTCAATCCCTAGCGTCGGGACGGATGACAGCTCACTTCACCTAGGTGTTCACAGAGGGAGATTTTACCAGAATAGACATGCTGTTGATTATACTTTCGTAAGTATAACATACGATACACCCCAGTGGTATGTGAAAGTAAGAGAAGATTTCGGCAATTATTTCTGACAGGAATTGTTTTGTTTGAAGTTTTTCATTTGTCTTTTTTCCCGTAGAAGGGTTTCAGTTTATTTTTTCATGTGAACCTAATAGGGCTCTTTAGTCAACTGATCCCACTTGAACTGATCCCACAGGTTCAGTTGACCTAATGCATATTTTGAATTGGTCAACTGGTTCACAAATTGTAATTTGTTCAGGCAGTACGAAAAGTTTTTGTCATTATTATCATTAAATCATCCGCAGACCGTGATGGCCGTAATGACACAGTGGTTGAGACGCCTGCCTCATGCATGAGGTTGTGGGTTCGAATTATTAGTTTACTACAACGTTTCGTATACTATTTATTTCACAAACAACTTATTCCACAAATGTTTTATTTTATAAACACTTGTTTAACAAACATTTATTTGGCAAATGCTTCTCTTCACAAATGTTTCGGATGACTTTTTGCATTTAATATTCAGATTATTTTGGAAAAATCGCGTTTATACTGAATATCATTTTATAATGAATCACTTGTCTGTGGACACTCAGTTGTACTGTACGCGCCGGTCAATTAAATAGATCGTCAACCTTTTTTATTTTTTATTTTTTTTTACATTTCTTTTAAAGTGTTAATCACATTTAGTGTTTTAACAATGAAAACGTGCGCATTGTGCAACGTGCAGTTTAATGATGGCGTCCAGTGTGGGAGCTGCAAGAGGCATTTAGATTTTGGATGTGCAAACATATCTGAAGCTGGATGGAGAAAGCTGGGTGCTACAAGAATGGCACAGTGGAAGTGCTCAGCTTGTAGAATCTCATCTCCAGTTGTGCCTACCTCTGATCAAGCGTCCCTTGAAACCATCCTGAGCGAAATTCGGGACATGAAGCGCCAGTTACATAATTTACCGGCACTAATTGATGACGTTAAGGTGATAAAGGATGAGCTAGCTGAGCTGAAGTTGACATGTCAAGGTACTAGTGGCAAACTCGATGAATTTGATACGAGGATTGCTGAGGTTGAAATTAAAGTATCGGAAGTAGAAAAGATGCAGGTAACTATTAAAGACTTGCAGACAGATTTATCTAAGGTGAAGTTCGAACTTTCATCAAACGATCAGCGGTCCCGGTTAAATAATGTGGAAATCAAGGGAGTTCCTATAAGAAAAGATGAGAATCTATTCTCAATTATTGAAGCCATTGGTCGTAAAGTAAACTATTGCTGCCAAAAATCACTGATCAACTACGTCTCGAGGGTACCCATTTTCAACTCCAATGATAAACTTATTATAGTGAGTTTCCTGAACAGATACGTTAAGGAGGATTTCATAGCGGCTGCGCGAGCTGAGAAGAACTTATCCACATCAGATATCGGGTTCCAAGGCATTTCTCAACGTGTGTTCGTTAATGATCACCTTAGTGTAGAATATAAGAAGCTACTCAGTAAAGTTAAAACCATTGCGAAGGATAAGAACTACGAGTTTATTTGGGTGAAACACGGAAAAATTCACGTGCTCAAAAACACCAACTCCAAAGTACTCATAGTGAGAAAAGAATCGGATTTAAACAAAATCGCCTAATATGCCACCTATACCATATACAATCTTCTCTGCTTTATTGTTTCATTATACTTTATGTTGTTTTACTAAGATGTTACAAATTGTTTAGCACCTCTGCCTCACTAATGAACCCGCCACCTTTCTTTTGTTCTGTTAAAAAAAAAAACCTTTATGTTTCTTATCGCGCTGTTTATTTTAAAGTGTTAGTGCAAAATAATATGTTTTACTCGCTCGTGCTTGCACGTGCCACACATTACTGCTTGCTTGCTCACACAGTTGTTTACCAGTCAAAGTCGAATAATTCTTGCACTCCATTAGAAACAATCGCCGGTTGCTTACTTCTAACATATTTATTTTCAATCTACCCTGATTTAGTCAATATTTTTATGATATGTGTTACTTTGGTCCATTATACTGATTTATATTCTATTGTTGATTTTATGCACGATGGCTACTAATGTTAATATTAACTTACACGGTTTAAACATATTTTATCAGAACGTTCGTGGTCTACGAACTAAAACCGATACTTTCTATCGTCAAATGGCAGCCAGCTCATTTGATGTTATTGTTCTCACGGAGACGTGGTTATTGGATGGTATTTTGAACTCTGAATTTTTTGATGAAAGGTATATTGTGTGGCGTCGGGATCGGGATTACTATCTGACTGGGCAGTCACGGGGTGGAGGAGTTCTAATAGCTACTCGTCGTGAATTATCAGTAACATGTCAACAAAAATTTCATTCTACAGCTGAAGACCTCTGGATAAGCATACACTTAAAAAAATCGAATACCCGTAACTATACAAACATACATCTCTGCGTGATTTATTTATGTAAACAAAATCTTGGTCTTTCCTTTTCTTCACAGTTGACTAATTTTCTCTCGACATTAAATCGATCTATGATTGATAATGGTTCTGATAAATTTCTTATTATTGGTGATTTCAATATGAGCGGTATAAGTTGGGTCCCATCTGACAATATACTATCGTTCGTCCCAACAAATCTTAAGACTAGTGATGAAGTGTTATTTGGAGATGAGTTATGTACTCTTGATCTTGGACAATATAATGGCGTGACTAACAGATATGGAAAAATACTTGACTTAGTCCTCTCGAACCAGGCAGTCAACGTGACTGAAAGTTTAAGTCCACTAGTACCAATCGATGATTATCACCCGGCATTAGTAATTACAATTAATCTTGTCGAAACACCTCCGCTTGAGTGTGCGTCACGCATACAATTTTTATATGATAAGGGTGACTATGAATCAATTAACCATGACATTTTTATAACTGACTGGGAAAGTGAGTTCTCGGTAAGGTCAACTGAAGACTCGGTAAGTTTTTTCAACACCGTTATCTATAATCTTCAACTGAAATACATTCCCCAGAAACATTGTCGTAATAAATCATATCCGACCTGGTACAGTTCCACATTAATAAAAACAATAAAAGAAAAATATAAATACTTTAAAAAATTTAAAACCTATGGCAATAAATCTGATGAACTAACATTTAGTCTTCTTCGAGAAAGGGTAAAAACATTAGAAAGTCAGTGTTACACGAATTATTTGAATCTTACCGAAACGTCTATCAAAAATAACCCGAAACAATTTTGGACATTTGTTAAAAAGCGTCATAATACAAATGCAATACCGAGCACGTTCAAATTTAACAACGAAACACTGCGTACCGGTGAATCCATATGTGAGGCATTTTCAACTTACTTTCACTCCACATTTCTAGATCCCAACCTTAATCACGGTGGCAGCCCAAATTCCTCTTCCTCTTCTTTTACTGAACCCTCAAACCTGTCGTCCGATATCAGTCGTATCACGGTGAACATTGATGACATAACTAGCCTGCTTCGTAAGTTAGATACATCGAAAGCGCCAGGCCCAGATAATATCTCATCCAGGCTTCTCGTACGTTGCGCTGCATCTATTGCACATCCTATTTCAATTCTATTTAAAAAATCTTTAGATACTTGTGTTGTCCCCAAACTATGGAAATCTGCATTCATAACACCGATACATAAGAAAGGAGTCAAAACAGACATTACTAATTATAGACCGATATCCAAATTGTGTATCATTGCCAAGGTTTTCGAAAGGATTATTTACAACCAGGTCTACTCTGCTTTGGAACAATCGTTTAGTCCCTTCCAACACGGCTTTCTTAAAGGCAGATCTACTGTCACTAATCTTATTTTGCTTAATAACTACATTACTGACGCGATGGATCACGGCAAGCAAGTCGATGTTGTTTACACAGACTATAGTAAGTGTTTCGACCGAATTGACCACGTCATCCTATTACGGAGGCTAGAGGGCATTGGTATACGCGGCGACTTACTCAGATGGTTTACTTCTTACATAGAAAATAGGTCGCAAGCTGTAGTACTGAATAATCACATTTCTAGCTGGATTTCAGTCCCCAGCGGAGTCCCACAAGGTTCGTTGCTCGGTCCGTTACTATTTATCATCTATGTAAACGACATCGGCTCCTGTCTGACCTCATCCAAATTATTATGCTTCGCTGACGATATGAAAATTTATGCTACCATATCATCGACCGCGGACATGATAGCATTTCAAACTGATTTACAGTGTCTTGAAGTATACTGCCAAAGAAGTAAGCTTGATCTCAATCCCGCAAAATGCTCAGTTGTAACGTATTCTCGTGGACGATCAGTTCTAGCCACAACATATACTCTTGGTGGTCATATATTGCCTAAATGTAACACTATCCGTGATCTAGGAGTTTATCACGATTGCAAACTTAGTTTCGAAAAGCATGTTGATGCCATCGTCGCTAAAGCTTCTAAATCCCTGGGTTTCATTATGCGATTATCCAAGTGCTTCACACAAGCCAAAACGTTAAAAATTCTATACTGTACTTTTGTTAGAAGTCACTTGGAATACGCATCTGAAATATGGAACCCTTGCTATCACAAATATATTGACCGCATTGAGCGCATACAAAAGAAATTTATAAAATTTTTATGTTTTCATCAAAAAGTACCATATCATTCCAATAACTACCTCAATCTATGTAAGAAATATCATCTCTTACCATTGATGAATCGTCGTGAGATCTCTGACTGCATATTTTTATTGAAAACGGTTCAGGGCGACATAAATTGTTCTGATATTCTGTCAACATTCTACTTTAATGTTCCAAGTAAGTCCAAACGGTTCAATCCACCATTACGTGTGCCATTTGCAGGTACAAACTACAGGCAAAATTCGTACGTTGTGCGTGTAAGTAGCTATTTTAATAAGGTAGGCAAACAATTCGACTTTGATCTTTTTGAAACAAGTGTGAGCTCGGCAAAAAAGTGTCTAACAATGAATTTCTTTAAAACTTAGATTCAGTAGACTTTTTTCCCAATAGTAATTTAACATCTTGGTTCTCTTATGAAACAACCTGTTGCAAATATTTTAGTTTAGCTTAGTTGAAAAATGTTAAGTGATGATCTATAATATATTATTTTGGCATTATTTAACAGTTGCATATTGTGTTCCACAGCACTTTTATAATACATTAATTCTAGACGTGAAGACTTGTAATTGGCTGTCAAATAATCATACTGTTTTTATAATCATTGTATTTAGCTGTAAGTCTTCCAAAATAAATAAATAAATAAATAAATAAATAAATAATACACTAGCGGGCCTGGCAGACGTTGTCCTGCAACCCGTCTATAGCGCCACGTGCCGGGTCCAATTGTGAATCAAAACCATTCTCGAATCCATTGGAACACACACATACAAATTCAGCAAAATCGGTTCAGCCGTTTATAAGGAGTTCACTTTCATACACGGCACCGCTCGCTTCGCTCGTTCGGCTCGTGCGTAGGGGGTCACAGTTTCAACCTAACCTAACCTATTTTTTTTTATAATTAACCTAGTCTTTCATAAGTTAATTATTTGGCAAACTTGTTGTTGTATAGTGATGAAATGACAGATCATGTTTTTGCCAAATGTTATTGCTTGTGTAAGATTTGTGATTTCAAAGTAAATTATTAGAACACTTTATAAAACTAAATAACATAATAATAATCGAAATGAGGAATCGATGTAATGAGGACACTCAGTGAGAATGCCCGTGGGCATTCGCCAGCCGTACTGTACGGACGTGTGTCAGATTTAACATCTTGCATGCCTAGCTGAACCTAAAGGAGTTGTAATAAAGTCTATAAAGTTGCATTGTGATCGGAGTTTTCTTGCACTAGTCAAGTTAAAATTTGTACTTAAATTATTTTTTTATGAACTGACAGGACACCACCAATGCGACATTTAAATGTAAATGTAACTACTTTCTAAGTTTATCTGGGACATCACTGACATTGATAAAGTAAAATATCGGGAGGAAACCTGGACTAATCATAAATTAAAGTGAATTATCTGCCTTGAGCAAGCGTAGTAATGAATGCTCATACCTTCTCTGCAAGAGAAGAGGCCTTAGCCCTGCAGTGGAACAGTATTAGGCTGATATTATTATTATCCGCGGACAAATTGCACTCAAATCCAGCACATTTGAAGATCAACAAGACCCATTGTGCGAAACAGAGGTGAAAGACATAATTTAATCATAATACTAGATATAGAGACCAACTAGTTCAACCAGATTTAAGGCTAGCTAAAGTAGATTCATTCTGGATACTGGTCCTGCCCGACAACCATAAGGGATTATAGATTAATTAATTGGCATTTGTAACTATTTTTGGAGCTACTGACTAAGTAGATCCACATTGTACAAACTAAATGTGTTAGTAGGTATTACAAAAAAAAATATAGCACATACATGTGAGCACTATGTACTTTAAAGCTACCATTTCAAAGGTATATCTTTCATTGACTTGAATGTGCCCTGGCGGTTGTAAGTATGTCATGCTCACTTGAATGTCTCGCTGATGGTGGCGCATGTGTTGGATCTTTCGGTTCCCTTCAAAATGGTTGAGTTAAGTGATGCCAATCCGTGATCATGTTCGTGAACGGGCGCCGTTAGTTGGGACTGATCAACTCTTAGCTGCCTAGGTTATTCTAAGCTTATTTTGAATTGTTTTATGATTATATTTTTATCTAGACCTGTAGATTCAACCTAAACTTGTAATAGATTATTGATTTTAAAAGAGTGGTTATATTCAGGTTCTTGTCCGTTCTTCTCTATAGAAACCTACTGTTCGTGGAACGAGCTTCAACTTTCTGACTGACTGACTCTGACAATTCAAAAGTGCCTGTACCTAATTGTTTTTTTTTTAATCAATTATTTTGAGTTTGAGTTGAGTTTGACTCTTACCAAGACGTATCGTGTTACTTAATAATTGGATTGTGGAGGTCAATAGACAGTCGCTCTATGAAAAACAGTGGTATTCAGCTGTATCCAGTCAGGCTGGAAGCCGACCCCAATATAGTTTATAATCCTACCGTGATTTTTGGACTCCTTAGTTTTAGTCATCCAACCAAAGAAAAATTATAAAAGTAATGAATTAGTCAACTTAACGAATTAGACCCCCGGGATCAGTTTCGATCGGGATCAGTTGACTAACAAGCCCCTAATAGTACAATAAACAAATAAAAAACAAACGTTAATCTCGATAAAATGAAAATAAACTGAAACACCTAAAATATTACGGTATTAACTTATTTGGTGGATAATTTAATTTTACTATTGTTTACATTTTTAATTTATCTTCCAGAGACTGTGAAACAGACACTTAGGTACATTGGGGTTTTATTCTAAAGATAAACACACTATACATAAGCTGTTACTAAAACTAAAATATTGAATCATGTGAACCATTGATCATCTCGCGATTGACGTCGATAGAACGATCGCTGGGGTAAATATATTATAACCAAACATATAAAAATAATTCTCGGGTAAATTAATATGAGCAGAAAGTATTTTTACTGACATGTTCGTTCACTACCAACCGTTTTTTTTTGTTTAACGTTTATATCACAAAAATGATGTAAAAGTTAGGTATATGGGTGGTAGTATTATTTGTTAATTGTAGATCAGATGCATACAGCATAATAATCTGTAGGAAGAACGTGCTTCCGTAAAAGTATTCGATTAAAGTCGATTTTCGAATTGAAAATACAACAGAACTATCCTATACCATTTTGGTTTCATTATACGACAAGCATAATATGCGTCACCGATTGATATGAATACTCTTAAAACTAAACAAAACGACTTCTTTCTAAATAGGTAATACTACCTATTTAGAAAGAAGAAGTCGTTTTAGAAGTCGTAGAAGAGCAACTATCTTTAACTTTCTGACTAACTAACAGACTCTGACAATTCAAAAGTGCCTGTAAATGGTTTAATTGAAATAAATGCTTTGACTTTGACTTTGACTATGCATGAAACGGGTATTTTTAATTCTTAAATCGATCGAATGATACCTATGTTTTAATGTTATGTTTACTCCACAGATATTTTCCGAGGTTTACACCATGCGCTTGTGCAAGGCCCTCTATACATAGACTTTCTTACAATACGCAATAACGAAATTAAGAGTAAAAACAGCAAATAAAAATGGAAAATAAATGATCGACTTTTTTTTATTAGATGACTGTTATTTTATTATTAAGAAAAACAAAGGAAACACAAATTTATTGCCAGTAGACGACACGACTAGAAGGGAGGTAAATCTTATAGAAAAACACAGGTGAATAATATAATTGATTTTACTTACATAAGGCCTTTTTTACTGATGCTACCTCGTAAGATCTTGTGTGAATTGATAATATGTTTTCTGTTTAGTATCGTTTATCGTGCAAATCATCTTCTAGAAAACGTAAAATAAGCCTTACCTACTGCAGGCTGCAGTGTAACTAAACTGACAAAATTTTATTGTTTTATTGTCACTTCATTACTTATACAAACAAGCTAACTGAAAAGCAATTTTCCTGAAATAACTCACTATACAATATTTGTATACTTGCTCAGCTTCGGTTTTCTTCAACGCTTACGTTCATGAATAAATAAAGAAATAGGTACTTTAGATAATAGGAAAACATGTGACGTGCAAAACAAGCTTGTCAATGTTTTACATTATATGCTGATTTACCAACTGTATCTATCAATATGACTTTATCTACTTCATTCATAATATGTACTTTCCAAGTGAACTTTGGACATCACTGACATCGGTGAAGACAAACATCGTGATGAAACCTGTGGGCTAATTCGCGTAAGTAAAGAAGTGCTGTTGCAGTGCAGTTGCAGTTAAGTTTCGATCAAAACAACGCTTTTCGTATTCTCTACCGCTGTCAGACACGTTCGCGTCACGCGAGCATAATGACGGCATTCTACTGTTGCGCGTCTCGTGATTCGAAACGCAACTTGTTCGGTATTCTATTTTGACGTCTCAAAATTACACTAAAATCTGATCGGGGGTATTGAAGTAACAACCCATGCATTCCTATTAGAATTAGTACTCTGTGATATATTATTGTATTTAGATACTCTGTGGTTCGCAGCGTTCCTCCGTCCCTTCTTGTCTCTCTGCTTGGAATGTGAGGATGTATTAAATTCACGGTTCATAATAAATATTATAAGAATACAATGTGGCTTTGGAATATTAAACAACATCAATAATAGTTATGGGCCCAGTCCCAACGAAAGTGAAAGAAAAGGAATATAAGGTACGATTATAGAATTATTACTCGATAGAATCAAAGTAAGGAAAAACTAAGATGGAGTCAGTAAAGTTTAAGAACCATTCTGCGGAAAAAACTTTGCAACGTGGGCGTTTCGCATGAAAAGTATTCTTACTGAAAATGATTGCTTAGCGGCAATTCAGAGTGAACAGTTTGTTAATAAAGATGAAAATAAGAAATTCGAGTCAAGGGCGCAGGCATTACTAATTGCTGATGTGGCGGACTCCCACATTGATTATATGAAGAAAAATTCAGCATATGTGGAAAAGTTTAGAGGAAAATTTTATGAAAAAGAGTACTGTTGGGACTTTGTTTTTAAGGCGAAGATTATCGGAAATAAAGTATAATGAAAAGAAGGCTCTTCAAGACCACTTATTAGAGATTGAAGGAATATTCAATGAATTAGAAGGAGCTGAGGTTAAATTATCTGAAGAAGAAAAAATCAACTATTTGTTACTATCAATGCCAGAAAGTTATAATATAGTAATCTCATCGCTTGAAACCCAGAGTGAGATAACATACATTTTTGCAAAGAAAAGGTTACTGGCAGAAGACGAGAGGCGCCAAGGGCATAATAAAAAGGCAGATACAAATCCACAAGCGGCATTTAATTGTTATACCTGCGGGAAACCAGGACATAAGAAATTCCAATGTAGACTGAATAGAGGATGTGGATACCATGCAGGTCGAGGACAAGGACGACAAGAAAATATAGGTCAAGAAGATACCGGACAAGGAAATTATAACAGACCACAAGATAATACCAGGCAGGAATATACCACGAGACAACGTGGAAGAGGAAGTAACTGGAGAAATGGGTATAGACAAGGAAATGGATATGGCAACCGAGGAGACAACTGGACAAGAGGACAAAGTGATGCGAATTTAGCAGGTAACAATACAGTACAGAACAACGCATTCCTGAGCTATGGACAGCAAGGTAATATATCCAATGAAAATTATAAGACAGAGTTTTGTGTAAATTCTGGATGTACTGACCATTTAATTAATACGAAAGAACATTTTGAAAACTATCTAGAATTAAAAGTTCCAATTAAAATTGCTGCGGCTAAGAACGGAATACATTAAGAAGCTATAGGTGTTGGTAATTTGCAAGTAAAAAGTAGAGTAGGTACAAAGGAAAATGAGTCTAATATAAATAATGTTTTGTATGTACCAGAATTAAGAAAAAATTTATTAAGTGTATCTAGAATGGAAAGTGCAGGTATGAAAGTAGTATTCAATCAAGGAAAAGTTAGAGTGTACACACATAATAATTTGTTATTAATTGGAGATAAACATAAAACTTTATATACTGTGCATCTTGAAACTAATGTTAAAACATCTAATTTTACTTGTAAAACAAAAGAAGATGAGATTGAATTGTGGCATAGGAGGTTTGGCCATTTAGGTAATACGAATTTGAATTTATTAGTTAAGAAAAATATGGTTGATGGTTTATCAGGATTAAAAAAATAAAACAATAGAAAATGACTTGTGTGAATCATGTGTATTAGGTAAACATTGTAGACAACCATTTAATAAGCCAGGGTATAGAGCTAGACGACCTTTAGAACTTGTACACACTGACGTTTGTGGGCCAATCTCTCCAAGTACATATGATGATAAAAAAAAATTTGTAACATTCATTGACGATTACACACACTTTACAATGGTTTACTTAATGAGAAATAAATCAGAGGTTTTTGATAATTTTAAACATTATTACTATTTGGTAACAAATCATTTTAATATTAATCTTCATAAATTACGATTAGACAATGGGCGTGAATATCTCTCTAATGATTTTAAAGACTTTTGTAATAGGAATGGCATAGTCATGCAACATACAGTAGCATATAACCCAGAGATGAATGGTGTGGCTGAACGCATGAATAGGACGCTTATGGACAAAGCACGAACTATGTTAATTGATTCTAAAATGAATAAGGAATTTTGGGGAGAAGCTGTGTTATTCTCAGCGTATGTGACTAACCGAAGCCCAGTTTCAGGAAGAGAGGAGACTCCTAGTGAACTATGGGAAAATAGGAAGCCTGATGTGTCAAATTTAAGAATTTTTGGATGTACTGCATACAATCATGTACCTAAGGAATTAAGAAAAAAACTGGATGATAAAGGTAAAAAGATGATAATGTTAGGATATGCTATTGGTGGATATAAACTCTATGATGAAGAAACAGGATCAGTCGTCATCGCAAGAAATGTTGTTTTTGATGAGAGAAGAAAAAATACTGAGAAGAATATTTACTTACCTACATATGATGGTCACGAAGACATAGGAAAATCTGAAAAGGAACTTACAAATAAAATGAATGAGGAATGTATTGAAGATGTTGAATATGACAGAAACATAACTGAAGAAAATAAATTTAATAACCAAGAAAAAGTAAGAAGTATAGAAAAAGTAGATACAGCAGAAATAGAAAAAGGAAATTCAGAAAAACAAGAAACCGGAAGAGTAAGAAGACAATCTAAGACCCCGACATGGCAAGAAGACTACGTAATGAATTTTGAAGATGACATTGATGCATTTTATGCTTTATTTTGTGATAAGGACAATATTCCACACACTTATGAAGAAATAAAAGGAAGAGAAGATGAAAAGGAATGGATGATAGCTGTAAGAGAAGAATTAAAAGTATTAAAAGAAAGTGAAACTTTTGAAGTAACCCAAACACCAGAATACCAGAAAATATTAGATGCAAAGTGGGTCTTTACAAAGAAGAATACAGGAACAGACAGTATTTGTAAAGCACGATTAGTAGTGAGAGGATTTCAACAAGAAGGTCAATTTGAAGATATATACTCACCAGTATTAAGAATGCAAACTTTAAGAACTCTTTTATCAGTGGCTGCTAACAAAGATTATCATATTAGTCAGATGGATGTGAAAGGAGCATTTTTATATGGACGCATAGATGAAGAGGTGTATCTGAAACCACCAGAAGGAATGAACATCAAGACGTCAGGATTGGTACTCAAGTTGAAAAAGTCCTTTTATGGCCTAAAAAAATCACCAAAATATTGGTATGAAAAATTTAATGAGACTATAACATCTTATGGTTTTATGAGATCAAATAATGACTATTGCTTGTATACTAAAGGGGAATTATACTTACTTCTATATGTCGACGATTTATTAATTTTTGGTTCAAGTCTGAGGGATATTGATAATATTAAATGTTTCCTTAAAACTAAATTTAGAATGAAAGATTTAGGTAATGACAATTTAATGTATTTACGTATTTCTATTACAAGGATATCTGAAGGGATTTCTATTGACCAATCAAACTATTTGTTTAATATTTTAAGAAGATTTAACATGCAAGATTGTAAGGGGTGTGATACGCCAATGGATGTTAATTTTAAGTACGATGAAAATTCTGATCAAAAAAGATTGAAGCATGTAGATGTAAAATATCTATACATATAATAAAACAGTAAAAAAACTGTGTCTGTACATTGAATATATTAAAAAAGTAATAATTGAGGGGGGTTTAGAAACAGTAATAGAGCACGAATCCAAAAAAAAATTCTGTCTGTTTGTCTGTTTGTTTGTACACGCTAATCTTCGGAACAGCTGGACGGATTTGAATGTTTAATTTTTTGTTGTATAGGTATTAAGTCTGGGCAACATATAGGCTATAATTTATCTTGGAAACTTGAACTCCTGATGCAGAACCGCAACAGACCAGCTAAACTATAAGAGATACAAAAATGGTACCATAACAAAAATTGTTCCACGTGATGAGCATTTTCTGCTAAGAGAATAAATTTTAAGATCTGGAACACTTGATGTGGAACTCCAAGAGCCCAGCTACACCATGACACATATAGGAATGACGTCTTAGCAAAAGTTGTTCGGTCTGATGGGCATTTCCTGTTGACTTATAAAAATCGAAGATCAGAAACATCTGATGTGAAAATCAAAGCTATCACTAATTTCACTGTATCATAAGAAATAACATAAGCTGGGAGTACCTCCACGCGGTGAAGGCGGTAACAGTTTAGGACTGATTTTTAATGACGATGGTATATCATTGAAAATTTGACTCTACTGGACAAAATTCCCATTTTTTTTTTTTATCGAATAAATATGCCTTCTGGCTTATGTTATTTGGGTGTTTAATTTCCTTTTCCATTTATCTTTGTGACACGGTAGCCTAACCGGTAACGCAGGGGAGCTGTCACTTAGATTTTAATTGATCAGGTATCTTTACAATAAAACTATAACCATGCCTAGAAAGAGGTCAAATCTTTCCCAATGTTCCAAAGGAGCTAAAAGATTGAGGATCATAAGATCCCAAGAATCTACCGAAGAGCGTCCGGAGAGACTTGATGCTGTTCGAGAACATCAGGCTGCAACTCGCTCCGTAGAAACCTCTTCAGATCGCGAAGCACGCCTGCGTTCTCAGCGTATTTACGCATCTACATCAAGGTCTCTAGAGACCAGTGAAGAGTATGATGCGCGACTGACCGCTGATCGTGAACGTCATACATTGATACAGAATCACGCATGAGTTCTCAGCGTATTCGCACATCTACTAACAGGTCTTTTCAACCGAATGATGAACGTGATGCACGACTAACTGCTGATCGAGATTATCATACACTAGCGACCCGACCCAGCTTCGCATTGGCCTATAGCCTTCCTCGGTAAATGGACTATCCAACACAAAAATATTTTTTTAATTCGAACCAGTAGATCCTGAGATTAGCGAGTTCAACCAAACAAACAAACAAACTTCAGCTTCATAATATTATAGTATGGATTGTCCCGAACACGCACACTAGAAAATATTTATAATCAGTTAGAAAGTGAGAGAAAAAGGATTGCTGGAGTACGGCATGAAGAGACAGAAGAAGAGCGCAACGAACGTTTGAATTCTGATCGACTTCGACATTCTCTGAACAGAATGTCAATATCATCTGAAGAATCGGATGTGTCTCAAGATATAGCCGTAGGTCATGGCGACTTTCTTTGGGTTGATAAGGAACGGAGTTCATCTACGTATACTCCTATGATTGACTACGCCACATATTGCGCCATCGGAGGTATGATTCAAAATTGTACTTTTTGAACGTCTCGAATCATCTCGCGCATCTCGTTGTTTTCCCGTCCCCGGGCTCTTAGAATTCGACATCAGACGTTTCAGATCTTCGATTTTGCCGACCCCGTTGTCGCTGGCATAAGCAACAGGATCCGCGTACGAAGTCGCGGGCAGAAGCTAGTAATTTTATAAAACAAAAGGTTGAAGAGAATTTAATGACTGTGAAATATATTAATACTAAGAGACAATTTGCTGACATTTTAACAAAACCTGTAACTAAGAGTGTATTTAATAGTTTGTGTGAAAGTTTAAACTTATGTGTAGGAAAGGCATGTGTTGAGGAAGAGTATTGAGGTAACAACCCATGCATTCCTATTAGAATTAGTACTCTGTGATATATTATTGTATTTAGATACTCTGTGGTTCGCAGCGTTATTCCGTCCCTTCTTGTCTCTCTGCTTGGAATGTGAGGATGTATTAAATTCATGGTTCATAATAAATATTATAAGAATACAATGTGGCTTTGGATTATTAAACAACATCAATAATAGGGGGTATTATTTTAATAACGTCATATTCAGATTCTATTCAATTATTTAATTAGTAATATTTTTTCTCTTATGTGGCTACACCTTATATAAGTTTGGTCGAGTTAGGTTGTCGTTCAGCTGAAGTGCAGTTCACACGCAGCTTACGCGCAGTTCAAAGATTACAAGAATACCGTTTATCACTTAAACTTGAACTTAATTGCAACTGCACTACAACTTCATCGGCGTGTCATAAAATTACGTGAATTAGCCCTCAGGATTTGCAAGTTTCATCGTCAAAGCGTAACAGACAGAGTTACTTTCTCATTTATAATATTAATATAAGTACCTAAGTATGGATGTACTATTTGTATGTACCTACAAATTAGTTCGGAATCCTCGGTGAGCGAGTCCAACTTGCACTTGTCTAGTATTTTTGACAGCGTAGATATTTCTTTTTATTTATTCCACAGTTGGTCTCATAGTTAAAGTTGTTCGTATTCATCAGCAGTAGGTAGGTACTTAAATCTTTCACCCCCCCAAAGATGCAACTAAATTCAACCTGCATAACATTGCGAATTCTAAAACTATTTCTTTTTAGCAAAAATTCAAATCTAACAGTGTATCTGAAAAAATAAGTAGTACTCTTAGTGAATTTGTATTTGGAAAAAACAATCCCGCTAAAGGAAAAGTGAGGCTGTACATTTTCATACAAAAAGCGATAACGGTTTACCGCCCGTAAACATAGTCCAATTTTTATAATTTTTGTAAATGTTAAAGACATAATGAAACACTAGGTCTGTACGTTTTTATTTTAAAGAAATATTGCGTACGATAGCAGTAATTATCATCTAAATATCTACATTTTTGTCTAAAAAACCTCCTCGAGCGTTTTTATTTTTTTAAATTAAACTTTACTGAATTACTTAAAAGACTAAGATTAAGGTGTATTTAATGAGACCAAAATGTGTCTCATTTTGTGAAGGTTTAGGGGAGGAAAAACGTTATCGCCCAAAACTATATTTCAAAAAGGAAATGTAGGTAATTGTCTCCTAGACTTGCTAGATTTTTTTTGAATATTTATAGACTTGCTAACTATAGGGTTGCCATCACCTAAATTGCCGACGCCGAACAAAAACTTCAAAACCCCGGACATTTGGGTGAAATTTTGAGCTTTTATCCCGGACATCCCAGAAAAAAAAAACTATAATAAAAACACAAAGTCAATATATTTTTTTTTTATACATATAAACAGCTTAACAATATAACATTGTTTGACAAAATCGACTAACAAACAAAATAGTCAAAAATGTGCACTCTTCTATTTCTGAGGTAATCTGGTAACTAAAATAATTAGTGACACCCCTTTCCGGTATCAAATTAAAAAGAAATTATAATTATAATGTTTGTTTTTTTTTTACTTAAACTACATACTATGTGCCAAAGGGTGATGCCCGATCGCCCCAAGTTCCAAGTTCCCCAAAAGTTATATTATTAAATAAAATTGTACGACTCTGGCTTGACCGAAATCTAGAATGGTACAGTCGCCGAATCAATGCTTACGTACGTATTGTTTAATGTTATTAGTTATTACTTTGGAGAATCAATAGGGGGAAAATGTAATATGTATTTGCGTTGCAATTTACGCGTAATTCATTAAATATTATTAACATTATGCAATACTGCGAAGTGATAGACACAAAGTACGTTGTTCTGTACATCAATAACAAGTAAGTAAGCGCTCAACAATTGTGGTGTTAATAAGTGCGAATGAGAGGGAAATATCAAATATTGTGATTTATAGTCTACATGATGTGTTTACTTACAATTTTCCCGAGCTAAAGGAGTGCTTGCTAGATGCCTCCAACACAATCTAAATTCTTCTTTTACACTACATTTTTCCCCACCCGCTGGATAATTATATTTCGAAACAATCTAAACACTTAGTACAAATTATAAATAGAGATCTTCTAAAATAAGCTTAAATGTAACTAGCTGATTTTATTCTAACACTTTTAGAGACGTCAGTACGAGGAATGGTCAAGTGTGAACTTTACAAATTAATGAATATTACATTTTGGGGACGTTGGGAATGAATGTATGGAAAATCATTTTCGGGAACTTGGAACTTGGGGCGATCGGGCATCACCCGTGTCAAACTCAACAAATTATAAGTTATATAGTTCCGATGGGTAGGTTAAGTATCCAAAATACAAAAATCGTGGAGGTATTCAGCTGCATCCGGTTATTATATCTATTTATAAATTCAAAATTAAAATTAAGTAACAAGTTTAAATTTTGACGAGGTTTTTTTCTTTTTACTTATTTTGGGTATTTTTCAGATTGCAATTTTTGTTAAAATGTCTTTCTTTTCCAACAGGAATTTGTAAAAGTCGGAGCAACTTTTTAATTTAGCAATTATATTTAATTTTAATCAGAGAAGAAACTGTGTGTGTTTAGCGAGTTTCTCTTCTTCGACCATTGCTGCGAGATTACTACACTACGTTCGCATTGTGTGAGCTGGTATAAAAAAAATAACTGTGCAATTTTAAGTAGTTGTGCAATTATAAATGGGAATTAGGCGTTTTAAAAAAATTCAGCCATAGCTGGTTTGTGCCTAATAGTTTATTTCCGTCACTAAAGCTCAAGCTAAAAACTTTTAAACTTGCCCATTCGTCACTACCCCTTCCGGGCGTCCCCTGGACGCCCTCTAAACTAGGACAAATCCGGGGAAACCCGGACGATTGGCAACCCTAGCTAACTACCACCACCAGACTGCAATAGCACTAAACCTACTAGGGTAATTAGATTAGGTTAATGTTTTATGTGGCGAAAAAGGGTATCTCACGTGATTTCGACTAAAAACTAAAGACCGTCGGTAACCTAATAAAATTCACGAAGTTCTTCAGCTTGATTCAATTTTCAATGTGAATTCTATGTTACTTTCGTAACCCTAGAAAAAAATATTGCATACTCGACGCGTGTAAATATGTCTTTGATATGATAAATCAAGGCAACTAAGCGAGTTGGACAACTGGACATCCCATCAATAGGCAATGAATACTTACTATACAGACCTCGATATCTGTAAATACATAATTATAATAATAATAATCGTTTATTTAATACATCGTCACATTTACAATATATATCTTATAAATATAAAATAGATCACGATTGCATATTTGCCTGAACTAGGTTGAACCTGTGCTTCAGGCCAGAAAGTGCTTATTTATTTATTTATTTGAAACATGGCACGTCAACAATATAAACACAAATAATTATATTAACATTTGAGTGGACTTAAGGCTAGTGTTTATACCTATTACAGACATGCACAACATTGACTAAATGTCAGTTACAAAATTGCATGCAAAAATATATATATTGAAATTGTATAAATAGAAAAAATATATGTGAGGATTAAAATAGGAAATGCAAAAATAATAATAATTAATCAATAATGTCGAGTATAACCAGTTTTAAAAATATTGTAAACAGTTCGAAATACTTTCAAAAAGGTCATAAAAAATATTTTAATACAAAACAATGAAATAAATAATAATTAAATCTTAAAAAATAAAAGGTTGGCAATTAATAAATAAATCAAAATTAAATTATACAAAATTAATATCATAAGTAGTAAAAAGAAAATCAGAATTAAAATAAAAATAAAAATCAGAATTTAAATTAAATAGGCAATTATACAAACAAAAGAAAAACAAAAACAAAATCAATCGGCAAAGTAAGTACAAATTACAGGTCACAGCTATGCTTTTTGTTAGTTTCTAATAACTTTCGTCTAAACTGTGTGGGGTGGTCGTGAAAAATGTCTAGGTTCATTAGATTGCACCAGTCGTTATATGTTGAAGGCAGCCTTGCGATTGGAGAGTTTAACCCGAGATTGGTTTTATATCGGGGGATACTAAAAAAGTTACGGCTTTTCCTACGGGCACTTAGCTTTGGAACACATATCCCAATGCGCCCCAATACCACGTCACACGACGTAGAACCACGCATAACTTTCTGCAGAAACAGCAAGTCCAACGCGCGTCTGCGATGCCGTAGGGTGCACAGTCCGAAGAGAGATAGTCTTTCCTCGTACGAACAGCCTGTGCCGATGCCAGGGGTAACAAATGCTAGGTGTCTCGTGAATGATCTCTGAAGGGACTCAATACGATCAGAGTGCACAGCATAATTTGGATTCCAGACAACACTACCGAACTCAAGCACACTCCGCACTAAGGCATTAAATAATGTTGCTTACTATTAGTTATAATAAATTAACGCTAAAATACAATAAAACTTAAATTATAGTTACCACGGAAACTTAAATGATAGTGACCAAAAGAATTACCGCTAATATTATATCTTTGATAAGATATTGACTTAATGGAAATGTAACTAAGCGAGTTGGGTATGTCATCATTTGCCAATCAACCGACGTATTTGGGTCACCGTAAAACCATTAGTAAAAAGTAATGCCTAAAGGTAGGTAGATATACTAGGCAGGACTATCGATAATTAATTAAAAACATTACATAAATGGTAAATGGCGTTGGAAGTCATTGATAGACGTGCCAAGAGGCTCATTAACAACGACTCCCTGGTTGGGGCTAAGCTCCAGAGCCTTAAACATCGCCGCACCGTTGCTAGCCTATCGGTCTTTTATCGGGTACATTTCGAAGAGTGTGCTTTGGAATTGCACAATTTAATTCCCCCATCCCCATTCCATCATCGGGCGAGCAGAAATACGGCGAAGCGTCACCGCTATATGGTTGAAGTTCCACGGTCTCGAACCAAGCGCTTTGACTCCACATTTATTGTGCGAACTGCCAGACTGTGGAATTCGCTGCCCGCCTCTCTGTGGCCTGATAAGTATAATCTGGGTATCTTTATGGCACGAGTGAACCGGTTCATCCTAGGCAAGCGTGTTCCAACTTAGGCCGCATTATCACTTAAGATTCAGATCAGTCAAACGCAAGTCTATTTGATAATAAAAAAAAACGACTGAATTATAAGAATATTTCGAAGTTGATGAATTACGAAATAATGTGCCCAGGTTTTGTAAACACATATCTATAAATAATCGCGAGAAGACTGCGAATTATTTTGAGGCACCTAAGTATTTAGACGTACTTAGGTAGATCCTAGCGGATGTTTGAATTTAAAAACCGGCCTTTTTTGTTTTTACTAGCACTTTGCCCGGGACTTTGACGCGTGAATTTATTTTCTCAAAGATCCGTATTATTTTGATAATGCAATATAGTCTATAGCACTCAGGAATAACGTATCTTCCTATTGGTGGAAGAATTTTTGAAATTGGATGAGCGGAAGCTTAGCAAAAGGGTCCCTTCGTTGGGCACCTTTCGGGTACGGATCCCTAGAAAGTAGTGATTAGGATTACTTTCAGTAAACATCAAGGGTTCAGCAAGTATGAAACAAGGGTCGACTATAATACGGTTATAAACCTACATGACAACACGTAGAAAGTAACAAAAAATGCGAAAATGAAAACAGAACTCTCTCAGCATCGTGATACTTTTATAGATACAAACATATTTATGAATTATAACCCTTTGGCCTATAATAAGGCGGACTGTAAACAAAGTTCCGCCGTTCACGCGCACCCCACGCAATCAGCGGTAGAACAAGGTGATAATCCGCACGCGACCGCTCGGCTCCGATTGCGAGACCGATACCGGCATGACCATCCGCGAGGGACACTGAAATATAGAGCACCGCTGCTTGAATATTGATCGTGTTCAATAAAACGTTTAAAGTAATTATGACTAGTAGTTAAACACTTTTGCAGGAGCTTTGTCACTTAATGAAAGGGGTTTTCCTGTGACAGGATGAATTTAAGGAATTTTTGGAATTTAAGGCTTCTAGTTCAAAAACATACATGGTATCGCAACTGTTGCTTGCAATAAGTTTGTTATGGTCCCTTAGAACCGAACAATCAACGAAAGGTACTTACATTAATAGGGTATTTTACTCTATACGAGAAAAATCTATAAATATATTGAGACAGTTTAGGCATAAAGCAGTCGGAAAATGCAAGTTTTAGTAGTCTTTGTTTTAGTTCATAAAATAACAAAATAAATTATTAAATTCAATTCAAAGTTTTCAGTATTTTTAATCTGTTATAAAACACCGTGAAATAGTAGCGGCCATGTTATTACGTCGTACGGCTGTGTAAACAAAAAATTGTCAACTGTCAGTCAACCGATTGGCGTATTATGAGCTCATTTGATACAAAACGAACTGACGTCATTTACGGTGAGCAATATGGCGTCCACTAAGAGGCGTTTTAGTCAAACTACGCGCGAAATTTGAAAATTTAAAATTTAGACGCATTTTTATGGCACTTATCGATTGAATAAAAATTTTGTGTTTTTTTTGGTGGCATACAGAATTCACACATTCAATTCACATTCATTCATTCTACAGAATTTCATTGAGACACTTTTCAAAAATGGGTGTAATACCCTATTAATTTGTATGTCCCTTCGTCTGTTCAGAAGCCAAATATTGGTCGCTTATCATTGTTTAACTATTGTGTCTCCTAATTAACATTTGAGCTCACAAGAAGTAGCACTAAAAAGCGAAAAAAAAACTTTTTAACAAAAAAGACAATCGCCTCAAAAAAGTAAAAAATAACCTTCAATTCGCAAGTCGGTGGCAATAAATAAATAAATAAAAATAAAATAGCCTTTTATTTCCTGACATTTAGTTTACATTGCTTTTTGAGTTACTTATTTAATTTCATTAATATACTTTACATAACTAGCTATTCTTTTATTGTTTTACTTATATCTAATTTAAAATACGTATAACTAGTTTGATGTTCCTTTGCTGCTTTATTTATTAATTATTAACTAACTAACTAACTATTAACTAACTAATTTAACTTAACTTAATAATATAACATAACATAGTTTGTAACAATATCTGCAGGAACCCCAAATTGGGTGAAGGCCTCCTCCAAAGATGCCCATTTGTCTCTGTCCTGTGCGATCTGTTTCCAGTTTGAGCCAGCTGTCCTTGCAATGTCTTCTTCCCAACGTGTCAACGGTCTTCCTCTTCTCCTTTTACCTGGAGGACCTTTCCAGAATGTCACTTTTATAGTCCATCTCTGATCTTTAAGCCTCGCGACATGCCCTGCCCATTTCCACTTGAGTTTTTGTGCATAATTCAATGCATTTGTTGCTTTGGTTATTGACCTTATTTTTGTGCGTCGTATTTTTAATAATGTATTTATTTTAAGCATGCTGCGCTCTAGTCCTCGTTGACAGGTTGTGATTTTGTTTTTCAGTTTTGAGGTGAATTTCCACGTCTGGCATCCATACGTTAAGCATGGTAGGAGACTGGAGTTCAAACTTTCGTTTTGATGGAGGTTAATTTTAAAGATTTCCTTTAAACTCCAATACTTGTTCCATGTTTGTTGTACTCTTCTTTCGACTTCAAGTTCGTTACTTTTTCTGTCAAAACTAATTTGCTTCCCCAGATAGATGTATTTATCGGTGTATTCAAGTGGCTCTCCATTGATTGTTATTACTCTTCTCCCCCTATTTGTCATTGCCATAGTTTTAGTGAGATTCATTTGCAATCCTACCTTGACACTAGCTAAATGTAAAGTTTCGATCATGATCTGTAGCTGGGAGCTGGACTCCGATAACAACACTAGGTCATCTGCGAATCTTAAGTGACTTAAGTAGTCGCCCTTTATACACAGTCCTGCCTTGCTCCAATCTAACTTGCTGATTATAGCCTCCAGGATGGCTATACATATTTTTGGAGATAACGGGTCGCCCTGCCTTACGCCTCTTTCTATAGGAAAACTAGGTCCGAGAGTTTCTAGCTTGATTCTACCCTTGTTGTTGTTATATAAGCTTTTGATGGCCTTTATATATATATATCTTCTACACCCTGTTGTTTTAAGCTTTCCCATATACTTATATGTGTTACCATATCAAAAGCTTTTTGATAGTCGATAAACGCTATGTATAGTGGTCTTTGTTGTTCTTGATACTTTTCTATAATTAATTCAAGTGTGTGGATATGGTCAACTATAGAGAATGCCTTTCTGAAGCCTGCTTGCTCAACCGGTTGTTTTGTTTCCAAAGTATTACTGATTCTTTTGTTAATAATGGTAGAGAAGACTTTGTAGAGGCTCGGTAACAAGCTTATCTCTCTGTAGTTGCCAATATCCTTCGGATCGCCCTTCTTGTAGAGAAGTATAACCGTTTATCTGAACTGGCTATAAAAGTATCCATACAATTTTTAAGATTAATCTGAATTGGCTACTTTTATGCCCCGACGCCATTTTTTTTTAGTTATTTTAATTATGTCCAATTTACTGAATTTTTTTACGTAACACATTATACTTCCATGCAATAATCTGTGTCTGGGTCTTGAAATTCCGCTCACTGTGGTATACGACAATACTAGACGAGAATATCAGGAACATTTATTTATCTGTATCCTTTTTCTGTCAATCAATCATGTCGTTCATAAGACAATAAAGCAATATTAATAGCTGGTAATGTGGAAGTTTTAATTGTATTATTAAAACAAAACTTAAAACAAAATAAATCGCAAAATTGTGTGTTTGTGTCAGCAGTCTCTACAGCGCTACAGTTCTTACGATTTTGAGCGCCCCCCTCCAAGTGTCGTATCTGATATAGAGCGGGAAAGGCCTTCTGTACGTAGTACTATTACGTAGTAGTATTATGTTCTTCTTCGGAAACCGGCTTGTTCGGAAACCGGCTTGTTCGCAAACCGGCTTGTTCGGAAACCGGCTTGTTCGGAAACCGGCTTGTTCGGGAGGCTGGAAGTCGTCAAACATGCGGCGGCAAGTTCGGCGGGGAGAAGCGCGGCGGGGAGAAGTTCGGCGGGGAGAAGCGCGGCGGGGAGAAGTTCGGCGGGGAGAAGCGCGGCGGGGAGAAGCGCGGCGGGGAGAAGTTCGGCGGGGAGAAGCGCGGCGGGGATAAGTTCGGCGGGGAGAAGCGCGGCGGGGAGAAGTTCGGCGGGGAGAAGCGCGGCGGGGAGAAGTTCGGCGGGGAGAAGCGCGGCGGGGAGAATTTCGGCGGGGAGAAGCGCGGCGGGGAGAAGTTCGGCGGGGAGAAGCGCGGCAGGGAGAAGTTCGGCGGGGAGAAGCGCGGCGGGGAGAAGCGCGGCGGGGAGAAGTTCGGCGGGGAGAAGCGCGGCGGGGAGAAGTTCGGCGGGGAGAAGCGCGGCGGGGAGAAGTTCGGCGGGGAGAAGCGCGGCGGGGAGAAGTTCGGCGGGGAGAAGCGCGGCGGGGAGAAGTTCGGCGGGGAGAAGCGCGGCGGGGAGAAGTTCGGCGGGGAGAAGTGCGGCGGGGAGAAGTTCGGCGGGGAGAAGCGCGGCAGGGAGAAGTTCGGCGGGGAGAAGCGCGGCGGGGAGAAGCACGGCGGGGAGAAGTACGGCGGGGAGAAGCGCGGCTGGGAGAAGTTCGGCGGGGAGAAGCGCGGCGGGGAGAAGTTCGGCGGGGAGAAGCGCGGCGGGGAGAAGTTCGGCGGGGAGAAGCGCGGCGGGGAGAAGTTCGGCGGGGAGAAGCGCGGCAGGGAGAAGTTCGGCGGGGAGAAGCGCGGCGGGGAGAAGCGCGGCGGGGAGAAGCGCGGCGGGGAGAAGTTCGGCGGGGAGAAGCGCGGCGGGGAGAAGTTCGGCGGGGAGAAGTTCTGCGGGGAGAAGCGCGGCGGGGAGAAGTTCGGCGGGGTGAAGCACGGCGGGGAGAAGCGCGGCGGGGAGTAGTTCGGCGGGGAGAAGCGCGGCGGGGAGAAGTTCGGCGGGGAGAAGCGCGGCGGGGAGAAGCGCGGCGGGGAGAAGTTCGGCGGGGAGAAGTTCGGCGGGGAGAAGTTCGGCGAGGAGAAGCGCGGCGGGGAGAAGCGCGGCGGGGTGAAGTTCGGCGGGGAGAAGCGCGGCGGGGAGAGTTCGGCGGGGAGAAGTTCAGTTCGGCAGGGGGGCTAAGTTCGGCAGGGGGTTAAGTTCGGCAGGGGGGCGATCTTAGCGATCAGGGGGTGGAAAACCGGTACTTAAGGCAAGGGCCTAAAGGGCCTTGGAAAACCGGTACACAAGGCAAGGGCCTTAAGGGCCTTGGAAAACCGGTACTTAAGGCAAGGGCCTTAAGGGCCTTGGAAAACCGGTACTTAAGGGCCTTTAGTTCCGTCATAATCGAGGGTAAAACGCCACAGGCATGGTGCAGAGGTCCAAACTCTCCAAAAAGGGCGACAATGCCCGGCTGCAAGTTGTTTTCAAAAGTCATCACGAATCGTCTCGCGCGCATGTTTGACGACTTCCAGCCTCCCGAACAAGCCGGTTTCCGAACAAGCCGGTTTCCGAACAAGCCGGTTTCCGAACAAGCCGGTTTCCGAACAAGCCGGTTTCCGAACAAGCCGGTTTCCGAACAAGAACATAAAAATTCTGAAGGTTTCAGAATACTTAATAGTACTACGTACAGAAGACTTCCCCGCTCTATATCAGATACGACACTTGGAGGGGGGCGCTCAAAATCGTAAGAACTGTAGCGCTGTAGGGACTGCTGACACAAACACACAATTTTGCGATTTATTTTGTTTTAAGTTTTACTTATTAGTTTTAATCTCGATGATTCATTTATTTTCCAAGTTTTCGTCGTTTTATAATAATACAATTAAAACTTCCACATTACCAGCTATTAATATTGCTTTATTGTCTTATGAACGACATGATTGATTGACAGAAAAAGGATACAGATAAATAAATGTTCCTGATATTCTCGTCTAGTATTGTCGTATACCACAGTGAGCGCAAGTCCAATTTACTTAATTTTTTTAAACTAAAAAAAAATGGCGTCGGGGCATAAAAGTAGCCAATTCAGATTAATCTTAAAAATTTTATGGATACTTTTATAACCAATTCAGATAAACGGATAATATTTGATTCCGACCATTGCAAGGGTGTTTCAGAATTTTGCAGTATTAAGTTAAATAGTTTCGCTAATGGTTCGGCTAATGTTGTGTGTGCTATTTTCAATAATTCATTTGTGATGTTGTCGGAGCCAGGGCTCTTTTCTAATTTCAAACTCTTAATTCGTCGGTGGCAATACAAAACAACAAACAAAACCAAAGTCGACTTGCGAATTGAAAGTATTTTTTAGTTTTTGAAGGCGGTTGTTTTTTTTCTTAAAATATTTTTTTTAAAAAACACTATAAAACGTCGCGCGTAATCGTATGCCGATCAATTTCAATGATTCGTGCTAATAGTTCCTCGCTTATGCACACAAACAGACCATTGTATTGTACTAGTGTACGTCAATGCTGCTACGATGTTCTAGAAATCATATGGACAGGATGAAATTGAATTGATTAGCAAAATTTTAAGGAGTGACTCAGACCACGAACCTTTGCAAATTTCATTATGGAGCCAACTCAAACAGCGCGAAAAAAAATCAGATGTTCCATACAGAAGTGCAATAGGTACTCGGCCAAAATGTATAGAACAGCTGTTTTTTTCGCGCTGTTTGAGTTGGCTCCATAATGAAAGTTGCTCAGGTTCGTGGTCTGAGTCACTTCTTAATAATTTGCTAATGAATTCAATTTCATCCTGTATAGCAGTTGTGGTTTTGAGTTGCGCTAAATCGAATACGCGCCAGGCTAGCAGCATTAACGCGTTGTATGGCAATGCGGATTTGGCATAACTTGGCAAGAAGATTGTTATATTTACGCCGTTTCAAGTTTGCGGCACCTGTAGCAGCCGCCCCAGCACAACATGGTGCTAGGGTTTCGACACAAGTTGCATCCCACACTTTGGTGTGGTGGTCTACCCAATTTCCAAGGCATTGTGATCATTCCACCTGGTCTCTTTCCATAGTCACGTGCCAAGCCATTAGGGTCCAACACAGCTGGCACCCCAGCGCGGCGGAGGCAAGAACATGACGGATGATGTCATTAATGCTGGCGTGCCGTTCTATCCGGCCTGCGCTCTTGCAGCAGGAAAGGCCATGATAACCCAGGCAGTTTGAATTTCTATATTTCAATATTACGAATTTTCAATATTGCTCGTGAAAGAGAAACACAAAGCTATTGCCGAGACATTAATCTCAAAAACCGGGGTATTAAAACTTAGTTAATAAACCTATAAACAATTCTACGAGTATTATGAGGCAAAGATTTTAGAAATCCCACCTCATCTTTTACGAGAACGAGCGCGAGGCTCCTGTCCCGGGAAACGGAGGAAATGCGGCAAATACGGAAATCATCCTATCGCGATCGAGAATTCGCATTTGTCGCGGCATAAACATACCGAGGGGTAGGTAAGACAATATAGCTCTACCTATACCTATGTATATTTTTGAGTTTTGGTTTTGTACACATTCTATTATTATTATTTTTATGTTAGTTATTTTTTTTGGAAAATAACCAACATTTTGTAATTTTTTTCTTTGATAAGCAGTTTAAATTCCTGCGGGTTAACTGGAATGCCACGGTACTCAAGGCTAGAAATTCCTGGCAAGTTGCAGGAATGCCGCCCCAGATGGTATTGTCGTATAAACGTGGATTATAAAGGCACCCCGCACGGACGGCTTAAAACTTAAGACCAAATAACTACCTATAAACATTTTATTTCCTAACTGAAAGAATGTGTCATGTGATGATAATGAAAAACTGCAAATCGAGTTGGATTCCAAATTTAGTTACCGATAATCTTACTAGGTAGGTACCTACCTACTTCCATAAAATCCATTATTGGAGGCATTTGGAGGTAGTACCAACTACCTATATATAGGTACTAAGACTACCCTATCTGGAATAACAAAATCTTTTATGCTTACGCGTGCACATCCACGCATATTCACATAACTATGAATAAGTATTATAAATTCTTCCAAGATCGATTACTCTTGTCATCCGTTATTGTCGGTAAGAATAGCTTTCTTTCTGCGACGACCTGGGCCGACAACTGAACCAGTATAATGTGACCTGTCTACCCCTCACTATTCTGTTATGTAGTGGACAAAAAAGGATTTTACAACGAATTTACGAAGATCTTGTTTGATCATTCGTGTGATTTTGTGGCATTTCCAATCTTTCTCGGCATTCGAACATCGTCCCTAAGGTACCTACCGTAAGTACCTACTGTAAGTAGGTGTCTTTACAGGCATTTTATTTTACACAAAGCCAGTACCATCGAAGGTTTTCTGGAATTATCTTAAAAAATATTGGTCCTGTTTTTAACTGGGAATTAATTTGAATTTGTTAATGTTGCTTTATGTATTTGTAAAAGCATAGATACGGCTACATACAGATAGGTAATATATCCCAAACGCGTCCCAAATTATGTTGGTTAATCCTAACGCGTATAAAATAGCGAATTCTTTTTACTTATATTATACGATATTTGATACGCAGTAAACCCAGATTTTTGTGTAATATACGACTAAATTCCATGCAAATGGATGTTCACGCGACACGCATACAAATTACCGATGTAGGTAGAATCAATTTAACGGGAATGAAGTCGCGTGAAACAATACCTACTACTGACTATTTTCTGTAGGCAGCCTTTAGGCAATTTTCTCACATGATGATCATCATGAACTTCATACTAGGTACCTACCTACTGATTTATACGAGTAGATAGGTAATTAATTAAAGTACCTACAGTTAAAAATCGGTTTTTATTTGTGTATCACTAGAAACTTAAAAGTAAGTACCTATGTTCACTGACACAAGATAACACCAAGACTAAAGGCTATCATTAAGTCCGATCTTGCTGTAGGCCACTATAACAGCCAATCTACGATCGACGTAACTGTAACTTCGTCATTCCTCAGCCATGAGATCACTCATCCTTTCCTCCTACCCCGTAATGAAAGCGCTTGAAAGCGCCGCAAACCACTTAAATCGACGGTTTCTTGTTAATTCCTTAAATAACTCAAGTGCCCCCCATTGTTCAGCGGCAGCTTCGTTCGCCTGAACAATACGGAACCAGAAGTGTTAAGTCACTGACCCCAGCCAAATTAGTCTCGCAAAAAGCAGATATTAACACATAATAAGGAAAATGTTTAGGTAGAGGTACTTCTGTTGAAATACCTCAAAAAACCATAATCATTTACTTTGTAGTGTGTATTACATAAGTAAACTGCCAATAAATAACAAATAAGTTGAGCTTCTGAGTATTTTAATACATAATATGTAGGTATGTACCACAACTGATAGTTAATTTGTATAATAAGTAAGTACTTTATTTAGTATAGAATTAGGGTACCTCAGGCAGACAAAGTTCCAGTAAAGTATAATTTGTATGCGAATGTACCCAATACAAAGATAGCCCATTAATTGTTCTGATGATAGTAAAGTATCGATGTGCAGACTTAATTTATATCGCAGAACAATCCCTGGCCAGCTGCCAACGGCTACTAAAGGGGAGTTGTGTATTCAAGGCGTGCAAACAATCAACCTGTCGGATAACAGATGTAAATAACTATATCACAGCCATTAATGTATTGTATAGCCTCACAGATTAGTTGCAGGGACACTAATGAAGGAAAATTGTGACCATGCCTTGTCCTTTATCATGTGCAATGATAAAGGACAAGGCATGGTATGGAAGGCTTCAGTCCTACTCAGCAGTTAATTAGTGCGAACAAAAGGATTGTCAAGGATAACGAGATTGCATCGCATACGCAAGTTATCATAGTCACGATTATTAATTAAAATTCCTTAAGCTTTTGAAGTTGTTTATGCTCAGCAAGTAGAAAGTTCATCACTTCTAATAACTAAGTAAGTACCTATCTACTTATGTATCAAGATCCAAGTTTTCTTCAGAGTTTTAAGTTTATTTACAGAACATTGTATTTCAATGTTGGTTCCTAATGTAGTAGTGGGAACACAAACAGTGCAATGAGTAACTAAACAAAAAGTGAGATACTTTAACCTTTTGCGAAAAGTTATTTTGTATTATTCGAAGCAAATATAAGGAGACAAACAAGCCTGCTATCATTACATGCTCATTACAAAGTAAGGGTGATGGCAGCCAAGGTTGATGACAAAAACTTTCATTCACGACGAACATCACGTTTCACTTGTAATAACGAGCACAATGGCCCGACTTTATGGAACCATGACACATAATCTATAACTTCTTCCTATAAGTTGGAAAATAAAAATAGCGATGATGCCGAAGTAACTTATCGATAGATTAGGTACCTAAAACATCGAAGAGTTTAGTAGAGCAACATATTTTGAGAAAGTCGTTGATTTGCTTAAACAATTTGCATCTTGAGACCTTTTGTATATTGTCGCTTTGAAGGCCTAAATCTAAAACCTGTTAAAGCCGGATGTGAGAAAGCTAAATGGCAAAACACATTATCGTTTTATAATCCATGCGCACGTCACACAATCGTAACTGGATTTTATACAGTCTTTTCTGCAATTTTCATGGATTTAAACTTGGTAGGTAGTCACAAAGAGGATAAAAAGCAAAAGGTTAATTCGGGTTAGTTATACCAAAACGAACTAGCACACGTCAATACCTATGCCTCCCAGTCTTAGAGCATATATATACCTACCTAAGCTCCCATTTCATCATTGAGAGAATGAATTGCCTCGTTTTTGCAGAACTAAACTCAAGTTATAAAAGGAACATTTAGAAAAAAAAAAAGTTATCTAGGTATGATACTAATGTTTCTGCAGGAACCACATACATTACCAACCAGCAATTAACCAAATAGGTATATACAGAACAGATATGAGACAATATAGAGTAAAAGTTGAATTACTATTTGGGTTGCGTAATGTGGCCACCTGGTCAACGTAAACCGATATTTTTATATAGGATCGTAAATTATTCGCGGTGAACAACGTAGGATTTAGCGCGATCGTTAGCCACAAGCGTACAACTGCGGTTTGTTTACATTATAAACATAATATTATTGCAAACTTCAAAGCGAGCGCATGCATAGTTGTCATTGAAAATGGCACACAATATCGATATGCAGATAAGCTAATCGAACGAGTAGTGAACTGCGTTTATATCTCCACAAATACCGTGCTCTTCAAGTGAAGTTATATTGACAGTTTCGAGAATTTGAGACTTTAGCTATAATTAATTCAGAGAACAGAAGCTTTTTCCTTTTTCTCATCCAGTTCTCTGCTTAGGGAGCATTTCTGGCTCTAATGTATCTCAATCATGCCCCCTGATACTTTCATGGCGAAATTTTCAACTTTTTAATTCTAAGGGATCCATTAGGATGTTATTTTTGCCTGGTGTCGTTTACTGACATTAAGAGCCCCTATCCCGTCATATTTCCCATACAAACGCCCTTACGTGATTACGGCGTTATAACAAATTTTTCTCCAAATATTTCTAATACACAGGTATCTTGTGGTTTAAATCTAGGTTTGTATGAAGTCAAAAATAAACTTTTTTGAGAAACAAATTCAGTAACCACGTCGGAATATCAGCTTTTTTGCACAGTTTTTATCTGAATTTTGGCCGTTCATAATGCACTCATACATTGAAAAAGTAAAAAATCAGCTTCATAGAAACCTTGCACATGTAATGGAGATTCTAAATTACAAACATTATTACCAAAAGCTTGTAAGGCTTTTCCAAAAACACGTATTTCCTGGAACAAGTTTTGTGAAATCTCCGCGCGCCAAATATCCGGCGATGTTTATCGCGTCTCACTCACTCATTTGTTTTCGAGCTTTGCGTTGGTTGAAACAAAAAAAAATTCAATCACGCTCGCGTCGAAGTTCGCTCGATGGGGATGGGCGCTCTGAACATCGAAAAGTGAATGTATGAACGAATTTTCAGAGAAATAATAATAAGCGTCAGGCAATCAGAATCATACTATTTTATTTAGATATTTAAGCTATGAATTAATGATACATATACCTAATAATTTAGATATTCCACTAACTGATGAGTTACCAAAGATAGCTACAAAATAATGAAATGTGAAGCGAGGTCAGTAGGCATTATTACTTACAGGGAAACCGTTCAGAATACTAATAAATTAGTCAGTTTGGAGGCCTGTTCTTGCTCTATTTTAGTAAGAACACATCGTATATTGGCATCAACATTTAGGTTATCTCTGACAACAACAATTAAATATTTAGGCAACCATGAAGGTTCAACGTTAAAGGGTAACCTGGGAATAAGAAAAAAGGTGTGGGCATTGTCATGATAAATTAATAAAGACGTGTGCCTTAAACACTTAGACAACTTAGACATAAAAATGTAGAGGTTTATGACTTTATTCGTTTATGAAATAACAATCTGAGCTACGCCCTTTTTTTTTCACCTACAGAAAACTCATTTCCCCAAGACAAAGTAGATATGTGAGTGAAGTCTATTCATTGTCCAGTCGAGCGCACACTGTATAATGGGCAGCCTATTTATAATAGCTTCAGAGACTCAGAGCCATTCAGTGGACATGGAGGACGCCAACATCGCTCCATTTAACATGCGCGCATGCTTCACGTCACCATGGCTGAGGCCAAGACACCTCCGAATGGGGTCGACGATAACAATTCATACTTCATGTTAAGAACAATATTTAGTGCTTGCACAACATTCTCCCTTGCGTTACATCAAAACATAAACAACCGTCAATCACTCGAGCGAACTTTTGTAACACTCGCTTTATTTTCTTCTATAATATTCTACAACATTTTATAAATAACTGCGGCGATGGTCGTCGTTTGACCTAGTAGGTAAATTTGTGGGAAATCGAATTGCGTTTAGCTATTTGCTTTCTAATTTCTCATGGGGTTTCCTAAAACCAGCTCCCCAATTATTAAGTTCGATCAATCCCCGAAAGAATTAACGTTTGGGATGGACAATGGCAGCATGACGTTATCCTCCAAATTCAAACATTAGCTACCTATTGTTCTATAGAGTACTTAAAAACAAAAGTACCTACTTAAATAGAAACAGTGCGTATCGGCCGGTGTCCTTCAATTATGATGACATGTGTAGTTGCTATTATTATTGAATTGCCAATACTAACTCGATAATGATTCCCATTGGGGCTGGCACGCCGGTGTCAGAGCACTCAGGCCAGATTCACGACTCGCCAGCAATGAAGTTGAAAACTTTGACTTTAGTCATCAAACAATGTCGCAGTTCTATCAAAATAAAACAATACTTGCGGTAGGCATACGAATATCAACAGATTTTCGTTGCAACAAATTACATTTTCATAATCATATACGTAAGGCGTTTTATTACAAAATGCAATGAACATGCAACGATTCACTTACCGTAGGTGGTACTGCTGAAGATACTGAACCGCCGACCATTATTGCCTTTTTCATCGGCGAGCAAATAGTAAGCGCATCACACAAGTGATAAAAGACACCCACTATTTACATATTATCCATTCAATAAATATTTTCATCTGTAATTATATAACAACAACACTTCACTTAGTGCTATTCATGAATGACAAGTTGTCACCAATTATATTTAACATTCATCTACACCATCATTTACACATTCCGTGGGTGTACTTATTAATCATACGAAAGCCGATGTCCAAATATGTTTCATGACTTTTTTATAAGATGCCAGAGTAAACGAGCGAATATTGTATCTCTAACATAACCAACGAACGAGAACAAAACCACTTTTTTTTTAACTGTTCTTAGCGGATCAAGATTTTGAGTAAATGCGATTTATAATTTCAATGAAATTTACGGATGATACGGTGTTCAAACATGAGAGTTTGCGCGCGCCCTGGAATCGACCGGGCGTCCCGCCGCGCCACTGAGGCATCTCGCGAGGCTCCCGGCCCGCGGTCGCGGCGCGCATGCGTTGGCCGCGCCACCCACGCCTGGCTCCACCGCCACAATGCGAGCTTTACATTACTCGCCCATACTCTGCGGCCGGACGCACCTGCTCCATACGTATTGCAATAAGCAGCGTACGCGCTGTTATCAACGAGCACTCGCCTGACGCGTCACGTATCACAATAAGTGGTCAGTGATATGATAAGAACGACGTCATCAGTTCACTCTAGACTGCCACAATGTAAAGGTGTATTTTCTGTTAAGTGTCATTGCCACTATGCGACATTGTCCGCGTTATCAGGCAGGTGAATCTGATAGCCTTCCAATCCTAACTAGTGTTGGTTACGATTGTTCCGAATACCTATCTATATTATACCTGCTCTTAGCATTTCATAAGTATATACTAATGTAACGAAAGCAGATCATTTATGGAAAAGAAACGACTATCTTGACCCTACCCTGACGCCGAACTTCTCTTTTTTACGCATTTTGAATGTCCAAGCCGCGACTGTTTTCTCGTCAGCATGAGCTGATCAGCTGATCAGGTCAGCCAGACGGTTGTAAAGCGTTAGAAAGCGTCACGTTGTTTTTCAGCAGCCATCGATCGGTAGATTGAGTTACGACCTTTTCTACCATATAACTAGATCTCTGGGACATCTGGTTAACGCTGATTCAGGGTCCTTTTGTTCTTTTTTTCTGACTATTTTCGTTTATGGACGTACTTTCTTAAGTTTTTTGAAGCAGAAACACATGTTTAATGTACACATTAGGTACATTACATACCTATGTTATTACCTAAGTATGTTATAAATGGAAGGAATTAACCTCTTTTCGGTTCGTGGGGAACAGAAGGCAATGAATTTATCGCTTCTATTTAAATTCCTATGCCCAGCAGTGGGCGACTAAAAGTTGACATGATGATGATGATTTACATTCATGTTAAAAAGGGTGCCATTAAGTTCGTTGTGGGCTCAAAAAACAACACAGCAATCACCAATCGATTAAACTAGAGCGGTGATTAGGAAAAATCTCTCTAGCTTATTATGCGTTATTGAACCAATAATAATAATTATCTACCTATGTAGATAAATAATGCAGGGAAACAATCAAAGTTAGATTTTAGTATAATAAACTTAGCAGAAGCACAATAACTGGGTACCACCAACTAGCTATTATCTATCCTTCAAAAACCTGGTAAAAAAAGGAGCTCTACGCTCTACTATAACACCTGCCATAATATATAACTTCCTACATAAAGTTAATTGGTTTCGATCAAGGGGTTCCGGAAGGTCATGTCAAAGACAATAAGAACTTCGTCTAACCATAAGAAGCGCCTGTATTTCATGAAACTTTAGGTACAAGTCTGGAAGTAACAATGTTTTATTGTTATAGTAGTGTAATAAAATGCTATAATCATGTAGACAAGTATGATGAATGTTGACATTTGATTTAGAGAAAAGATTGTTAACAGTATTTAGATCTCTAAAATCACATTCTTACATACGTATTTCAACCTTCAACCTTATAATATGGCCTAATATACCTACAAACTAATTCAACAATTCATTTACATGGCGTTAGCAAATATTTAAACCAAGATTAAAATGTACAGAGTCAAAGCACTTGCGACACGTAGAGGCGTTGTTCACGCGCACTGCTACAAGCACACAATGCGCTCGGTGAAGGCGCCGATGATGGTCATGTCGTTGGCAAGCGCGGCACGTATCACCTGCGGCGCCACGCAGTCCCGCACCCGCAGCGTGAACTCTCGGCGAGCGGGGGTCGGAAGCCCGCCGCCCGCCACGTTCAGTATCCTCGTGCGACCCGCCACATCCAGTGGCTTGCCCTCTTCGCTAGTTCCGAGCACCGTTCGGACACATAAGGCTCTACAGGCTTCTCTCTCAGCGTCATGAAGCTCCCGTGCAGCTATTTCAAATGTCCTTCGAGTATCAACACCACCGAGTGATGAACTTCCGTACGGTACACCCTCCTGGTGTGCCTTCGCTGCTCCAGCTCGCAGAATAGCCGGCAGCAAAAGTTCAGTTGCGGAGCTGACGGTTCGCGACCGCAGAAAATGTAACACCTGCTCGGCTTCGCGAGTCTCGTCAAACAATCTCCGCTGGCGGGCTGCCGGCACCGGGCGTGCGACGCTCCAGGCCTCAGCCCAAGCGTTACCTGGCAACAACATGCGATCACCTAACGCTCCGCCGCCGTCTGGCTTCCAGTCCCGCGGCGAGTACCAACGCACGAAGTCGCAAAGATCTGCGCCAGGGTTGGCCGCTTTAAATGCCTCCATATCAGACAGAAGCGAAGCACTCATCATTCTCGCGCGGAGTTCGGATGCTTTCGCATCATCTCCGAGCCGCACCATTAGTTCTGCATCCTCTTCTAATTGGTCTTCAGTTTTTGGTGCAGGATCCTAATTCCAAAGAGAAATTATGCAAACGTTAGACATTAATTTCACGTATCCAATAATTACATTTAATGAATTTATAGTAATAAAATTTAAATTTAAATTTCAAACAACAGTTATATCGACTAGTTTTGATAACTTTCTACTTGATAGCCTCATTGGCAAAATCTACAGTTATGAAGTTTTTGCAACAATTAATAAGTCAAAGATAAAGTAGGTATGCAAAGTAGCCTGAGTGTACGACTTAAGAGGAAATACCACGGGCTAGAGAATTGAAAATTAGGTATTTGTAAAATCTATTGCTGTCGCGCGATGCCCGAACACGAACCGCAGAGCGCGATAGAGACAACTGCAGCTTTGACCGAAAATACCTATTCAGTAGTACACAAAATCAATGATTCGTAGTCCCCTGATTTCTTCTCCAAAACTTAACCGATTTAACTGCTTTTTTCATTAAAAAATAAAGAAAGGCTTTTGCCGTGTTCCTATGTTTTCTGTTTTTTATATAATCAAGTCAAATTTATTTTCTGAATGTTTGAACACAGCGGAAAATCATGCCAATTTTTTAGGTTTTTGAATATTCATATCTCTTTTAATAATAAATTTATGAGAAAAAGGAAAACGTAGGGACATGCCAATAGTAGCCATGGATATCTAAAAAAAAAAAATTGATCTACTGGCATTATCTAGGGAGGAAACAGGGGACTAAGTTTGTATGGAAAAACGGCCCTTGTGTTTCCTCTTAATTGAATGAACATAATGCACACCTGTGTACGGGGAATATACAGAGGTGCCCCATTCTTCATAGTGGCATCACCAAATCGACTAAGTCGGCCAACTGGTCTGTCCCAAGGCAGTTGATCTTCATGTTCACCCTCAGAGCAATCAAAGAATTCGTCTTCAGAAGAGTTGCCCGCCAGACTGCCTGTGCCTTCCACCGCGCGATTGATGCAGCAGTTGAGGAGTTGCAGCTTTTGATGAAGCAAGCAAGTGCGCGCATTGGGTGCACCTTCCGCTACTCTGTAGATAAGAAAACAACACAATATTACACTGTTTTATGTCCGGTTGCTTAGGTGTCAATATCCGAGTTTGTTTGAAAACGCGCTTTGTTGGTTTCAGTTAAGGGAGAAAATCGCTCACTATGATAGCTATTAAGAGTTTATCTGAGAACCCCAGAAATCCATCAGTGATTCAAATCTGAGTTAATTTTCTGATTTTTAATAATTAGTAAAGTTAAATAATAATAGGTATGTGGGGACATTTCACACACGGCCATCTGACCGTAAGTTAGTACGAAAAAAATTTCTCTACGTTATTCCTGAGATTCGCACTCTACGTCAAATCCATAGTTATATGCGAGAAACGTGAAAACGTCAACGAGAAGCGTTTGTCATTTTCAACCGACTTCAAAAAGAAGGAGGTTCTTAATTCGTCGACTGTATGTTTTTTTTTGTATGTTTGTTACGTGATTTCTCCGGAAAATCTAAATCATTTTTGAAAATTCTTTTTTTTATGGATAGAGTATGCCTCAGGAGTTGTCCCATATAAATTTTATCGAAAGTGATGCGGCAGTTTTTGAAAAAATCAACTCCTAAAAATTTTACATTGATGACGTTCTGATTTCTTCAATCTTTGGAGTACTTTCAATCTCTGTTTTAACTGTGTTGCCGTGTCTTAATGGATTTGGATAAGAGGGAAATACTAAAAAGCGGAAAGTGACAAACTTATTTACACAAAACGACAACCGCCTTCCAAAAAATAAAAGTGAAAAATAACGTTGCACAGAACACACATTAGTTTCGGAAGTTGGTGGCTTTGTTCCGTTTGTTGTTTTGTATTGCCACCTACTTCCGAAACTAAAGTCATGTGTGTTCTGTGCTAACGTTATTTTTGACTAAGTTTTTGAAGGCAGTTGTCTTTTTTATTATTAGAACTCTATTTGGCACACCATGAATTTATTGGAATTTGATTAGTATAGAATAATGAACCAATTGACAAACTAAATTGTCAATCAAGAAAATATCGCATTGTGAATACTAATATTATATTCTAACAAAATATTTAACGTTAAGGTAACATTAACTGTTGGCTCAATGGCTGTGACATCAGCGGTTGATAACAATCAGGTCAAAGCTTAACGTAAGTACTACTAATAAGGATTTCTCATAAGCGGTATTTTATTACCACTGAAATAAACTTGCAATTATGGCAGGCTTCAAGCTGTGTATCGGCAAATGTATTTTTTGATGAAATCTAGGGCTTAAAACGTAAGTTCCTAAAACAAAATGTGAAAAAATATTATACTCGAAGATAAAACGCCCTAAAATTCGACCTGACTTCCGAGATACCTCGCTTGCGATTGTAAATGATGTTTGATTTCCACGATTTAATTAATGTAGGTTATCATGATACTACCTTGCATAACCTAGAGTTCTCCACACTTTATAAAGTTTTACCCGAAGACCTGGTGTGAGCTTTTTAACCTATTCAATCGCGTTAACGTAAACTTTCGCTTATGTCAACTTGTATGGAACAATATTGTGTTTCGTATATTGTCTAGACAGCGCTATTCCAGTTTCAGTACAAATTAGACTCTAATTTGCTCTGAAACTGGAATAGCGCATGAGCATTGAGAGCTTACAATAACGCGATCGAGTACGAATAAAAACTCACACTAAGCCCTCAGTTCGCCGTATCATACGTACCTAATGCTTCTTAGATACAAGTCTTTTACATTCATTAAACAGCGACTGTCACGTATGCGAACATGTTTTAACTTTCACTTTAAACGCAATTTAATATAAATAAATACAAAAAGAAAGCAAAATTATGAATCAGTGGAGATACTGAATATTTTCACGTAACACACGGAACATGTATTTTCTCTTTCGTGTACCTATGCAAATCCTTGCCGCGTGCATGTTCACTCGCTACTATATTGTTACAACTTACGAGTACCGGCAGGCACACCTGCGGCTATCTGACGGAAGCAGAACGATTTTGTCTCGATTTGTATGCCACGACCCAGAATCAACGGGAACTGAACTAAACGCGCGAGCGATCTCGGAACCGTTATCACATTGAATTACAAATGTGTTGCTGTGTGGCGCGCAGAAGGCAAGCGCCAGTCAAGTCGCGGCTCTAAGATGCTCGACAGCGACTTGTAATCGGTCGGTGAACCGTTTGTTTACCGGAGTCAGTGCCGCAGCAGCTACTAGGTGTAGGTCAGGAAGCACTGGTGGGGGCCTAGAGCCGGCCAGCAGTACGACGCCGACGACAGCCGCGAGCGCATCCACCGCGCAGACATGGACCTCCACTGGTCAATCTGTGAATAACCGGTTGCTGACGCCGAAAGTGAGAGAGTTTCAATTATTGTGATCTAAGAATGATACCTACCGGTGATTTGTAAAATTAATAAAAGAAAAAACACAGTGACAGTGCTAGAACAAAGTGCTCAGCTTCTATCAATCATAGGATTATTTTCCGGGGCATCAAGATTTTCCCACAAAATGGTAAGTTTATAAAGTGCAACATGTATGCGCAAAAATTTTCTATCGATAGTCCGCATGTGTAAACCGTGACAGAAAATTGTCTCATCTCGTACGTTGACCCACTTGTAATGAACCGAGTGAACGTACAGCAACCAGCAACCGGCGCGAACAAGATGTAGATACCTTATTGAACATTTTTTTAAAACAACATCTTCCTAAAATAATATTAAATGGTGTTAGAACATAAATCTATGACAAAACTGGCATTGCGCCGGAACAGAAATGTAGAGATGGAGATACTCATTACGTGGCTCCATTACAACAAACCTAATGGACTAAAATAATGTTACAGATATCTCTCTGACATATCCATTCTTGATCATTTTATCCTTTTTGTAACAATCTAAAATAAACTAATGTTATAAAAATAGGTAAAGTTGTTTGTTTGTTTGAAAGAGGTAATATTTATTATGCTTATTATATTGACCCAGTTTTTTTTGTAAACATCTTAAATAAGTTTTGTTTAGCTTTTATAAATATTTATGTGATATTCTATGTAATAGCATCATAGCATGTCTTGCACCCGACAAAGGCTTTGCAAAATTGGTGAAATCTTTACCGTATCAATAAAAACTTATTGTCGCAGTCATCAGCTGCACTTAGGTTTCTCCTGAAAAGCAGGCATTAATGGTGCATCAACACGTTGGGCATGTGGGTGGATGCCTACACTTTTTCATGCTTTCATGTACAGTCACGAGCATAAATATGTATATAGATTGCAAAATTCAAAAGCAATGTTCTCGTGAAATAACTATTTCCACTAGTAGATAAAACCTATTTCACCGACGTCAAAAAAAAAGGAGATTCTCAGTTCGACCCGTATGTCATGTTTGTATGTATGTATGTATGTTTGTCCGCGATTATCTCCCGTTTGGCTGAACCGATTTTGATGCGGTTTTCAGAAAAGTTTTTGTTACATTTTGGAGAAGGTTTTAGCATACAACAAACAGAATTTTATTCAGCGCTTTTTGAAAAAAAAACAACCATATCCGAGAAGACGTTTTCGTTTCTTCATCTTTCTATTTTGGAGGACTTTCAATCTCTGTTTTAACTGTGTAGCCGTTCCTTAATGCATATGGGTGATAAGGAGGCACTAAAAAGTGGAAAATAAAAACATATTTGAAAAAAGAGAGCCGCCTTCAAAAAAGAACTAAAAAGTAACAAGTCATGTGTGTTCTGTGCTAAAGTTATTTATCACTTTTTAGTTTTTTTTTTAAGGCGGTTCTCTTATTCCAGAAAAGTTTTATAGTAGGTAGTTTGGGATCAAAAATACCATATAATAATATTCGTAACACCATAACATTTCAATCAACAGTTTGGAGAAAATCAGTTTAGAATGAGACCAACTGTTTACATGTTTTTGCTCGTGACTGTAGATATGTATGTCATTATAATGAGTCTCGCGAGACGCGTCGTGTCGTGACAGCCACAAGTACACGTGTGACTATGTCAATCGCGCACTTTCTCTAATAGGTAGGAACGTGTTTTTGATATTTTTGAAACTCAGTGTGACATAGCGCTCACACCACTCTTAACTTTTTCCAAATAATCGTTTCGTGTTATAAATGCGATTTCGATAAAAAAATTGTTGGTCCATAGCAGTTAGTTTAGCTCCTTGAATAGTTTACTCTGGTGGTTTGTTTACTTGACAAAGTTTTCTTATGTGCCGGCTTAATAGTGTATTTGTAGAGGCGGCGACGGTGGGCGATCACCCTGCGGCGACAGGGAGGCCCGAGGCCCCAGCGCCCAGCCTCTGAGCCGCTCCATCTAAGCCAGTTCCGGACTTTCGACTTCGTTAATAGCCACCCTGTTTACTTTTACCTACCTAACCGTGATGTTTTTCTGCTGAGAGAAATCAAATAAAACACCTTCGATCTTTTTCTGTAATAAGTACTTAGGTAGGGAGATTTGAACCCGACCGCAACGTGCCGCGACCAACAACAGAGGACTCGCTTGCACTAAAACTCCTTTCTTCATAATCACTGAATATTATTATTACCCTCCCCCCCCCCCCCGTCTGTCTGTCTATCTGTTTGCGATAAACTCAAAAACGACTTAACGGATTTTCATGCAGTGTTCACCAACATAATGAATGATGCATGAGAAAGGTTTAGGTGTATAATTTCATAATTTGTTACAAATTGGTTGAAAAATGACGATAACACTCTTGCGAAGTCGGGGCGGGTGGCTATTGTAATTTATCTACTTTAACTAAGTATTTTTATCAGTTCAGCATAGTTGATGTTATCTTCAACGATGACTTGCATTAGTATCTATAATATATCAGGTACCTACCTAATTTATAAAATAATAGATTTTCATTTAAAACTTACACACATTGTACACCGTTTTGATGAAATTTTATAAGAAGATATTTTGAACCCTGGGAAAGGACATAGGCTACTTTATATCCGCAAGTGCCTCTGCATCCGCGATAACCGACATTCACGCAGACGAACGCTAGTGAACCTATAATTAACAACGTTTTCAATAAAAGACAAATTTGAACAAAAAAAAACTCAATAGCAGCGGGTATATAGCCTTTTGTCATAGTCTCCAACCGACTGGGCACCTGAGTATCCCCTCAGCTTGAGATACTTATAACGTTATCAATTTACGACTATCGGGGATTTTAAACCTAGATATTAAGAAGGCATTCTGTTTTTTACGAGTTTACGAGTCGGTTTATAGTTACTGTCTTATGGTCATGCAATCTTGAATGTTGTAAGTAACGTAATATTGAATGATCTTCTTGGCTAATACTAAGACTCCACAAAACGTTTAACCCAGTTTCAGTTGCCAGAATGGGATTAAAAGCACCCACTATTATTAAGTAGCTTTTTACTAGCGTTGCTGTCAGAACGAGGTGCCTTCTAAACTATTGTCTACAATGCAGTTATTAGAACATCTCTTCGAACAAGGAAAGAGATATAGGTATATCTGCTAGCAACTCCGACGGACACACGCTAAACGACCAGAGGGCTAATTCACGTAATTTTATGACGCGTCGATGAAGTTGTAATGCAGTTGCAGTTAAGTTCAAGTTTGATTGATAAACGGTATTCTTGTAATCTTTGAACTGCGCGTAAACTGCGCGTGAACATCAACTGTACGACAACCAAACTCTACCAGATGTAGCCACATGAAAGAAACAATATTGATCGATTACATTTCAATGAATATGACGTTATTATAAAATTAAAATAATACCCCAGTACAGATTTTAGTGCTTTTTAACTGTCATTTTGAGACGTCAAAGGAATAGTAGAATACCGATCATATTGCGTTCCGAAGCACGCACTAAAGACGCGCAACAGTAGAATGCCGTTATTGCGCTCGCGTGACGCGAACGTGATGCGAGCGTATCTGACAGCGGTAGAGAATACGAAAAGCGTTATTTTGATCGAAATTTAACTGCAACTGCACTGCAACAGCACTTATTTTTTAGTTACGTGAATTAGCCCACAGAGCTAGCTCTACGAAGCTGTTATTGTGACAATCCATACTCCCATACTTATATTATAAATGCGAAAGTAACCCTGTCTGTTCCGATGAGCACTTGTGTTTGCCTTGTGTCTGGGTGTTGTTTATCAATATATGTATGTATTTAAATGTATTTGTGTATGTATATCAGCCGTCTGACACCCATAGTACATACAGACTATAGGGTCTAGTTTGGGGTCAATGCCATGTGTGAAATGTCCCCACATATTATTATATTATATTAAATAAATTCGATAAGGCTATGATTCCGGTCTGTAAATCGTCGTAACAAGTGGCAGGCACAATCATTCCCTTCAGCCTCGGGCAGTTTCCACCGGCGAATGGTACACGTGAAATTCAGCAGCCAATTAATTAACGTAGCTCGTATTGCGCTTCGGCAACACATTTTAATTGCCTCTCGCGAATCGACGGCTAGATACATAAAAGATGCCCATGAAGTTATTAATTAACAAACTTGTGTTTAGTGAACACTCGCACGTTTATATACTAATGAATGTTATTTAGTGCGCCGTATTTATTCTTTGTTTTGTCGCAATATTTAAAAGAATCGGTGAGTTAAAAATGTATAGCTTACGGACTAGACGTCTGTAAGGGAGCTAGTAGGTATGGTCGAGGTCCGTTTCATGGTTCACCCCTTCTCCTCGTAACGTATGCGTATTCCTTCCGCGCCACATTGATAGGTTCTAACCACGGAATTGAGGGCAGCATGTATTATGCTGCAGATAAAACGAAACTAGAATGAATAAACGCTTTACGCTGAAGTTGATCTGCAATGAATGGTACGAGTAATAGTCGAGTTACTATACTTAGCTAATGCCAAATAACATTGAGTAACCTTGAGCATAATAGCAACTCAACACGATTTTAGTTTTTACAATAGTTTTCACCCAATATCAAAGAGGGGACAAAAAAGCTTGCAGCGATAGGCGAGGAAGCTGAGACAATAGCTGGAGTACGTGTCGCAGGTTAGTTGACGACGCGACACACGTCCGTGGGAGACACGGAATACTTGCACCTTGATTGTCTACAAACGTACATGTCGCTGCACCTACACGACATTGCATGCAAATAAGCTATTTATTCTCCTGTCTAGAAATTAAATGAATAAATACTCAACTAATAAAAAAAAAATGTTTCGTAGCAGTAGCCCGTAGCGGCCGTAGCACCTTCACTCTAACGGAAAAAACGCTCTACAAAATTTAGATCGGTTTTTGGTTTCTAAAACTGGAACTACACTAGAGCACATCTTTTTATGGAACAGAAAAGCTGTAAGCATTCATTAATTTAACTAACGTTTTGAGTGACGTAATGGGCAAGAAAGACTTAGTTTATTGTTGCAAAATTAGCAATTTGATATGTTGGTATATGTTATAAAAATAATACTATCTTCATTCATTTAATTAAATTATCAAAAGATTTAAAATAGAAAGTCGTGCCACACTACCACATCGTTAAATTAACATTACATTTTAGTAGTCTCCATCAGAAGAAAGTTACTTACATTTCAATGCTGTAACAATTCGTGAAGTAGCAATCAAAACAAATACAACGGATTCAAATTGAAAAAGATCATACAAGTTTTAATGAAAATGTATCATCATCCAAAGAATGAAGAAAACATGTAATGAATACGAAAGTACTGTAAGTTGTACATTTATTATTAGGAATAATGATTATAACATGACTATAGCTTTTGCCCGCGACTTCGTCCGCGTGAATGTGTGGGTTATCGCGGATGCAGACGAAGTCGCGGATTATAAAGTAGCCTATGTCCTTCCCCAGGGCTCAAGCTATGTTCATACCAAATTTCATCATAATAGGTCCAACCGTTTCATCGTGAAAGCGTAGGTAACAGGCAGAGTGACTTTCGCATTTATAATGTTAAGGGGCTATTTAACGACTTTTACAGATTTTAAACTGACAATCACGTCAAAATGTGCAGTGTAAATGATTTGAAAAAAAATATATGTCAAACTAGAACATTCTCTTAATCACTTAGTAAGTGAATATTTTTAATTATATTCATGTTATATAGTTTAATTAACACGTGAAGTTGTGTCTGACGCGGACAAAACATTGACAATCACACAAAATCTACCAGGTATAATTATCCGAAACTTACACTATCTTACAGACAATTTTATTATCTATCTTTTAGTAAACGCCTTTTTTTTAATTTTGAAAGAATACTACTTTTATTTAATTTTTTCGACAAAATTTTGAATGTTTTGGACGCAGACTGCGTCCGTTCTGCATCAGTTTTGCGTCCAAAACTCTCAAAGTTTAGTCGAAAAAAATAAATAAAAGTAGTATTCTTTCAAAATTAAAAAAAGGCGTATACTAAAAGATAGATAATAAAATTGTCTGTAAGATGGTGTAAGTTTCGTTTAATTATACCTGGTAGATTTTGTGTGATTGTCAATGTTTTGTCCGCGTCAGACACAACTTCACGTATTAATTAAACTATATAATATTAATATAATTAAAAATATTCACTTACTAAGTGATTAAGAGAATGTTCTAGTTTAACATATATATATTTTTTTCAACTCATTCACACTGCACATTTTGACGTGATTGTCAGTTTAAAATCTGTAAAAGTCGTTTAATAGCCCCTTAAGTACTAGCAACCCGACCCGGCTTCGCATGGGCCTATAGCCTTCCTCGATAAATGGACTATCCAACACAAACATATTTTTTCAATTCGAACCAGTAGATCCTGAGATTAGCGCGTTCAAACAAACAAACTCTTCAGCTTTATAATATTAGTATAGATGGATATAGTAATATAGTATAGTTATGGATTGGGATGCAGTTTGACCGTAATTATAAACGAGGGATAGAATCTATGGGACGAATGAACGATAATAATAATTAATGCAAATAGCAGCTTGAAAGCTCAGATCAAGTGCTTAAAAGTTGTGATATTGGTCAGGTGATGACATACGCTCTTGTTTTGATATAAATCTATAACAAAAGAATCGTTTTTATGTCTCAACTAAACAAATGTATTTTCTAGTACTTACTTACCTAGATCAAACTTTGATTTCTAAAGGCATCTTCATCATCCCTAACAACCTTTTGTACAAAAGCTATTCGTGCTTATCAGATTATTCGCACTAGCGATTTTCCAAAACATAACCGACTTTCTCTATTCATATGTCTACCGTTTATGTTGTGATCTTCGTATTCACTAACCTACGTAAGTGGTTTGTATCTATGCGACTGCGAATATGGTGGCATTTATAAGGCTCTGCAATGTTGCACATAAACAGGGATGAATATAAGATACTTTTCATATTATAATACACTTAATATAAGATAGATCTTCCGTTTTTATAAAAGATAAAATATACGTACCTATCTATAGTTTGATTTTTGAAGGAAAAAAAAATTGATATGGAATAGATACTATATCAGTAAATGACACGATTTAGCGAACAGTGAATTGTCCCCACATATTATTATTATTATTTAGTATGAAATGCCCTGACATATTGAACCCGGACTGCATTCCTCATGTCAGCGTAAAACCCGATTACTCTTCGGTACTTCGACAGCTTACCGAATAACGACTATAAACAGAATATGTAACTATTCGCAGCGCGTCCAATTTGTTGATTGTTGTCCTCTGACTGGTCGGTGTGGACCTGACGGTAATAATAATGATGTTGTCCAAACATTAGTAGGCAGACTAGCACTGAGCTAATTCAACAGTTTAAAACTTAGTGTTACTGCTGGTGTAACACCTGACATAACAATCGGGTTATTTTTATTTTATTCTACTTTACTAAGGAGATAATATATATCAATAATTAGTATACTATGATAGCAACAAATACACGAAATAACTAAATCGGTATGCATCGAGCATCAACCAAAGCTTTGAAGAAAAGCATAAGTAAGAGAAGAGGGAGATCTTTGCATCCAATAATAAAACCAGCCACGTATAGTGTGTGATATAAAAACGTACTTTACTTTAAAAGGTTTTCTGCAAAACACATAGGCATAATAACATCCTTTCAGTACACTGTTTTGAAGCTAAACGTTTGTAAAGCGATTTGGCGTCATACTGCTTAGTTTTCTGGCGTAATGACAGCCCTTCGATCAATATTGAATTGAAGGGGAAAGCCAAAATTATAGCCCGAATAAAAAATGTTGAGCCTTGGAGGGATTCTGTATGTCCGTATTATGTCGTCGTGTCTAAAATTTGGATGATTCAAATTTCATTCTTTAGTCAGCTTTTATATAAGGGTATCAGATTAGACCTCTATTTCCATTAGCGTTAAAAAACACACGTTTACCTCGTCGAAACTGGCAGCAACTGTGATTGATTTTTGCTAATCTATCAACGAATCGTGCGACTATTAAGTATGATAAAAACTGCATGTGGTTCGTGTTAAAGCGATGTCTCTTAATTGGTACTGAGAAAAATATACAGTATAATACAGTGGCCTGTTCACTGGTTGCACTGCCAGGGTTCAGTGACCCCCGACAGGTGCAATATTCATCTAAGTCACGGTGGCCGTCACTGCGAACCGTGAAGATGGATTGGCCACCATCGAAGCATTAGCGACGGTTGATCTGACGTGGGACGTTATTACGAAGACGTCGCCTAGACATCAGGTAAGTCACGGTATGCACCGAGAATGCGACAAATAAGAATTTAACTTTCTTGTAGGTATTACCTATTACCCTTTCGTATATGTATACTCGTATACATTTTCTGCAAAAAAAAAATGTTAGTATACCTACTTAGTTTAATACACGGGGTCAATTCGATCTCATGATACCTAGATAACTTCATATTTTACATGGGTCATCTTAAAAGTTTACTAAATAGAAAATACCTACGTGCCAAAAATTAACTTATCTGACAAGTCTCACATTTTCATGAGCTACGTTAACGATGTTTTCACCTAAGTTTCACTCTAATTGACCGTAGGTACTTAGAAAATCCACAATTAGGTAAATAGTACCTACATACATTATAGTCAAATTGTAGAGTCGTTAATGACACGTGCAGAGTGTACCCAACCATGATATTTAGGGTAGATGTGATCGAGCAAAGAGTTGGTCTCGCGTGGCTCAGCATTACGGGCATTTACCACCACTCGGCAGCTCATCGCAGTATCGCGAATCTCCACCTCTGATAGTTAACGCCTCACTGCATTCCACACAGTTTTTGCGTTCGATACGCGGAACATTTATCTAACACTAGGATTTCACTTGAATAAAATTGAAATGAAAAAAAAAATTGGTCGGAAATACGACAAATGAATAATTTAAATTCAAAAGACAATCATTTTCCATTTTCAACAAATATACTTCAGGTAAAGCAAGGAAATTGCTCAGCGAATACAAGTCATTTCGATTTATATTGCCTTTTCAAACCCCCGGGAAAATACAAAGCTGCCGGTCGCGACGCTGCGCCGCGCCGTCGCCAGCGTCGCACCGTTCCATTTGACGCAAAGATTTCGTGCAAAATTTTAAAGGCACCATGTTCTTCACACTTTACAGTCATACATAGGTACTTACCTTTAATTAGTTGAATGTGATTATGTACAAATCAGCAGTGCAACCTTAGATAAATTCTTTCACCCGCTAAAGAACAAGAATGCGTAAAATAATTCGTTTCGTAGCAACCTTAGTTTCCTACGTAACAAATAGTATTCTACAACGGATCTTTTCATAATGATGTAATAACTGAGGCCCTAGAGTTACAGATTATATCGTAGACAAGGAAAAGGATACGGCGTAAAGCACCGGAAAACTAAAACGGTAATAATTTAAACAATTATAAAACGTTACTTCTTTTTAAATTACAAAATCATAAATTGGAGTAGGGAAGTTACTTCAACGCACCGAACATCCGCAGCGCAAACTTCGCGTAGCTTCCCGCCAAAACGGCATTACGCTCCGCCATTTTCCGCGAGCTCTCTAGGATCGCAGCCATTAACAACAGCCGGTTATTTTCTATTACAAAGTCTCTGCGCAGATGCTAACTTATCCGCGGAAAGCCAGAGTACCTGGCGCAACGAACAGCAGCGCAATTAAGAACACGACATGATCAAAGCGACTGCGGACGCATGGTTCCCTTCACAATAACAAAGACAATAATAACTCTACTTTGGTATGTACCTATAAGTTATACTGCATGGTCAGAGCCAGTCAAAGCGAACCAACAATTTTCGGATATTTCATTTTTTTTTAGTTTTTATTGTGTATGAACGATTTACATCATTTGAATCATTTCTTAATGTACGAGTACATTACAACTGACCCACCTTGAGTATGGTCAGTATGGTGTACGCTAGTCACTCCGCCACGCATCACGTCTAACGTAGGGAGTGCGTGTCGCGCTTTCTACCCACATTTACGGTTAGTCATAAGCCTACACTTGTTTATGTGTTGAGTAGCAGTGATACGCTTAATTAAATGAACGCAACAGATAATTGGATGGGAACTACATTACCCGATGTACACTTACCGTTACAAGGTAAACTTGAGTATTGCGTCCTCGGATCCCTACTCCCGCTTTCCTCCCCTCTGCGCCCTGACGCCGCAGACGTTCTTATGTATCAGCATATAGCATGAGCGAATTTCAAAGCCCGATAAAACGATACTGATAAAAGAGTCAATGGGGATTATGGTAAAGATGTCTGTCTGAAACTTGAATTCTATTAGGCAAGCTTTGTGGAGTCTTTTTAGTCATGAACGTCGTACAGAATTACATTTCACATGCCAGTGGCAACATCACAAATCGACTATACAATAAATATAATCTCTTCACGATTCAGATTGCAGTTACTTTAAGTTTAACTCTGTTTTAGTTCAAAATGTACATACATTGAACGTCCAGACAAAAGGGAACTACAATAACTACAAGTTTTTCTCACAGATAGGTACGAAGTACGAACCTATATATAAGACCAACATTTGAAAAAAATCTTAGGTAGGTATATAACCGTAAGTATGTGTGCATATTTTTATTATGAGCCTTCTTTTTTAATTTTTTTATCTGTTTTTATTTAGGGGTTTTTATCCCAGATATGTCAATACCCGTACCCTTTTACAAGATATCTTTATTAAATTTTAGTTTATACTAAGATCTATCAACATAACGCTTATCTACTAACAACAACAAAAGAAAATTGGATCACTCAACAAGGGCTGTCATTAACTCACAACATTTTTTTGTGGTCTCTGAACATGGTAAAGATAAAATTGACTTTATTGCACGCTGAGCAATTCGGAGGTTCGTTCTTTTTCATAAGGAATGTTTTGCTGATGGATAGTGTCCGGAGCGGAGCCTTAAAATTAATTTTACATTTTTTCTACTAAAACTAGTACTATCAAACCAATGACCCTTCCTAAATATCGGTTAGCGGGTGTTGCGAGTAGTAGCTGCGCATGGCTGCATGAGTCGGCAGCTGGCGGCAACGGGACTGATCGATTCGCGACAAATAGCTAACATCACTGACATTAATGATACATTCTCTTGCTCAGTCGCATAACGGTCAAAGGCCGACATATGCATATCTATGCTATTTAAGAGTGATTGAAATGGTACTTATAACCGTCAGTCAATAAACAAACAAAACTACCTACGATTGTTCAGCTACCATGCTTAAAACTGTTAGTCGATATAGTCTGTAGTATTTTAACATAAAGTGTTGTTAACACTTGATGTTTTTGAAGCCAAGAATCCCAATTAAGTGTCAAAACCGTTCCAACCTACTGTTATTAACTCCGGTTTTCAGATTGAAAAATAAAGTTTAAGTTATTTTCTCGTTCCTTTTACTGAATCAGCTCGTGAATGAGATCTGAGCGGAAATATTTCTCGATATTTTTGAACACTTAAAGAGCTTTTTAATTCCAAATATATTATTATACTAAGCGTTACGTACGTTTCATACGTACATCATACGTTTCATGGACAGAAAGAGAATATTAGCTACATGCGTGAGTATAAAAAAACAGACACTGAAACTGTGCGAGTATGACAGGAGTCTAAAGCAGATGTAAACCAACCAACAACAACGACAAACCAACACAACAACAACCAATTTGTTAAATACGAATATCGAAACTTAAGCAATGTGAAAGAGAATCAGGAAGCCTACCTACCGACCCTCACTAATAAAATGATCAAACAACGTATAAATTACAATAAAGGACTAGTTTTTATTTCATTTTAAAATGCATTTGGTGTTGAAAAAAAAATTCTAAAATAAATCAACAGGTTCCAAGCACGTTCAATTAATAGGAAGGTGGTTTATAAATTCGTAACCTAACCTAATCTATTATCGCAAAGTGAGACTTACTTCTGAATAAGACAACAAAGGCTAGTTCTATCAAAATGAAAAGTTTATTGTTTGAAATGAAATATCAAGGACGGCCTCTCTTTCAGATCATCGTAAGAAGAAATGAATTCATTTATTATTCAGAAAGCTTACTGACTAACATCTACAGTAAACTATGTAGGTACAATATTAGGCGCTAACATTTGCCATTGAAATGATCATAAACTAATACCAATTTGATTACGAGGTAATTCAGGATTTGGCAGATACCATTTTGAAAATCGCGGTATTACCATTACGAAGGACCATAACTTTTTCAATTGCTATTATTGCTTGTATCAGAATTCTCATTTATGGAAAACATATCATGTAGATCCCAATACGTAAAGTTAGTACTCGATAGCATCAGTTGATTTAAATTTCCCTTCGTGCAAACAGTACGTGCACTCAATTGGCTGTGTGTAAATATAGAGGTAGTATCGAGGCTGCATACTAGGCAGGTACTATCGGTCCTAAGTAAACACTGCGACTGTTATTTTCCAACTACGCCCGTTTGGCATTAGCTCCCCACGCCATACTCGTGCCCTCGCGCCGTATCTGTTGACACAGGTTAGCTACACGTATTATCGGCTTTACCATCTGAAATCGGATATTTGAAATGAAAAAACAACAAATATGGGAACGGAAGATTATATTTTTAATTGGAAACTCAACGATGTTCCGAATTGTTCCAATGTATAGATACAACGGTACATATTAAACATCCATATACACGTTGATGTGGTATCATCTGTTTCTAATGAAATGTAAATGAAGCTGCGATCTAGTGAGTGGGTAAGTGTGACACAAGTGAGGCACGCATACATACCGCACGTTCCGGGAGTAAGGCCGGCCGGCAGCGCGGGCGCAGTGCACGGCGACCGACATTATAAGCCGGTTAGATCACCACAACGGGCGCATTGTCGTTAAGCTCTATTAGTCAAATGTGTAACGACCGCTATGTGTGATAAAAAAAAGTCATAAACATGTAAATATTCAAAATTAATTCATATCCGTTGAGATTGGCTTAGATATTTCTGAGAAAACTAATAATCTTCAGTAGGTATAGAAAATAATCAGGCAAATGATTTTTCCACAATTAAAATCACTTTAAAACACGCAGAGTTGGTATGTGTGATGTATTAAATAATGTAAAAGTTCTAGTGAATAATATGATTCAATAGAGAAAGGTGAGGCTAACTTTGCTAAGGTTTGGGGAGGTCAAGATAATGTTGAATAACCAACTTTCGCCGGCTGATTCCACAACACAACTGTTAAACTCAGGAGCACTGACTTACTAACCAGTATCTTTTGCCTCCCAGTAAGATAATTTTATATACATTTTCAATAGTATCCGATAGTTTTAACGTTAAATCACCGTTTTGAGCATCAAAATTGGGATTTCTTCGATGACAAAATTATTTATATGTTATCGAGATGGCAATGTTAATTATTGGCATTATAAATTCGTAAAGCAAGGAATGTTCATCGCCGCTTCCAGTTAACACAATTTTCTTGCAGTTTCACTGTCGACATTCCATAGTTGATAGATGTATTCAACACGTTTGTTTGAAATATGTACGATAATGCAAAGATACGACAAAGCAGCGAAATTATACTTAGAGTGTGTTTTTCTAAGTGATTTTTGTAGTCAGTTCTATAAATTGTATTGTAAGTATTTATAGAGTAGACTTCAAGATTTCGAAATGACAAACCTGCGAAATCAAAGCAAATCTTGACGCACAAGTATGTATAATATCGCAATATGATAGATAAAGCCGTAATAGGGATATAATTATATTACGGCTTTATCATATCGAGTTAAATCAATCCCCATCATTAGAAGTTCAAGCTTTACAACCCACCTGAAATTTAAACTGGATAAGAAGTGGGGTCACATAAGAAATTTAAAAAAAGATGCATTAACTGAGACCAACGAGAAGCTCGTGGCTAAGTAAAAAGTTGCATTAACTGAGACCAACGAGGAGAAGCTCGTGGCTAAGTAAAACGATGCATTACCTGAGACCAACGAGGAGAAGCTCGTGGCTAAGTAAAACGATGCATTAACTGAGACCAACGAGGAGAAGCTCGTGGCTAAGTAAAACGATGCATTACCTGAGACCAACGAGGAGAAGCTCGTGGCTAAGTAAAACGATGCATTAACTGAGACCAACGAGGAGAAGCTCGTGGCTAAGTAAAACGATGCATTAACTGAGACAAACGAGGAGAAGCTCGTGGCTAAGTAAAAAGATGCATTAACTGAGACCTACGAGGAGAAGCTCGTGGCTAAGTAAAAAGATGCATTAACTGAGACCAACGAGGAGAAGCTCGTGGCTAAGTAAAAAGATGCATTAACTGAGACCAACGAGGAGAAGTTCGTGGCTAAGTAAAAAGATGCATTAACTGAGACCAACGAGGTGAAGCTCGTGGCTAAGTAAAAAGATGCATTAACTGAGACCAACGAGGAGAAGCTCGTGGCTAAGTAAAAAGATGCATTAACTGAGACCAACGAGGAGAAGCTCGTGGCTAAGTAAAAAGATGCATTAACTGAGACCAACAAGGAGAAGCTCGTGGCTAAGTAAAAAGATGCATTAACTGAGACCAACGAGAAGAAGCTCGTGGCTAAGTAAAACGATGCATTACCTGAGACTAACGAGGAGAAGCTCGTGGCTAAGTAAAAAGATGCATTAACTGAGACCAACAAGGAGAAGCTCGTGGCTAAGTAAAAAGATGCATTAACTGAGACCAACGAGGAAAACCCCGTGGCTAAGTAACACGATGCATTACCTGAGACCAACGAGGAGAAGCTCGTGGCTAAGTAAAAACCGTACGGATCGATCTGTCATGGTTAAGTAACACTTGCCACGGCTGGCCCATGGATGTGTGACCATTTATTTCATATCGAGACCCCTTCGTGTCTCGGAAACCACGTAAAGTTGTTGGTTCCAACTATCATTCGTAGATCTTTGAGAGTCGTTATGAGTAGTCAGAAGCCAGCAAGTCTGAATAAAAGTCAAAATTTCTTGTGTGTCAAAATCTGTCTGTCAGTCTGATGGTGCGTGCCTTCGAAATGGTTCGTTCATGTGTTCGTTGGTATTGTTCGTGAACGGGCGCTGTCAGTATCTCTAGAGATTGGTCAACTCTTAACTGCCAGGGCTTTTATCTCTATTCTTTTTTTTATGTTTTGTCTCTTTACCTACATTGTTTTCACATATAGAAGCAACAAGAATAATGTAACCAGTATTTTGCAAAAATTTGATTTAAAAGAGTGTCCGTGGAGTTTCTTGCTTGTTCTTCTCCATAGAGACCTACCTACCTCTTGGAACGAGCAACTAGCTTAAACTTTCTGACTAACTAACCGATACCTTGCCTATTGAGAAGTGCCTGTAAATGGTCTAATTGAAATAAATGCTTTGACTTTGACTTACAAACAGTCTTACTTAAGGGTATCGTGTTAACTGACCCAGTAACTTGGTAGTACAAGTCAGACAGGCTGTCGCTCCATTAAATACTCTAGTATTCAGCTGCATCCAATAAGACAGGAAGCTGATCCCGATATAATTGGATTGAGACTAACAGCAAAAAGTACGTAACCACATTTTATAACCCAACTGTTTTCATTCCAGTCAACAAAACTTACAAAACTACAGCTGCAATGCCTCTTGCAGACATTTCCCAAAGTAATTAAATACCTACTAGGTATATAACTGAGCCCACTAAATTGCCTCTAAGCGCAGGATAAGTGTAGAAGCGTCACGTTATGTGAAATGTTTAAGTCTCTCACGTCAGGTTACAAACACGCTTTCTTAACATACCAACACTACTTGGAGCAGAAAATAGCTTACCTTTGCACAAGCAAAAATGTTTTCTTTGCTCTCTCTCCGACTTCAGTAAAGCCGACAGGGTAATTATACGACCGCTAATTACTCCTTGCAAAATATTCTGACCACAATATACAACTTTGAGAAAAGATAAACAAAATTAGCAAAACCCGTCAAAGAAATTTCACACTAAACGGTTTGGAGAAAACTAACGTATAATCAATCATTTTAGCATTATAAGACTCTAATTTTTACTGTTAATACAGTAGGTAATCCATCTGATGCCAGTCGATACAGAGTCTGACACAATATTAATCATCGCCCATCCGAAATAACGCACTTTTCACGACCCGCAGTTTTTTCCGCAATTTATTGACATAATCATTTCTCCATAAACAACGGAAGCGAAGTGATTTATAGTAAGCTAAAGTGAGTCAAAAATAAGTGGATCGCCAACATGCATCGGCCAAGCATGGCGATTACGGCTGATCCCCCCCCCCCCCCCCTTGGTGGAGACCTATGCTCAGCAGTGGACATTTTAAAAATGATAATGACGAATTTTAATTATCATTAATCAAAGTAAAACCAAAAGACTAAATATTACTGTGCAGTAAAACTCAATAGACATGCCGAGAACTTAATCCTAGAGAATTTAGCGCCGGTGAATATAGCTTTAAAGACAGAGAAGAGGCTGGCAAAGTACCACTTCTAACAAATGAAAGACGAGTTTGAGGGTTTAACAATATATGACAGTCATACAAGCCAGACGGCTATATACAGGGCGTAAGGTTTAAATGGACCTTAGAGGATAAGTATCCTAATATTAAAACAAATGTTACTGAAATTACACACACATACATTTACACACACATTCATTTGTTTATTACATTTTTTTAAACAATTAAAACTACTCCTGTAAGTATCGTATATCATATAATCTGTATGTTGATTCAATCGTCTATCCGACTCAAATGTGTAAAAATACCAATACGTACATAAACCAGTACCTGCGTTAATGGCACTGATTGGTCCGTGTCAGTCGTAAGGTCATACTAAACATTGGGTGTTATATTATTGCAATTTTACTTTTAAAATGTAAATATTGTAGGGATCATTAAAGTAATGCCAGGAGAGCCTCTTCCCTAGTAATACCGATCGTGTCTTGAATTAATTTTAGCAAGCGACGTTGAATTATGTAGAAGTAGGCGTTGTTATATAGTAGGTCATGTACGTAATAGTACTTACGTAAATACATGACCTACTAGTACAACGCGAAAAAGAGGATAAACGTACTTACTAAGTACGTTTCGTTAAGTTAGCGCGCGTGCTAATCCGCTCAGTGCGTACTGTGCACACTGAGGCGTGTTCACGGTACCAGTCTCTACTACCTATGTGTGCGCTGGTGTGTGACGAGACCAAAGACTGGTTTTATTATCTTTGGACGAGACGGAGATATTTAAATTAAAAGAGGAAAAAACTTAGACAATTGCCAAAATATAAAAATAGGCAAACAGATTCTACTTTTAAATTTGAATTAATTTTTAGGATTGCTCAGTGTTTGAAAAACCAGTGAAATAAGAAAAAAGATCGGACTCTTTTAGTTTTTAAGTTATAAAAATATATATATATACTTTAAAGTTTGGCACTCTACACAACTACAAATTTTCAAATATCATTGTTATTTTTTTTGTTGCTCATTCCAGTTTTCAATAAAACGAGAACATCTACAGTTTCAGGAAAAAGAAAATAAGTTAATTTATTAAGGCTAAATAAAATTAAGGCAATGTTAGAAAAATTTAACTATTAATCAGCTTTCACTCGTCAAGGTTTAAAAAACCGGTCAAGTTGGTGTCGGGCCACACTCAGTGTAAGGCAAAGACTCTTTGGTGTAAGGGTTCCGTTTGGATACGCGGACGTCATAACGGGCCACGACAAATCACAAAACAAAAGTGTGTTGCTCCACCTTTAACATTAATTTATAAATTACTAGCTTCTGCCCGCGACTTCGTCCGCGCGAATGTCGGCTATCGCGGATGCAGACGAAGTTGTGGATTAAAAAGTAGCCTATGTTCTTCCCCAGGGTTCAAGGATAGCTTGAACCCTGCTGCTTGCTTGGTATGAAGATAATTCATACCAAATTTCAGCAAAATCGGTTCAGTCGTTTCATCGTGAAAGCGTAACAGACAGAGTTACTTTCGCATTTATAATATTAGTATGGAAGTATGGATTAGTATGGAAGTATGGATTATCGTTATTAGGATACATTTTTTGCATAAAATTACATGATTCAAAAGTTATGTTTACTACCTGTTTTACGCAACTAACTAATTTTCAATCGAATTTGTACAAAATTTTCTTCACTCCAAGTACATTCTATAAGTTGGTCGACTATTAGGTCACAAAATATACGACGCAGCCTTACGTACTTTGTGATTATAGGTATAGGTTAACTTGTAAAGTCTACTTAGCTGTGATAGTTTTCCTTTTAAATTCTTTATACTACTGGCGTAATTTTTTTCACATATCCATAAACAACCGTTTAGCTATGGCAGGGGGGGGGGGAAGACATTTTACTCAAAAATATGCACTTTAAAGCTCAATATTTTGCAAACGGAGCCTTGAATCGAAAATCGGTGTGTTATACTAGCAATATTTTTAAAATACTTATCCAACGATATCCCGCACGAGGATAGACAAGGAAAATAAAAATCATCCCCACATTACGTGAAGGGAGGTAAGTTGTACCTAAAATCATTTTATTTTTTTCAGATTTTATTTTACCATTTCATCGACGTGATTAATAAGGGTCTACCTTTTATAGCAGAACTTTTTATGTCATAATATTATTTAGCATAACAGCGGATTCAGAACTTCATTTCGCAGAAAATTGTTTGGCAGACACTCATTTATCATACACTAGCGACCCGACCCGGCTTCGCCAGGCCTTCCTCGATAAATGGACTATAAAACACAAAAAAAAAATTCAATTCGAACCAGTACATCCTGAGACTTCGGTTTATCCGAAATTTTCGTTATCCGAACCGGCCGCTGCCGTCCGGATATTTCGGATAAACGGGAGTTTACTGTACTTACAGATAAAAATGCAGTTAATTAAGTAATCGAGTGCTTGATAAAATTTTACCCTTGATTTTTTAGTGTTACCGTTTCTTAATGAATTTTGATGATAAGAAGTAGGCACTAAAAAGCGAAGAATCAAAAGACTTAAGAATATGTTTAATTTCAAAAGGCTTTCCTTCTGTTTGTTGTTTTGTATTGCCACCGACTTCCGAAATTCAAGTTATTTTATATTTACTTTGTAGATATTAAAGTCGGGTAAGTAATATATGATATAGTTACAAAATCTCTAATGTATACAAGATATAACAACTGAATCTGTAATTTTATTTGATATAATGATCAGTTAATGTAATAAACGATTGATATAATTTTAAAATAAAAAATAAATTATAAGCATAACATATATTGAAAAAGAAAACACACACACGTAGTAGGGATGCCCGATCTGAATCGATCTTTCAGAAGATCGATTCATGGCCATACGATCTACCGATTTATTTAATCGATTTAACAGGATGCGGTCTTGGTCCAGATCGAATTGTATGCCTTTAAGATCGTAATAAAAAAATCGTATCAACTAAAACCTAAACGCCAACCGGAACGTACCGTTCGAACTACAATAAAGTAAGATTACTTGTTGGCTACTTATTGATCATTTTTTGTTTATTTTATTGCTGGGTATCGTCCAGTTGTTGCAATATCGGTCCCCTGAACGCCTGTTTTCTCTAGCTGGAAATACTTTGACAGATAGGCGTAATAGGCTAAAGCCAGTCCGTCTGTCTTAATTATTATTTTTGAAAAGTTTAAATGTAAGTTCCGTTCGGTCCGTTCTAACCAAACCTATTCGAGTCGGTTAACCATAATGATATCATGTGCCCTCATCGTTTTCGTCGTTCGTTTTCCCATCTACGTTGGGGTCGGCTTCCAGTGTAACCGGATGCTGCTGAATACTAGTGTTTTACGTGGAACGACTGCCTATCGGACCTCCACAACCTAGTAATTGCGTAACACGATACCCTTGGTAAGACTGTTTATCAGACTTTCTGGCTTCTGACTACCCATAACGACTGCCAAAGACCTACGAATGACAGCCGGGACCAACGTCTTTACGTGCTTTCCGAATTATAGTATCAATATATTTTAAACATTAGACCCAATGATTTTCGATTAAATAAACATTATATCCAATAACGTTATCCGAAATAAGTGATAACGTGATAAGGTAAATAAATGTTATGTGTAAAGAAATTATATCAACAGTTGGTCACGTTCATTATATCTTGTGAACGTTATTGAAATGAAAATATACCAAATAACTTTATATGATATGAGACGCACCCATTAAAATCGGTTGTCTTTCTTAAGAAAAAAGTCTTTTTAACTCATAAATTGTTAAACTCACCATATAAACAACTTTCACCAAATGATGAACAAGTAATTTCATTGAATAAATTAGGTATATTTTTTGCCAGTCTTCATCAAGATACTAATCAGATATAATCTAAAATGAAGTGCCATATTCCGGGTGACAGGTGAGCAACAACAGCTAAAATAATTTCTTTAAATAATGTGGCTTCCTGCTCAACCGAGGTGCGGTGAAGGCGACATTGATTTCACGAAATTAGGGAAACTTTAATCGATCTGTCACTCAAACTGAGTGCTGGACAACTGGTGATTTATTTTAGCTTAATCAACTGACACCAGTCACCACCTGACACGGAATGAATAAAGGATGACCTTTGCATCAAGGGATGTACCTAACTGAAATTTTAAAGTAACGTTCTCGAACAAAATTAATCGTTTTACATGGAAGTTGTGGCTAGCATCAATAGGGAATATTATGATTGTCATAAAATAATTAACTAGCTATTAACGCGTACAGAAAGTGGTTAAATATGTATAACATTATAAATAATTTGAGCTAAACTCGGTCAAGAACTGCTTTACGAAGCAGAAGCTTTTTATATGGACTTTGGAATGATAACAAAGTTTAATTTTGGTTCCGAGATATATTGCAGAAATATTCCTAAAATTGTAGTCATATGAAGTACATTGGATTTGAAATTCAGGTGTCCGTTGTTCCAAGACTCCCAGGAAAAATTGCCATGCAAAATTGTAAATTGAATTCAGCATTTCTTATAGTTTATAACAATAATATTATTATACTTGTCAACCACTTTTATTTTAATTCATTCTCCGTTTAATTTATCATCATTAAGGAATTATGATCTTCCCGCTCTTATTTATATATGTAGATACTAGCTGACCCGACAGACGTTGTCCTGTCCCGATCTACCGAACATTTGGATGGGGGATGAAAAGGGGGGGGAAAAGGGGGATGAAAAATAGATGTTGGCCGATTCTCAGACCTACCCAATATGTACACAAAATTTCATCAGAATCGGTCAAGCCGTTTCGGAGGAGTACGGGAACGAAAACTGTGACACGAGAATTTTATATAAGTATTAGATTATGGTTATCTTGGTACAATTGTTTCTTACATAGGTACGTCTGCATTATCTGTCATCTTTTTGCGGTTTCTTCTTATCCATATATTCATTCTTATCTAAGAATATGATAATTATGTATCTTTACATATCAACGCAAGGCAAGCAAATAAGCAAACTCAATAATATGACAAGCAATTGTAGAAAGCTGCGGAGAGAAGAGATACGCGTCGATTGCAGCTTTTGAATAATTTAACGTAGAAACCTATAGAAACTTTCCCGACTGCTATCAAACTTCGTAACCAATTTAGTACATGCTGCGGTCCGTCATTTTTTATTTAAAAGCTATTATTTCAACGGTGATATTTTGGGTGCTCTTCCCGAGAAACGAATTGTAAAATGATTGTGTGAATGTGTTTCGGATTGTTACGTCCAGATGTAGAACTTGCGTAGGACGATTGAACGTGTTAATGTAACAATCGATGCTGAGCTAACAGCTAATAATCAACACTTGATAAGAAACACAATAGCGTGCGGTTATTCAGCAGCTCTTGCGCAACTTTCGACGTGTTTACTAAAGTAACTGCACAGCACAGCATGCTAAAGATGTACTTCCGCGCTGCCTCTACTACATAACGCATGCCAACCGTTACGCATTCATTGGCTAGGCGAGCACGTATCTACCGGCTATCATTACATACCTTCAACTTCAAGTAATGCGTGTACATGAATCATTCTAACAACTCTCATTAATTTACAGACAACCACAAAGAAAAGTAAACCGAATACTATAATAGTCACCATGGATATTGTCTGATCTGCCTAACCCTAGTCAGCCTTCGTCCGTAACCTGACATGTAAATTATTTGAAACATTTAACTATTCTTGTTAAATTCACATAGGAAGTACTCTGCCTAATATCCGTTCGATAACTTAGCAGCAGGAAAAACTGATCGGCCTAATCAAGGCATTGATAACATAAGTCTTGTTTAGGTGTGGAAAGACGATAAACTGGTTATATATGAATGAATCATGGAATTAATTATAAAAGCTCCTACTTTCCGAATATTTGCTAAGCCAAAGGCCATGAGAAAGTGAACTGGCAGGTTGCGTCGCGACCACTAGTCGTCTCCGGCGCTGCGCGTATGCAGTACCGTTAACGGCGAAATCGGATGTCTGGTAAATTTATGTAAATAGGCTAGTGGAACTTACACTTACTTAAACACAAGCATTCCGTAAGTTGCTAGTGTTTACCACTGAAGTGAGTTTGTTGATTAAAAAGTTTGAAGTTTCACTCTTACTATGGATACTCTCGCATAAGGACTAGGTAAGGTATAGTTCAGTTTAAGATATATTATTTATACGCCATTAAAAATGTCACTGCGCTTAATTGACTAAAATAATAGACGCTTATAAAGTTCTCCTATCTATTTTATATTTATTGGTTAGTATTGGTTACAAGGCTCAAATATGCTTATAATACGAGATAAGTAGTATTTTTTAGTAACGTAAATATGTTTTTTATTTTCAAACAAGTAAATTATAGGATCGGTTTTTAAAATCTCTATCGACATGTTGTTCTATTTAACCAATCGTTCTACTCGTACCAACCCTCTTTGCAACCCGAGCCTAATGTTTGGCTCATCGATTATTTTGGACATCCGCAAACGTTGGTTGTCCAAATGTCCACAGATCAAATGTTTGATATTCCGTATAGTGTATTTATTACAACTTACGGATTATCGATTTATTTCGTCGAAATTGGAAAGAAAACGATGTAAAATTGGGGTCTCATTAAAGTTTTATTTATACGATTGTAGTGACTGGATTGTCTTTGCAGTACATTAGCAAAGCAAGTACAGGGAAAGCAAGTACAGGGAAAATATGTTCCGGGCTAGTAGTCCGTAGCCGCCACGCTGCACTACCCTTCAACGGTCTGTGCACCGCTTGATTACCGCCCATCTATCATAGCACACTCTTTATCACTCTTAACTCCAACACTGAAAGCTTTTAAATAAGCACACCATTACGATTACATAATTAGATCGACAACCTTATACAAGCTTTTTTAAAAACGATTTTTCTAGGTCTCGAGGATTACAACTGCAACTTTTCCTTGGCTTTTTCGAATCTCAGGAACGAAATCCGACTTAATACCATAATAATTATTTCAGAACAAAATTCTAAAAGAGATTTTGTTTTAAAATAACAATGCCAGATCCTGCCCCACCCATTTACAGAAAATGTAAATTAATTAAATAATTGTAATGATTAGTTTCCACGAGAGAGGCTCGAGTGTGGAGTTTTGTGGAGTTCATTAGAATGCTCCCTTTGTGTCCTAAATTAGTTTGTTTTTTTTTTTTAACTTAATTTATAATGTACGCTATAAGGAAATGTAAAGAACTTTTATGTTGGCAAATAAACAACATTATTATTATTATTATTATTATATAATAATAATAATAATAATACATACACATCAATGCTACAAGGAATTCAAATACAGTTTTCGATTTAAACAGAAACGGCAAGTTCTGCAGTCATTAGGACTAATGTTGCAAGCTATGTTGCTACATATTGCAAGCTTGTACATGACTTTTATTGAGTGGACAAAAGTTATATAGAGTTTCTGGCATTCTCCTTTAGTTAAAAAGTGCTAACGCAGCATTTTCGTAGCTAACGTCTAAAACTACATTCGGCGTCACAAAAATCGGACCTCTCTGAAAATTTGTTTCAAGCATGTCCCGCAGTCGAAGAATACATTAAACCCAATTAATATTGGTCTCAGTTAAAAGTATGTTTAATGGCCTTTAAATTAATAAAGTTAGAATTCCTAAACACAACAAATTTAATGAGCACGTAACGATAACAAAAATGTTGTCAAAATACGCATTACTACGTCCACTAGTTGCACCATCCAACAAGGGTATAAAACGAGCGTCCCGGGTCAAATGTGGGATCATTCCGACCTCGCCGCCGAGGTCCCTCGCGACGACCCCGTAACGCCCCCCCCCCCCCCGACCCTTGCTAGCGCCAGCCCGCGTCGCTGAGCCCTTAGCTTTAAAATAGCCCCTAATTAATGGAGACCCGATCCAGCCTGTCCCTTTGCTGCCCTCTCACAGTGGCGACCTAAGCCGAGGCTCGTACCCCACAGGGGGTGCCCTTAGCGTAGTCACTTAGTTTATAAGATTTTGCCCTGGCTGGAGGCCCTAAAAGTCACTTTTAAGGCACCACAGGATTGTCCGGTTAAGCAGTAACCAACCCTCAGGTTGAACTGCGAGATGCCATACGGAAAAAAATAAAATAAAACAAAAAAAACAAATGTGGGTCATTCGCTATTCAACCTTTGAAGTGAACACAAGTGAATAGCTACACCAAAAAATACCCCTGAAGATGGATACCTACTACACTGCAGATGAGATCACTCAAGTCATTGCACTACTGCAATCAGGGATGTGGCAGTGTGATGTTGCTCGTCAACTGAACTTGAGTCGTTTTTCCGTTCGACGAGTGTTCCAACGCTTCCAAGAGACTGGTGGCTATATCCGAAGACGTGGATCTGGAAGACAACACCGCACATACGAAAGAGACGATCGCTTCATTGTTTCGACGTCTTTACGTAATCGGTTCTCCAATGCTGTTGAGCTGCAACTACAACTCCGATCAGCACGCAGAACTCTCGGTACATAATAGAGGCGCACGTGGTCCCTTCTGCTGCTTATGCAATATTTCGTAAGCTACAGTTATCTACACACTAACTGTTACTTACAGGCAAAAAAAAATGGTTAAAATTTGTTGGTTATTTTTTAAACCGTCAAAAGTCGAAATAGGTTAAATAACGTACATTCACATACTTTATTGCCCTCATAAGATACGTTTACCCGACAATATACAGGCCTAGGCAAGCGTGCTCCAACTTAGGCCGCATCATCACTTAAGATCAGGTGAGTCGTGCGGCCAAGCGCAAGCCTATTACGTAGGTCGGTACGACCTAAAACGTCGTGCTAGCGCCACCTGTTATCCAGTAGCAGAACTACGCTAGATAGCGACATCTATTGTAGAGTAGCAGAACTACGTCACACGCTGGCGTCATCTACTGTCAAGTGACAGAACTACGTCACACGCTGGCGCCATCTATTGCGAATAGGTAGCAGAACTACAGGTTCTAGAATATTCGAGATGGTTAAGTGTCGTGTTGTAATCACGAAGTAAGTATAATAGAGGAGATGGCGTTAGCGAATTTTCCCATAGAAAGATGCGTGACACTTTTTCAAGCTAAACCCTGCCCACTTCAGGTCCAGCCCTGCCCACATCTAGTCAAGCCCCGCCTTTTTTCCTAGCGATGAATAGCAAAAGCTAAAAGCTGTCATTTTCTACGTGGTTTAGCTATATCATGCTAGATGTCTCTATGACAATATGTATTCGCAAAACAGGGACGAACTTAGTTAGTACCTTTTTATTTTTGCAAGGATTGTTCTTATAAACATGGGTTGTGAAAATAAAAGGGATGGCGTGTCCCGAGTGTTACGCAATTAAGGTGCTGTATAATACACAGCGAATCTAGTTAATTGTTGCCACGACATACTGGCTACATAAGTACATATAAATATTAAAATGAACTTATGCAAAGAAGACATAATAAAATACACCAAGTTTTTAATTCTAATATGTTTTTTTATGTAATCATTCTATACTATATACATGACGTATATGTGCCACCGTAAGGAAAGTACCAGAGAATGGGCAGCAGCGTTCTCTGTGCATTTGTAACAACCATACTGCGATCGCCAACCCGCCTACCAAGCGTGGCTGGTAGGCGTGGCGTGATGAAATTTGCCATTAAGATAGCTTGAATCCTAGGGAAGGACATAGGCTAATTTTTAATCCGTGGCTTTGTCTGCATCCGCGATAACCGACATTCACGCGGACGAAGTCGCGGGCAAAAGCTAGTTGTAGTATAAAATGAATTATGTAAAGCAAAAGTCTTTTTCCTAAAACGAAATTGCGCCGGAAATCAAGGAACTTTTTAGCCTCCATTTTATTTTAATAAGGGTCATTAAAGAAAATTTTGGGAAAATTAAATTATAAAATTATAACCCCAATGGTTTTTTTGTTTCGCTACCTCACACTAGATGGCATACGGAACTAGAAATGGAAAATTTTGATTTAAAACAACATTAGGATACTTTTAGTCGACAAAAAAGGATCAAGATAATCTAAAATGTATTTACAAACATACATAATAGTTTTAAACCTATTCATAATTATATTTTCACATAGTGTTTTTACCGAAAAGGTGGCGCCCTCTTGTTTCGAGTAGTAGAATATATGACATTATGACTATGACAATGACGATTTTTTCTAGAACTTTGCTGCTGAATTACGCAAAAAAATGCCTACCGGTGCGATAAGAGGCCCTATGTGGATCAGAACATTTATTGGTGTAGGTTTAGCAATTAAGAACATAACATTTCATGATTATTTTTTTATAAATAGAGTTATTAATAAAAAAATGAAATTAAAACTGGAATGTCCGAAATGTCTGGTGCACAAGACGGCTATAGATCTAATGACCGAAGCCACGCCCACTTTGATGACGTCATTGCACCAGTGCGTGTCACGGTGCACCGGTGCTATGGGCATCTGCTCTATTATACTTACTTCGTGGTTGTAACCTTCTCGACCAATCCCGTGTTTGCTAGAATGTTCGCGATTATGACCTAAGCCGCATATAAATAGCGGACTGCGAGGCGCGGGGAGTTAGTTTTTGAAAGCGAACCTGAAAACTGCGACTCCTGCGATTGAAGTGATTACAAGTAATTTTTGTAAGTGAGTGATTACTTACTGTGTTTGTGACTTTTTTTAAATAAAGTGTTTGTATTTTATTTGGTGTAAATTGGTGTTAATTATTTATCCCGAAGCCCAGCTCGTAACACTATTCTAATACTTATATAAAAAAATACTTTATTATAAAGTAAAAATTAATAATAAGTGTCAATTTTTCTAATAAATAAGGGGTTGCCACACGTCTCGTCAATCCAATATTTTTATAGAACGACAATTTTTGTAATAAAGATGTTATTACAAAAATTGTCGTTCTTTAAAAATACATACGAAGTAGAATTTACAGCCTGCTATGAATCTATAAATAAGCATGAGTATCAACAGGTAGCTCCATTCGTTGTTATAATGATGTTCTTATCACTTTTAATATTAAATACACAATTATAAAAGCGCAAGCTGACTGTGCATAGGTACCTACCTAAAATCAGTAATAATTCAATTCAGCAATAAAACCATAAGTACCGGTACGCTTACTTTAACATTTGTGCGACATTCTGCTACAGCGTAAGCACCTACTCAGCGAAAAGCAAATTACAGTTCGATCTTTTCCATGTCTTTCGGCCATTAAGACCTTTAGTTACTGATCACTTTGTGTATCTAGTTATTACTACAGCTCACGATACCTTCAACATAACGTACTACAAATATAATATAACTGTCACTTTGTATGTCAATGGGCTAATCGTTACATTAGCCGTTACTTAGGTTTATTACCTCCGTTTTCTCACATGTTCATATAAAATAATAACCATCACCATTATTGTATGAAAAAGGATATTACAAGTGCATTTCACAAAAATATATAGGTACTCCCATCGATCACTAATGGTACTCCATTTACAATAGCATTAGACAGAAGTTGAAAAAGGTTATTTTTAATGCACACTTTTGGACAAAAGTACAATAAACATGATACAGGTTACGATAGACGCCGAATTTATTATCATCTAATTTACCTTATGAAATTATGTGGCTTTCATTTAGTTTTATCATTTCATTCCAATTTCAAATTACAGTGTCAATGCTAAAAACCTAAAAGAAGCAGGGGAGAACAATATCGGGAACATTATTCGTTTCACTGTAATTCTACCTAAAACCTTATTTGAAATGTTACCTAAGCTTTAAAAGACTTTTATTTTGTTTATATTATTAGACGTCCTATAGATAGATAGTAGTACTACATAGTACTACTATCTTAGATCTATTTATCAAACCTATGATAAAACAATTTTAAATTAAAATGGTTTCTTACTTATATTTGAAATAAAATGTTTTGCATTCCTGCTTCTACGAGCCTCTTTTTTCTAATCTATACTTCTATATCGATATAATATTGTAAAGCTGAAGAGTTTGTTTGTTTGGTTGAACGCGCTATCTCAGGATCTACTGGTTCGAATTGAAAAAATATTTTTGTGTTGCATACTCCATTTATCGAGGAAGGCAGGCCCATGCGAAGCCGGGTCGGGTCGCTAGTGCTATTATAAATGGAGTATAGGAATACCGCACACTTGTATTTGATCTTGCACTTATCTGCCTGTCTCTGCCTCATGCCTAACCTATCTTTTCTATTGTTTTGCAGGGAGAATCCAGACAAACACATTCACGACCATGGTTGTGTTCAATACTGCTGATGCTGATATCACGCTGCGCAAGTGCTGAATGTCCTTGGGAGGGAGAGCCCACGCTACAAGCAGCATGTGTATGCGCACATAATTTAGCAAGGGATTTGTCAGTCCAATGCGATCAGGTAATTTAAGTGACACAATACGTTTAACAAGCATTTTGATAGAAAAACGGTATGATATTTCTGTTCTGTAATAAACGTATAACTACCTACATATTTAGTAAAATTCACTGCTAAATTCGTAAAGAACATTTTTTATGAATGTGGCAGTGAATAAGATACTATTGCTTAATCAGGTTGTAAACTTGTAACTGTATATACTCAGCTTTACACTGTACATTTTCGTAACGTAACGTTATTCATATAAAACGTTACGAAATTGTAATATTTCGAATGCCGAACTTAAAATTAGGCAAAACAGGGTTTTAAGTAGTCAATGGTTTGTTATAGCCTGAAACTGCAAATAATGCATAAGCTTAAATGTTCGTACCACACGTATTACAATAAAATATATAAACCAAGACAAACGAAAAAGTAGTCTCACTGACACAACACGTTCTTACTGATTTTCACATTAAAATTTATGGCCGAGACGCTAGACCAACAGCCAATCAGAAAGAAGCCAGTGTTGCCCGTGTTAAAATTGAACGGATGAGTTCAGAAATTAAGTGGAAGTAGAAATAAAACGTAACTAAAGAGTAGAAACTAAAATGTAAATGGATATAACTCATTTTGTATTTCGCATTTAAATATTTTTTTTATTATGAAACCCCATAGAAAATTCCTTTAATACAGAAAGTCCATTAAGTCAAGGTCTGTGATACATAAAAATGCACAATATTAACGTGACCTATCGTATTTTACGAAGTTTAACACGTATTAGGTAGGGTAGGGTTGCAATTTGATTTTTGTATGAAAGGCAAAAAACATTGTTTTAAAAAGTTTGTTAAAATTGGTAAGATAATAAGATTATAGTATTTATTCTTCGTAATTTTAAAGTTTAATATTTTCCCTTTACAATTATGTTATTGCTTTTTTGTATGATCAATTAAAAACATTGTAACTTTGTAATTTTTCGAGGCACACTTTTTTTCCACAGATGTACATTTATTTTGAGAAATACTCTAATGTAAGATGAAATCCACACCTAAAGTAAAAGTAACCATTATATTTTTATTCCACAGGTTGACTTTCCTACGCTGTTATCAGCTTTAAATATGAGCGCAAGAAATATTGTTATCGATCTACTGTATATAAATAATTCAAGCATTCCCATCCTCACTCATAACATGTTCACGAACCTTAAAATACATAATCTTCAAATATCTGGATGTGGAATAACACGAATAGAAGATGACGCTTTTCGAGGACAAGGACCATATCTCAAAAACTTGAACCTGCAAGATAACGAGTTAACCGAAGTTCCAGTAAAAGCCCTGAAAATACTAATTAATCTCTCTCTTCTAGATATATCTAAAAACCGCATTACACACATCGCCAACCATTCCTTTATAACTCTTCGTAAGCTCACCACACTTAAAGTTTCCGACAACAATGTCACACTAGAACCGCAAACGCTTACTGGATTAGAGAATTCTTTAAAAAATTTAAATCTTAAAGGCACGAAACTAAAAGCAGTACCAGAATGTATAAGAGGTCTCCGGAGCTTAGCGTTCCTTGACTTATCTCAAAACAGTATCAGAGAACTTCCAGGACCTGACGGTAGCCGCACGTTTGAGGGATTAGACTCTCTGACCGCTCTAAACTTAGAACGAAATCTGATCGTTCATCTTAGAGAAGATGCTTTTGCTGGGATAAAGACTACATTAAGTTCTTTAAGTCTTTTAAATAATCTGTTGCCTGAATTCCCAACTACTGCTGTAGGAACACTTAATGATTTAAGAGTATTAGATATCGGGTTCAATTTATTAAATAAGTTACCAGTCGATGCTTTTGTAAACAATCCAACAATAACTTTACTAGCGTTAGATGGAAATCCTTTGCCCACAGTGCCGGAAGTAGCGTTTTCTCATCTTAACGAAACTCTTAGAGGCCTCAGTATAGGCGGTAGATTCTTAAATTGTGACTGTCGACTGCGCTGGATAATTGAATGGATTCGCAACGGAGAATTACAAGTAACATCACGAGAAAGAAATCCACAATTCTGCGGCAATCCGCCCCACTTCCGAGAGCGTGGGTTTTACAGTTTTGAACCAAATGAATTAGTTTGTGAATATGATTCAACCTCAACAACAGAAAGGCAATCAACGACTGTAAGAGATTTGAATGAGTGGAAAATCAGTCACGTACTCACAACTACGTCCTCAACCACCACCACTGCGGCGCCACCAACCAGTAGTTCTATTGCACCGCACGAAACAGAAATAAGCAATACCATAGATATACCAACGAAGCCTGCTATCACCCAGACTACGAGCACGACAAGCACCGCACGTCCGAGTCGCATCCCCTCAGTCCGCCCAGCCGCACCCACCTGGCGCCATGCCCCACACCAGCGCCCTCCTCTTGTCATGAGTTTCCCACAGCAAAAACCAAAGGTAGATGATTCCAATGAAGTTATTGTGAAAAATGCGTATAGGCAAGACAATTCTGTAATCATACAATGGGACTCAGATGTTGCTAATATACTCGGCTTCCGCGTCGTGTATCGACTCTTCGGAGACAAAAGCTTTAAACAAGGACCACCTTTGGAAGCCAGCGAAAGAGAATTTAAAATAAAAAATGTTCCATCTCAGGTGCGTACCTATGCCAATAAAACGTATACTTTTGGATTCACTGAAATTACATCGTTATGAAGGTTAAACAATTTATTTATTAAAAATGTAATTTTTACAGGAATGTATCGTGGTCTGCGTGATCTCCTTGGAGGAGGTTCACGTAAGTCCAGAAACGGTACCGTATTCTCAGTGCCGTGAGGTACGTACCGTTTCCGCCGCCGCTTCTAATATGGACAAGATCACGATAGCGGCCAGTGCCGCCATTTGCGGTACCATCGTCGTGGCTGTACTCGTATTTGCCGCGGCGTCGCGTCGCCGATCTCGCACCGTACACCGCCTACACACACAAGCGCCTGAGAAGATGACCAACCCTTGTTGCGGCGGTCTCACCGGCACACCAAGCCCCAGCGGTCCGCTCTCCTCATTAGCTACGATCGGCGCCTTTGGAAAGCAGCGTGAGTGGGATCAAGTGTCGGCTTATAGCGCACGTTCGATCCCGCGTGCACGTTCCTATACCGAACCGGCTCCTCCGGACCCATTACCAGGTCGTCCTGGAAGAGCTCGTTCCCTCGCTGATGGTCAATCACAACATAGCTATTCCCATTCCGGCCGTTATGGAGTGCCGGGATACCCTAGTAGCCTTCTAGGATCACGAGCTGGTAAGTTCGACTGTCGCTTTGATTACTTCTTCATTTCACTTCCGGCTTTAATTTTTTCACAATTATAAATTGCACGGTATTGTTCTTGTAATACTCAAAAGCGAATACCCTTTAATTTCTAGATCTCCGACAATCGCGTCAATCCTTAGGCGCAGCGTCAGAACGTGCCTCCCGTTTGTCGCTGAGCGGCGCAGCAGGCGGGGCCACGGGTGGCACGGCGGGATCCCGACGGAGGCCGCGGTCGAGGTCACGACCCGCCAGCCGATATAGTGTCGGCTCCCTAGGTATGGGGTACTGCGACACTTCCGACAACTGGACTGATCATGATATGGATATCTACATGGCGCGGAACCCGACGACCCGAAGTGGATTAGTGCCTTTATAGCGTGCAAGGGACACGGCTCAGGGTGATGTGACATGTCGCGGGCGCTGCTTACCGTCGCGTAGGGCTCCCGGGGGCTATACCTCGTGGTGCAGTCATGAAGCCCGCGCGGGCCAGCGCCCACACCGACACTCTCGCCGACACAGCCATGAGAAAACCAATAGACGTGCGCACGCGCACTGTAACCGAATCGCGGCTCAGAGCCAGTGTGTCCGGTATCCGTAAGAATATTGAGTAAACTGTAATTATTTTGTTACCTACTATCCAACTTTGCAATCATGTACAGTTGCGTAAGTTTCGGTACATATAAGTACATAAGTATGTCAAGGACAGTATAATTTTATATGCCGAAATTTTTTATTTGTATTTGAGATTATTTTTTTCCTTTTGACTCGCAGTTAAATTGCCAGACAAGTATTTAGTGAATTATGAGATTTCCTATTAGGATGCAAAACGTTTGCATGCGGACTGCCCAAGACCGGGTTGGTTGGCGATTTCTGGGGGAGTTCTACGTTCAGCAGTGGATGGCAATAAGCTGATATATACGTCTTGTTAAGTGTCTCATATTTTCTCATTTCTACCAAATAAAACATTGTTTTTTTTTCACTAGTCTATGATGTCCCACTGCTGGGCAAAGGCCTTCCCCAAGTCCTTCCAGGAACTTGTATGAATTGAAAACATAGTATGAATTTAAAATTAAAACCATTGGTTACCTAGTGGAAACTAGTCCCAATTTTGTTCATTTGTTGTAGAAACTGACTGACTTTCTGGTTATCTGACATTCCGCGTACTTATGTAGTTAAGCGGCTTTTTGTGAAAACGTTCAAGGCCTCAAGTCTGCTATTACAATAGTGTCAGAATGGTGTATCATTGATTTTTATAATGACGCCATTATATTAGTAGATTACTAAACTTGTCAAAATCAACAATTATGAAATTAATTATAGACCATTCTGACACTATTGTAATAGCAGACTTGAGGCCCAGGAATCTGGCATTTTCTGAATTTGATACTTTGAATGCCTGATGATGCAAGCAAACCCATTTACTGACTCTTAGAATACTGACTATTAACAAATAATATTCACATTGTGAACAACGAGGTGTTCTTATTACCACTGACTTGTATGTTACGAATTTTTATTTAAATGTAATATTAAATTTTGTTATTAGGTTGTACATATATTTATGATAGATGATAAGGAATGTAATTGTCATAATCAGTGGACAATCAATTAGCTACCAAGCATACAACGACTGACAATGATTATGATTTTTTTAAAACAGGTCAAGACAAAAGTTGGGTTTGCACAATTAGGTAACTGAACTACACCGAGCAGTCTGTAAAACAGTCGCTGGTCTGACGTAATTACTGTATCACGATTTATGCAATAAATCTGCGCTAGCTACTAAACTTCATCTACTTCAATGACATTGGATTCAGCTAACTAACGCTTCTAAATTAATGAAGATTAATACTTTGCAGATCAAAAGGCTTTCGTAAATACTTACCTACTTTTGGTAAAAGAAATCTGCAACTATTACACTTGCGCAAATAGGTAGGTACTAGGTACCTACTAATATTTATGGCTCAATCTGCCACACTCACAGACGTCACTAAGTAATAATGAATCATTAACTTTAATTGACCAACATAACTTGGCACATGTTAACAACAATATTTTGATTGACAGCAATCCAAGTTATGTTGGTCAATTAAAGTTAATGATTCATTATTATTAAGTGACGTCTCTGAGTGTGCCAGTAAATCTGTTAACCCCATCAAAATCAAAATTGTAACTTTAGAAGGAGATAAGAGGTCGGAGCGATTTTTTTTGCTAATGTAACCGAGATTATAAAATATATTTTAATAATTGGACAAAATGTTGCCAATGTTTAAATAGACTTACCTACACATAGTGTTATATGTATGGTTTTTTTATTCGGACTTTAATGTACATATTAAGATACCATTCTTGTTTATTTAAAAATATTTATCAATATAATGTACTACCTATAGTGGAAATGTAATTTATTTTTACATTGCCTTCGAAAACCTTATGTGCTTGCTCAAGATCGTTAATGAATATGTGTAAAGTAACTAAATTATAACTCTTGATAAGAATATTGTAATGTTAAATGATCATATTAAATTATAATTTGATGAATTTTTGTTTGTTTACAACAGCAAAATTTTTTAACAATATCAGAAGTAAGTATTCTAACAAATAGGTAAGCATCTATACTTACCTATATTATTATGTCAATGTCTCAATTCTATGCACTTACCCTGGTACACGAATTCGATGTTCCCACCGGTACTGGAGCTCCTGACAGAACTCGTACCAGAGATGCGCCAAGTAGGGCAGTCCCCCCGCATCGAACAACCGCGCCGCCGTCACCGACACGCGCCACACTAGCCCGCCCTCCGGACTCGTCTTCACATAACTACACAGCTTCTGTTCACCATCCACCTGAAAAACATCATACAAAAACAGAAAATAAAACAATGTAACTATTCTAAAAAGTGAAACAACTAGCGCCATCTATTAGCACAACGAGATATCTCTTACCTGCTTGAATTCCACTTCAAGCTGTTCAGGATAGTTAAAGGTATTATCTTCAACTGCATCAGGAAACACATAGTACAGCAGGGGCATGAGCAGCTCATCAGCTATAGGTCCTTTAAAATCTGTCATGTTTCTACTCTGTCCCATGGCAGCCTTAACTAGTTTAGATATAGTAATAGGAGCTTCAGTGATCTTATGGAGAGGATTCACTAATCCTAAGCTTTTGCTCAACCCCAGAGTGTCCATAAGTAGATTATTATTATCTAATAAATCCATAATTTTACTAATGGTTTCAGACAATTGACAGTTGAAAGTATCCCTCATTTTAAGAGTAATTGTCCAAGTAGGTGCCATGAGTGGATCAATTTCAGAAAAGGTAGATGAATCTACTATAGCACTTTCACGGAACTTTGGCCAGATAGCATTAAGCAATACACTATGAATGGGGTTCTTTTCAGACCCAAAAGGAAGCTCTAACAGTTTTTTAACATCAAAACCATCTATTGATAGAAACTCATTTGACTGTGTCGTCTTTTTCCAAACAAATGCATCAACTTCTCTTAATTCATAAGAAAACTTTGTAGAAACAACAACAGCATCCAGAGCTACTGGCGATGCAATCTTTGATTTAAACAAGCTTACAAGGCCACTCAAATGTGAACATTGATTTGAAATTCTTTTCAAATGGATTGTGTCAAAACTAACTTTATGTTCACTGTCTTCATAGAACCCTAGATACGTTTGCTGCCAGTGTTCACGTATTTTGACAAAAAAAGGCACAGCACAGTCTATGTTAGCAAAAGCAATATTTGCAGTGCTCATCACTAGCTTTATTAAATTTCCATCAACCAATGGTACACTCGAATACAGCATTAAATACCGTTTTAAACCATACCAGCTGGAGACTGGAAAAGGACTTCCATCGAGGTCATCCATAAAATTTGTAGTTGACTCCCAAATACCATTGTGCAACTCTATTAGAAAAGATTTATCATCTGACTCTTCAGAGTTCTCCAAACATTTAACAGATTCTAGTGTATGATAAGATAATATAAATTTGTTGCCCTGAAAGTGAATTTCTTCCGATTTGCTTGTCCATTTCTTTGTGTATTCCTTTGATAGTTTAGTTAAAGTTGATTTGGACAACCGCCATTCCTTTAAAATCTCTTCTATACGGGCAATAAACACTTCCCATTCTGATACCGTCGTAAAATCTTGATGGTAAATATCATATTCATCTATTTCTTCATTCATTTCTGTGCGAAAATGATGAGATTTTATGGCAACAAACACAAAAAACAAACAGCTGTTAGGTTTGGCATTGACAAATGAGAGAGAGACAACAAGAAAACAACTGTCAAGTCAGTCAAGTGTCAACACTTTTGACACCGTTAAAGGTTAATATTTTTCAAGATCTTTAACATTTTCAAGCTACTCCTATACCATAGACATAGGACACTAGACTCATAGAGTAAAGTAATATATGACTAGACTACTGCTCAGCGTGTCGCCAAAAGGGCCAGAAAAGCACAACCAAGAACACTGCACCGTACCATTTTGCAGGAATAAGTAACTAACGACTTGGTTTAAACGCCTTATTCACCATCCTGTTTGCTGTACACACGGCTACACATCAAGCTATACATTTCCAGTATAAGCTGACCTCGCATTTTATGAAAATCCTATACAATGCGAGATCAGCATTAAATGGAAATGTACAGCTTGATGTGTAGCCGTGTGTACGTCGCGCCAAGGTCGCCATGCAAAAGTACCGTAAAGAAAAAACAATTACTAATAATTATTGACGTACAGCAAGCTGATTCACGGTCGTTTTGCATCGTGCATGACCTTGGCGGGACGTACAGCAAGAAGCCCATTAGCACAATCAAAAACGCGGCACGCGATGAGGGATAAAAAGTATAGCTGTCTTTTTTCTTTACAGGCATCTTGTATATATTTTTCTTTTTCTTGTGTAAGCGAGATAGAATATGAACAGCAGTCTATAGTGCCTTCTCTGTCTACGACCTAGGTTGACCATTCGGGTCGGGGCCAAGAAGCTTATAGATAAAAGTGGAGGCAACACTCTAAATACCTAAGTGAAGCCAACTGTGGGCAGACGCTCTCTTGCTGAATGCATACATAAGATAAAGAAAACACATATCACTATCTCGTTCTTATGTATGCATTCAGAAAGAGAGCATTAGCCCACAGGCGCCTTCACTTAGGTATTTAGAGTGTTTCCTCCACTTTTATCTATAAGCTTCTTGGTAGGATAACGTGTAAAGAGGACTTTATAGTTGAATGGAAGCTCGTTTCCGATAATATTTCTAGCATCTATAATATATCTACTAGTTGCCTTAAATTTATGTTAACGGAGGCTCCATCAATTTGCTGTCAATTAATATTAGTAATAGCATGTACAACCATTATTAATACATATTAATAATGGTTGTACATGCTATTATTATAGTAATTACATAATTACTATTGTGTAATATGGATGTCAGTTAGGCATGTCATATCATTGAGTTATTATGTACTACGTAGTATAATATATAACTCAATGTGTCATAACTACCTGTTATCAGCTAAGTAGGTATTTTTGAGTAATTATATTTTTGGGTAGGTACCTACCTAAAGAGTATCTTCACGCCACGGACTAGAAAAAAAGAAGGAATCCGCGGCCACGCACACATTTACATCATAGTCACGTCACGGACTAGAAAAAAAAGGTATCCGCGCCGAAAGTAGGTACCGACTACCGAGCGTACCGATCAGTACCGATCTATAAGTGCGGTATCGGTCCGGCGAACTCTAAGTGCTTCACTTTTGCTACGCGTAGCGTCGTGTCAATAATATTCTAATAAATATCATTGCGTGGAGTCCTTCTTTTTTTTCTAGTCCGTGCTTCACGCATTTACAATATTTTTATAACCCCGCAATAAAACGTGAATATTTTTACGAAAAGCTAATTCTTTTAGGAGGAAACGGCGGCTGAGTGTAACAGTGACACTGCCATGTGCCGTTTCGCAGTTCTTAGACTGAAATTGCATCGTTTTATGGGAAATAATGTCACAAATAAATAATATTTCATACCTACATTACCTACACGTTTTACATATTCTATACATTGCCTGGGTATTATAGATATAGAATACTGGATTATATACTAGATTGTCGGTAACATACGCAATTGGTGTACCTTCATTATTTTATTTCTCCTAATAAGAAACTGGCTTCTAGCCTAATATACATAAGTTTTGTCTAGGAATATATATACAAAACTTCAATCGAAATAATAATATTATGTACAATTCTAAGAAAAAAGCAGGGAGCTCAAAGAATTTTCACGGGGCAAGGTACATACTTTGATTCTTTACATGTGACACGTATATAATCAAAGGGCACGTATACACGGTACATACTAGAATAACAAGAATACTCATAAAAATGTAAAAATGCTGTTATTCATGGTTGCTAAGTTACCAAAAAGTAAATAAATAAGAGTTCATTTATAAGAACAAGTTTCTTTGTTTAGATTTCTCAAATCTTTTTATTATGTTTAGAGGCGATAATCCGCATTCATTAAGTTATGAACAGCAAGCTAAGTTCATTCAAGACCGTATTACAAACGTGGAGAAAAACTTTGGGGAACTTTGTGTTGCGTTTGGTGACTACACAAGAAAAACAGCAAGGTAATTTAATATAATTATCAAACGAATGCAGTTATTTATAAATTAGTAATATTACTATGTCGAAATTTAATTGTCTACTACCCAGGTAGGTAGGTACATGTAATGTATAATGCTTAGATGTAGGATACATCGTATGTTGAATTGTAATGTGGGATATATTTCACTAGATGGCGCTATTAGTGTATGCCTTAGAATGCAAAACGCAGCTTTATATACAGTCGATTTTCGCCCGTACCAATTTTTGTATTTAACCATTTTGGTTTTCTGCACTTCTGCTCCTTATAATTAAACATTCACTATGCCAAATTCTCACATTAGTCACACTCACGGAATATTTTATTATGCCGTGGTCACATCACACTCCTCCGTGCGCGCCATATGCACAAAAAGGATAACCTACGAAGTTTTTTCTTCACGAATTAGGTAGGGTAGGTAATATTAATGATTAAAGCAAAGCTTGTACCTACTTACTTTACCAAGATATTCCTAAGGCCCTTTTTTCACTTGGCTAAATTCAGTCCAGTCGCTACTGAATTCATTAAAGTGTAACCCCATTCAGGTAAGTAGTAGTAGTAAATAGTAGGTACCTACCTAACTGAATTCAGTAGCGACTGAATTTAGTCGACCTAATTTAGCCAAGGGTAGGTACTGTCAGAAGTCCAACTCTAGGGCTTCTTACTGGTACCGGGTTGTGGCGTAATTGTATTAGGTTTAATCAAGATATACTTGGAATTAAAGCACTGATACTTGGAACTGGTTTAAATTTAAATATGCTTTTAACGTGTGCCCGTAACAAGATCAGGCTAAGTCATCATAATGTCAAATCTAAAACAATACAAATCTACGATTTGAACTTATTCTAGAAGCTTGCTGAGTGTTCTGTAATATAGTTTAAATTAATTAATAATAATTATTGACGTAGGTACAATGATATTCTAATAACGTAGGTACAGCAAGCTTATTCACGGTCGTTTTGCATCGTGCATGACCTTGGCGGGACGTATACAGCAAGAAGGATGGTCAGCAAGACGCTTTACGTGCCGGTCTTTGATTATATGTCTAGAGATGGAGCGTCGCCCTACAATCATAACAAAGAAAACGAGTCAACAATTTCAAGTATGTGTGCGTGCAGGCGTCGTTTTACACTGTGCATCTACGTCTCTGTGTGCGTAAATAATGATTATATAAGCAATTATGTATATAATTATACATAAATTAATATTATTATACATATATTAATCATTTATTATTATTATTACGCATTTGGGCTTTGATTATATAAGCACTTGTCAGCCAATAGTTGGCTGACACTTTTTGACACGTTTGCGTGCACTTGACGCTCCATCTAGAAATTATATATAATCAAAGGTGCCGGTAACCGTACCATAGGTACAGATGTCTATGACTACTACCAATGATATTTATTAGAATATCATTGACTACTACATTAAAATTCCGATGTTTTGAATTACATAGATTGCGCGACATGGGAGATGAACTTATAAAAGTTCTAAAGGATTACGCCAATAACGAAATCGTTAACAAGTCTTTGAGTAGCGGTCTAGAAAATCTATCTACTACATTAACGGCCATAGAAGAGTACCGGAATTGTGAAGTACAGCGTTTGGAAGCCAAGGTAAAGTAGGTCATCGTCTGTCTAGCCTTTTCCCAACTATGTTGAGTTGGACTTCCAGTCTAACCAGATGCAGCTGAAGTGAATACCAGTGTTTTACATATAGAGCGACTGCGACTGTCTGTCTCACCTAGGGTTGCCAACTCTTTGACGGTCAAATATAGTAGGTAGTTCTTACATTTTTACCCATAAAAATATAGTAGATAACGAAAAGATGAAAAAAAAATTGTAGGTTCCAAAAATTAGGTAGGTAGGTACCTTTATGTTTTTGAAACACGCATCTGTCAGCTTGACATTCCAGAATCGTTAAAAATAGGTATTGACCACGAAGTAAGTATGTGGTATTGACGTTTTGTTTTACGCATACACATTTTGAAACCAATATTATTGCTAAGAGTTTGATGCCTTCAAAATATAGTAGTTTCGCCTACTAAGTATATGTTTTTTTCAAAAATATTGTAGTCGGGCCTCTAATATAGTAGGATACTATATTACCTATATAGTAGGGTTGGCAACCCTAGTCTCACCTCTTCAACCTAGTTGCTGAGTAATACGATATCGAGGACCCCTTGGTAAGGTAAGACTGGTTTCTGACTCTAAAGACTGTCAAAAATCTACAAATAACAGCTGGGACCAATGGATTTAGGTACTGTAGTGCTTTCCAAGACACGGAGGGGTCTCGGTATGTAACGGATGGTTACCCATCCACGGACAGACCGCGGCAAACGCAGCTTAACCATGACCGATCGATCCGGCTTTTAGTCCCTCCTAAGGAGGTAAAGTGACTAACTTGCTATTAATCGCAAACCTATCGATAGCCATTTGATCATTTGCATAATAGCTTTTTCATCCCACCATCTCGGAAAGAGTATTTTTAATCTTCAATATCTGAGTGGAAAAGCCGTTTTTATTCTCTAGAGGATAAAGTAAATTTATCTTCAATATCTGAGTGGAAAAGCCGTTTTTATTCTCTAGAGGATAAAGTAAATTGAATTTAGAACATCGTGTGCACTAAGTTTGTGAATTAAAAAAAAACATTAAACCTATTTACTGCGACCTCTATGGTGCCGAATATATCATACAACTTTTTTTTAATTTGTTAAAAACTCAGACTTTGTAATAGTTATTTGTTATACAAGAGTGCAAAGTTGCTTTTTAACCGCGTGTTCAATTTTGATGACCGAGCAAGCGAAGGATTCTAAAATTGAATCACGAGCGCAGCGAGTGATTCAAAATTAGAATCCTGAGCGTTAGCGAGGGAATCAAAAGAGCACGAGGTGATAAATCTTTGCACTCGAGTGCAACACGTAACTTTTCATTCCACCTCAGCGAGGAAATGACTAAATGCAAAAAAAAAACGTTTACAAAGTCTGAGTTTTTAACAAATTAAAAAAAAGTTGTATGATATATTCGGCACCATAGAGGTAGCAGTAAATAGGTTTAATGTTTTTTTTTAATTCACAAACTTAGTGCACACGATGTTCTAAATTCAATTTACTTTATCCTCTAGAGAATAAAAACGGCTTTTCCACTGAGATATTGAAGATAAATTTACTTTATCCTCTAGAGAATAAAAACGGCTTTTCCACTCAGATATTGAAGATTAAAAATACTCTTTCCGAGATGGTGGGATGAAAACGTTTTTTTTTTGCATTTAGTCATTTCCTCGCTGAGGTGGAATGAAAAGTTACGTGTTGCACTCGAGTGCAAAGATTTTTCACCTCGTGCTCTTTTGATTCCCTCGCTAACGCTCAGGATTCTAATTTTGAATCACTCGCTGCGCTCGTGAATCAATTTTAGAATCCTTCGCTTGCTCGGTCATCAAAATTGAACACGCGGTTAAAAAGCAACTTTGCACTCTTGTATAACAAATAACTATTGTCGTACCTACATACCTAACTACTTAGGTAAGTAGGTACTTAACTTCCTACATAGTAACATGTAGGTACCTATACCTACTTAAGTACCTATATTTACTTCGAGGAAAGTACGGTAGGTACGGTCAAAAAGTTATAAGCTTCTTGGGTACGGTACGGTCATGAAGCTGTAGATTAGACCTATATCTTCATGGGTACGGTCATGCATGACTCAAGTCATGACCATAGATATAAGAAAGAGTTTTTATATATTTCTTCCAAAAAAAAAAGAAAATCAAAAATCATTCTCTATCTTCATGCTAACAATACGCTATGCCTTGGCTTGGCTATGGTCCTGGCATGACCGTAGTAAAATTAAAATTGCAATGCATAAAGGCTCCCCCACACAGGTGCGTTATTACTGCCGATAATAATGCATGCGTTTTTGCGATATTTGTTTTCAGTACATTTTGTACTAGGACGGGCTACGAAGTTACACACTGCTGCGATAATAACGACGAAATAGAAGTACCTACGAGGAATCGCAATAAGTATGGAAAAAAGTGGAAAAGTTTTTGAAAAGAGAGAACCGCCTTCAAATATAAACTAAAAAACTTTTTATTTTCCACTTTTTAATGTCTCCTTATTACCTAAATCCATTAAGAAACGGCAACACTGTTAAAACAGAGATTGAAAGTCCTCCAAAGATGGAAAGATGGAAGAAACGAAAAAGTCTTCTCGGTTTTTGTTGTTTTTTTCAAAAAGCGCTTTCAAAATTTCTAGTTGTTGTATACTAAAACCTTCTCCAGAATGTAACAAACACTTTTGTGAAAACCGCATCAAAATCAGTTCAGCCAAACAGAAAATAATCGCGGACAAACATACATACATACATACTAACATACGGGTCGAACTGATAACCTCCCTTTTTTTTGAAGTCGGTTAAAAACGCAATGCGATATTATCGGCGGTAACTAATAACGCACCTGTGTGAGGGAGCCTTAAAACGACCTAGTTAGGTGAGGGTAGTTACCTAAGTACTTACCCAAAAATATTTTAGTAGGTAGTACAAGTACTACCAAAATATTTTTGGTAGGTACCTAATTTAATGTTACCTATTATAAGTGTTTATTTAGGTAATTGGTGAGCTGTGCCAATACGAGACAATTTGTAAACATGCCAGGGAGGAGCTAAAGCATTCAATGAACGTCCGCGAAAAGGAGCTGGCACGCAAGAAAGTGCTAGACAAGGCCAGGGAAAGGCAGCCATTCAACAGACAGCAAGTTGTACGTTTCAGTATTATTATTTATAATACCTATATACCTAACTCACGTTTATCAATACATATATTAATTCGGCCAATCAAACGAGCTTATCATACCCTTCCACTCACTCAGTATAGCGAGTGAGTGACGGGAAATAATAAGCGCCGCTATGAGGACACAGATTGTATACCTACCCAAGTAGGCATTAGTTAGTAAGTATCTGATAGACTACATTCTACCTACATCCTGAAATCTCGGTTTAACGACATTTATTTCTCAAAGAACAAATTACAGTTCACTTAGAGAGAAACTTAACTAAATTAATAATAGGTTGTAGGTAAGTAGTTTACATTTCGACGTTCAAGCTATCCAAGAAACTGAAACACCATAGTTTAATGTATAATACAATATAGCAAGATATAATATAGCAAAATAGCTCAAGGTAAACTTATGCGTCTAATATATAATTCCTTAGGCCTTTTTTAAATGTTGGTATGCTGGTACACTCCCTGACTTTTTTAGGTAATTTATTGTATAGCCGAACCCCCTCATACTGTATAGTTTTCCTACCGTACAAGGTTCTCACTCTTGGTACTTCTAGGTCGTCTTGATTACGGGTATTATATATATGAGTCTTTTGTGTGAATGAAATATTTGTGTGTATGTGGGTCTTAAGAATCTTTCGGATTGTCATGCATGTATGGTATGTGTACAATTGTTGTAGATTAAATAATTTTGTTTTTTTGTAGAGTAGTTCTGTAGCAGTATAGTAGTTATAATAAATTAACGGTAAAAAAAATATTTTAAAAACAAGCTTTTATTATGCACGAAAAATTAAAAAAATAAACTAAGACATTCATAAAATTCGTAGTTTCTTAAACTTTATAAGTAACAACCTACAAAAATGTTCAGTTTAACTGACAAACATTTTGTTGCGGATTCTGGAATATTGAAAACAGTATATTTTGCGTTATGCCAATCGCTCATTTCTTACTGCATAACTATATGGGGTGGTGCGACAAAAACTCCCATGCTTCGGCTCGAACGTGCACAAAGGGCCGTTTTAAAAGTCAGTAACTTTCTTCCTTTCTTATTTCCCACCAAGGAACTTTATGGGCGAGTTGGTGTGTTGACTGTACGTCAACTCTTTATTTATAATACTGTTCTGCGCAAGCATTCTCTTCTTACTTATAATCCTTCCCTATTTGAAGGTAAGCGACGTAAAAATACAGTTTGCCCCACAATTCGGTTCCATACAGCTTTTGCTCGTCGACATTTTGGTTTCCTCGGAAGCTATTTATATAATAGAATTAACGGAGTCTTGTCAATTTATAACCTTCCCAAAAACATCTGCAAAAGGAAACTCTCGACCTGGATACAAAACTTGGATTATGATTCCACGGAGCAGCTGTTAATTGTTCCCTCGTAATCATTCAGCATACATAATTTAGCTTCCATACTCGCGCTCACACAAAAATACACTTTATCTGCACACACTCACAACTCACAAACAATAATATACAGTTGATTCATCAAAACTAAAGTTTATTTTATCTGAAAAAAATATTCAATTTATTTGTGTTTTTCATTTTTTTTATGGCTCTATGCATTTGTTTAGTTTTCAATACTCGTATCACATTGTATACAATTTGTTCAGAGAGTAACTAGCCAACGCAATCTCGAGGTGAGAGCCTGGTGATCCGTCACACAGGGTATCCTAGTATGGACTCCAGTCTCTCACAAAGGATCATTCATGTAGTTAAGTTAATTTATTTGTATTTTTACTTATCTTGTGTACATACCTTTGTGACCTTTGTGAAGAGTAAAATAAAGATGATTATTATTATTATATATATTATCTATAACCAGTATATTAATATTCTTACGCGATCTGAAAGCTTGTCGCGGCCGAGGACTACCTATGCGTTAACGAAATTGCGCGACAAGCTTTTAAATCGCGCGTAGGTTGTTACTTATAAAGTTTAAGAAACTACGAATTTTATGAATGTCTTAGTTTATTTTTTTAATTTTTCGTGCATAATAAAAGCTTGTTTTTAAAATATTTTTTTTACCGTTAATTTATTTTTAACTTTTTAGTTGGACATATTCCTTAGTCTATCCATTTCCATTAACGCTTCATTGTTACAAGGTCTCTTTCTAGTTAATTTTGTGCAATCTAATTCTTCAATTTGTAGACCGTCTAAAGACTTAACTCTACTCAGAGCTACATACGCTTGTCCAACAGCGAAGAGTTTTGAACCCAAATATACTACGGCATGTTCAACAGTGCTCCCCTGCATTTTATGTACTGTTGAAGCCCAGCATAATACTATGGGTAAAATTCTTCGTTCCGCGGTGCCGTGACTATATTTGGTCTGAAACTGCACTGATTTGGGTTGTATCACAAGTATACCATCGTTTCCGAAGTTTATACGAACTGATGGAATATCAGTATCGTACGTTTGTGCTCTACGGAAGCAGGGCCATATAATTTCTTCGATACATCCGATAGCACCATTCACCAGTCCTTTTGATACATCGGTGTCAATACATACATACATCGGTGTCGGCCGGTGCCATCGGCCATTACATTACCGTTCATCTGCTCTTGTTCGCTTCATACGTTGTTTCACGTTATCGAGCCTTTGACGTTTTGCATCAGTACTTTCATTGGCAAATTTCTGTTGCCGTTTCAATTTTTCCTTCGCCAATCTTCTTTTTTTTTGTGTTGCTGTTTCTTTTCCCATCTTAGTCCCACGAGTATCGAAGAATATAGCGTCCACCCTTTCAGAGCTTCGAATAAAAGGGCAAGGGCAAAATATACAACAGGGTGCGCCCTGGTTCCCTGAGGTGGTGTTCATGACATCATATTAGACCCTGATGCCACTCATTTCTCGGCACGGCCTCACCTTAAATTGGGTACTAGAATTATGCGCCACTTGTTTCGGGTTGTACCTTACTTGTGCCTCACGAATACTGTGATCCGGGTTTGATTTTGGAGTTTTCCTTCTCCTAGACTGGTTGCAAACCAATGCTATCGACGCCAATCTCGCCGAACTACACAACGTTACCAAAGTAACTTAGGTATACCTTAGTTCAGCACAAACTGTCCACGCGAAGTGGTGTTCCTATGACTATATTCCATCTCCATCATCAGAGCAGCTGCATCGTACCATAATATTATTGTATTGTTATCAAATTTCCGTAAGTATATCAACTTTCAGATTACTCGGTCCACGAGAAGTGGTGACCCTATAAATACCGTCCAACTCCATCACCAGACCAGCTCCATCGTACCATATTATCGTATTGTCAACAAAGTTACGTAAGTACACCAAATTTCAACTCAATCGACCTACTGGATCAGATGTTCCTGTGGCTACGCTGCAACTCCTCATGACACCAGCTCAATGATACCATGTTATTGTATTGTCACCAAACTTACGTAGTCATACCGAAATTCAACTCAATCGGTCCATGGGAACTAGTGTTCCTATGGGCACCTTCCAACTCCTCATGACACCAGGTCAATGATACCTTGTTATTGTATTGTCACCGAAATTACATAGACATACCAAATTTTGGCTTACTTGGTCCACAGGAATCGAAGTTCCTACGGGCTTCTTCCAACTCCTCATCAGATCAGCTCCATGATACCATATTTTGTATTGTTACCGAAATTACGACGACATACAAAATTTCAGCTCAATTGGACCACAGGAATCGGACTTCCTATAGGCATCCTCCAACTCCTCATCAGATCAGCTCCATGATACCATATTTTTGTATTGTTACCGAAGTTACGAAGACGTACCAAATTTCAGCTCAATCGGTCCACAAGAACCGAAGTTTCTATGGTCACCGTCTAACCTCATCATCAGACCAGCTCCATGGTACCATATTATTGTATTGTCATCCAAGTTACGTAGGTATACCAAGTTTCAGCTCAATCGGTCTATTGGAAGTGGTTCAAATCTTCCTTGCAAGATTTGCAAACATACTTAAAAAAGTGAAGTTAAATAAAAGCTTGTAATAATTAAAGAGGGTTTTGATGATTTTGTTTTGTGTTCGTTGTAAGTGTTGTTGATTTGTTTTTGCAGCATATCCCCCCCATACTTGGATCAGATATTCCAGATGTGGCTTGACTAGCGTGTTGTAAATAGTATGTCTTAGTTTGTAGGGTACACATTTTGCTATGTTACGAATGGCTCCGGTTAGTGGGAGTATTCGAGATATTACTTCGTCAATATGCGCTCTGAATGTCAACTTACTGTCCACAATTAGGCCCAAATACTTTTCATGCGTTGATTTCCGTAACGGTTGGTTGTTTATTGTAAGATTTGGAAATGATGGTATTTTTTTGTTCTTTGCTGCGAAAATTATGTAAGCAGTTTTACTAACATTCATAGTCAGAAGGTTTTGACTAAGCCATATATTCAAAACATTAAGACTAAAACTTTCTGTGCTTCTGAGATAATATTAATGATGGAATCGCCAAAATAAAAGAGACATGTATTGTGTCGTCTGCATACAGTGACACGTGCCCAGTCAGTCCAGCGGTACTTATGTCATTAATATATACCTATGAGGAAAAGCAATGGACCCAGGACCGATCCCTGAGGCACGCCGCACTTTATATAAGCTGGGGCACTTGAAAATTTAATATGTGGCTAGCCGCATTCTGCCGCATTGCGCTGCACAGTCGTCCGTGCATTACCTTGTATGTATACCTACCTATGATTAATAATGTAGGTAAGTACCTACTTACCTAACCCTACCTAACCAATACCTACCTACATAATACAATTTTATTGTCCCCCACAGCTTCATATTAGGTAGGTACCTACCTACCTACTTAGCAACAATGAAGTTACCTGAGTAACTTCATTGTTGCTAATGTGTGCTCATGCTCACAGATATTTTTTTAATGGTCTGAGACACAGTACTAGTGACTTATTGTTTTTAACCGACTTCAAAAAGGTTAAGGTTATCAATTCGAATGTTTTTTTTTTTTTTTGTAAGTGCCGATTGGAATTCTAATATTTAGAACTAACCGTTTCAGGTCGACTACTTACCTACCTACCTACTTAATTTTGTTTAGCTGAAAATCTATTCTGTTACAATATCCCTCGGTGAACACCTAGGTGAAGTGAGCTGTCATCTGTCTCGATGCTAGGGATTTACAAAGTACTACAATCGGATGACAACTCACTTCACCTAAGTGTTCACCGAGGGAGATTGTAAAAGAATAGCCTGCTGATGTAAGTCCAGTAATTTGTACCTAATAGGTAGGTAGGTAGGTACCTACTTAGATTTAATAAAATTCTATGATAGACGTATGCAGAATCCGAGATGCTGAAGGCTTCTGCAGAAATGTCGCGGACTGCTAAAGGCCTGAGTGAGCAAACGGAGTTTTTCGAGCGACGTAAACTTCAGCAACTGAAGACACTTCTGTCGGATTTCGTCATGATTGAGATGACTTTCCACTCGAAGGCTGTGGAACTGCTCACTGTTGCTTATCAACAGATCAGTGATATCAATGACAGGGCTGACTTGGAGGTAAGTTTGCTACACAAGTTAATACCTATTATAATGTTAGACCGTAATGGGGGAATTATCTACATAAGTAGGTACCTATATATCGACGCCCCCAAGCAATAAGTCGGCAATTGTAGGTATTACTATAGACTTCTTGCTGTTATGGAAAATTTGGCATCTGTGGACTGGACTGGAATAAACCTTAGCAATTTTTTTCAGAATATTCCAAAGATTATTTACAAAGATATTGTCACATAAGTTCATTTTTATTGATGGGAAATTTACAAACAAAGTTATGTCGGCAAAAATACTGTGTAGGTAGGTCTGTACAAAGTATTATTTTATATTTTGTTTTGGTAGGTACCTATGTAGCTTTTAAATTACCGGATTATTAGCGTAAATAATATTCATAAGATTTTTGGTTAACTCAAATACGGAGTTTTTGTTTACAGTGAGATTATTAAAAAAGAAGAAATAGAGACAGTTGACAAAAAAAGATAAATACTTACTACCTACAGTAGCAATATTTCACTTGCAAAAAGTTTTGAGTGTAGGTCCTCAATCTGAAAAAAAACACGTTTTATTAAGTATCCGCCCGCGTGAATGTCGGTTACCGCTGCAAAAAGCCTACTCAGGAAAGACACGGTCAGCAACATGATTCCGTCCCAGGTCTATTCACAGACACCAACCAACACTAAGATCGACGACGCAGTCATCATCCGCAGGCTGCACAGATTGTCTTTCTGTGGATGTTAAAGTTGTTAATGATGAAAATATTTAAATGTAATTAATACTAAGTTTTCACTTCTGCCGGCAGTCCCGGAGTGCAACCCGTTGTTTTAGGGCCGGTGATAATCTTCGCTACTATTAAATTAGGTTCTCAGACTTTGTTCGGCAAGGCGTTGCGAACGTTCGACACTCGACTCTCGTGCGCGTAACTTGGAGGTTCTCAGACTTTGTTCGGCAAGGCGTTGCGAATGCTCAACACTCGACTGTCGCGCGCGTAACTCGGAGGATCTCAGACTTTGTTCGGCAAGGCGTTGCGAACGTTCGACACTCGACTCTCGTGCGCGTAACTCGGAGGTTCTCAGACTTTGTTCGGCAAGGCGTTGCGAACGCTCGACACTCGACTGTCGCGCGCGTAACTCGGAGGTTACCAGACTTTGTTCGGCAAGGCGTTGCGAACGTTCGACACTCGACTCTCGTGCGCGTAACTCGGAGGTTCTCAGACTTTGTTCGGCAAGGCGTTGCAAACGCTCGACACTCGACTGTTGCGCGCGTAACTCAGAGGTTCTCAGACTTTGTTCAGCAAGGCGTTGTGAACGTTCAGGTGAAGATTCTTCCATACGACGTATTCTTGCTGCCCGTGTTTGAGAACTATGTTTAGAAAGTTGAGTCCTGGCTCTCTTAGGCATTTTCAAATGTTTAAGAAAATGTTAATAGCGTGTAATATTCTAGCTCTGAAAAGAACTGATGTTTAGCCCTGAAAAGAACTGTTGTTTAGCCCTGAAAAGAACTGTTGGTTAGCTTAGAGAAGAACTTTTGCGTAGGTGTAGTTTTAAGAACAAAATCTAATAAAAACGCACGAAAATTATTACACTTCGCGCACGACCGCTGCGTAGGGAGCCGACCACGCGACTTGACGCTTGACGCGACTGAGCCGCGCGTGTACCTTACTCATAGATCTAAACTCCCGTCCCGCACGCGCACCCCCGCCTTGGTGACAACTTAGCAACGCGCCTTGCAGCAGAAATCGTAATATTTTAATTTCGCAATAACTTCAAAACCAAACGTTCAATTTTAATCATTCAAAGAGCAAATATTATCTACATAAACTGTACTTAGTGATGAAATAATTTATATTGATAAAGATTAATAGCATGAGTAAAATAAACGCGTTTAAATGTCGTCTAAAAAAAATTCAAGATTTTTAAATAAAAAAATGGTTGTTGTGCCTCACTCGACATAGATATGTATTAAGTCGCGGACTTTTTAGTAGATATTTATAAGATCAACAATTAATTAGGGCATTTTATGGTTCTATCTTTTATAGTTTAGGCAGCGTACGCAAAATTTATACGATTTTTTACACCTTGTGGCCGAAAAGCCCAAATATCTTACGGAATCCTATTTCTCTCCAAAATAAAATATAGCCTATGTTACTCGTGGATAATGTAGCTTTCGAATGGTGAAAGAATTTTTAAAATCGGTCCAGTAGTTTTTGAGCCTATTCATTACAATCAAACAAACAAACAAAGTTTTCCTCTTTATAATATTAGTGTAGACAAAAGAAAGTAAGTATTCATGTTACAATTTTAGCGTTTTTGATTCCATACAAAAAGTAGAATATTACTTATTATGTAAGTAGGTAGGTAGGTACCTGGGTGTTTCTCCGTTTTGGCGAAAAGACACTTTCCGGTGGCATATTTTTTTTTTTGAAAACCGTTCTACACTGAGACCATTTTGATAAAAAGTTCTCATGGGATGAACTTGAAATCGCATTATTTGATAATACATAATACCTCTCGAAAACAGAGAAATCTGACAAAACATCATGTAAATCGTCATTCACCTCCGTTTCCAAACGCCACCAGTTACAGTACAATGATATTATATTAAACAGATATGTTATGAGCGCCCAATTTTGAAGATTCAAAAACGTCCTAATTGGGACGTATTGCACTATTGCCTTTAGTCTGCGTCACGCATGGCGACGAGTGATACGCTTTGTTAAAGCAGCTAAAAAAATAAAAAAAAATGTTATTTTGTGTATTTAGAAAGTGTTCCAATTATGATACCAATATAATAAAACACAAGGGATCTCATACCACATGTAACTACGCAATATACATCGATTTATTTATATATTTCAATAAATTTCCTAATATTCTTATATTTGGAGGTTAGAAAAAAGAAAGAAACGGAAATACATATTTTGACGTGAGTAAGACAAGGACGCGTTCACTCCGGACATAGAATAAAAGTACAGATGCGATATCGTAGGCAGTAAAGTCATTGTTTACCCACAGTTCTGGGCCTCAAGTCTGCTATTACAATAGTGTCAGAATGGTCTATCATTGATTTCATAATTGTTGATTTTGACAAGTTTGGTAATCTACTAATATAATGGCGTCATTATGAAAATCAATGATAGACCATTCTGACACTATTGTAATAGCAGACTTGAGGCCCTGTTTTTCTTTTTTCTAAGCTTGTAATATTTAATCATTTTGTTTCATTTAATCATTTATATACTTAATTAGAAATTAAACAATGTGACAACAGATATTTACTATCCTTCTTCGTTAAGGTTATCCAATGAGATCTGGCTTCAAGAATGAATCGCATTTGTTCGTAAATAAAGAAATGAATTTTATTACGAAATAAATATATTCTACTCTATATATCTAATATATATAAATCTCCTGTCACGATGTTTGTCCGCGATGGACTCCTAAACTACTGAAGCGATTTTAATGAAATTTGTACACCGTGTGCAGTATGATCCAACTTGAAAGATAGGGTAGGTGTAGGGTAGGTGTGGGGTAGGTGTAGGGTAGGTGTACGGTAGGTGTAGGTAAATAGGCAGGTAAGTAGGTAGATAAGGACAGGACAACGTCTGTCGGGTCAGCTAGTTAGTATATATATTCTATTATACCTTTAGTCCTTTTAATTAGTTGTTATAGGTACAAACCGTGTGTATAAAATGTACTCGCGGTTTGTACCGTCTGTCTCGTTAAATTTGTTAGTCTATGATGCCAAGACGCGGTGATTGGTGGCCAGGATAATGTCTGTTTACATTCACGCGCAATTGACAACACTAACTGTCTCTTTTTTTCTTGTTGGTTTTTTCAAGTCATCCCTTTTCAACATTTTGACTTGTAGTGAATTGTAAAATGAATGAAAAGTGTGTATGTGTGCTGCCGCCGCTGCGCGGAACACTTTTTTCGGTGGTTTTGTGAGTGTATAACATAATCTGTTTATTAGAATATCATTGTTACAGTATTGGTGTCGTAATTTATTCAAGCGACTGAATAAAAAATATTTAGCGACAATTTTTAACTAATAACTACAACTGTCTTCATCACAAAATAAAAAAAAAACAAATACTTAAAAAAAACTATGTTTTTATTCAACCTAAAACTTTGTCACAAAAAAAAACGTCATTAGTGTCATCAATGTTTGCGAGCAGTGAATCTTTCGATGTTATACACGAATGAAGTGAGTAATGCATCCCACCATTCCCACCCCTCCCGCGACACATTCGGCATCGGCAGTCACTGCAGCAAAGAGTATAATAATATATAGGCACTGCAGTCAGTCCTGCCTGATACGCTAAAGGGAGTAGACGCGCTAGCTTTGCTCATAATTTACTACTTCTCCGAAATTTGTCACATAAAATGTCATTTGTGTCACCTAACTTATCTAAATAATGTGTAATGCACTGTTATTCATAATCGAACTATTATATAATACTCTCATGAGTTGATCTTTGCGCAAGAATCTTTATTTTAAATCTCGCTTTGTTAATATGTTATAATGTGTTTTGGTACAATCCGTCATTATTAGTATCGTCATTAGTGGTAAAATTTTATCTGATGTCAATGTCACTTATTTAAATACCCTATCAACATCTAAAAATGAGCCTTATGATGGTTAACACTCTGTTTTTAGGTGCTCCCTTTGTTCGTCCTTAATATTTAGCCATTTTTGAATATAGATATTGACAAAAACTTTTCACTATTACAGATTAAATTTAGCAAGTTTTACTTCTCAAACAGATTTTTATTAGAAATCAGCTATGTTTATTTTACAAGAAAAATAACTTTTACCATAACATAAATAATCAATACCTTATCTTTTAATTACTATCCCAATGGCTTATAATTCAGTCTCAAAAATATTCTTAATAATTGTCTGCCTACATATTAAACATATAGGGTGACTGGTAATTAGTGTACGATACTTAAACACGTGATTGTGGTCATGATAACAAACAACTTTCCCGAAGAAAAAATGTTTTTTGTACTGGTTCACTTTTATCACAATAATACAACAGCCGTATGAAATTCACGTGCGCGCGCGCTTGTGACCTAAAGTGAACCAGTACAAAAATCATTTTTTCTTCGAGAAAGTTGTTTGTTATCATGATCACAATCACGTGTTTAAGTATCGTACACTAATTACCAGTCACCCTATATAATAAAATGTCATCGCGTATCTACGAATTAAAGTCTTTGAAAAGATAAATATATGTTCTTCTTTTCAAAAAAGAAAGAGAAAAGAAAGAGCAAGAAAGCTGATTTCTAATAAAAAGTAAAATTTGCTAAATTTAATCTGTAAATTTATTGTGAAGAGTCTTTGTCAATATCTATATTCTAAATTTATCGATTTTGTGTAACTTAATAACCTCAAGTTATAAATCACCTAAAATCATGAGTATAAAGCGATTGTGATAATAATAATAAGATTAAGCTATAAATAATACTTATTTAAAAAAAAATGTTTATTTTGTTTATTACAATAAAGCTGATTTTGTAATAATAGGTAATGTTTGTCATTCGGTGCAACATAGCGTCATTACAATCACCAAAATCATCATTCACCGACATTATGCGTCATTATCCTCACATGTCAATTTCTTTAAATTTTAATATCTCCTAAAATATAAGGTTATTTTTTGTGCCTTTCACATTATTTTTATGAAAGTAGTGCGTAAAATTAACCTAGCTGCAGAAAAAACAATTCCCAGGGTTTATTCAAAAACTCACGAAAACAGGCAAAAATATCATTTTTTCAAGAAATTCCCACCTATTTATTTTTTATACTGAACGCGAGAAAGGTGTTTCGAAGTTGCAATGCACGCAAAACATGAAAATAGACAGTACATGATGTTTCCTCGGGGAACTCCCTCTATCTGGCAGAATCTTGATGCTCCGAAATGTATATTGGCATAACACACTTGGCATAATCTTCTTTAAACGAATATTCTTAAGGTATAAAAATTGTTTAATATAATTATTGTTTGGGTTTGGCAGAATGTTTATATGTCCAAATTTACAATGGCATACTTTTAAGATAGCAGAATATTATTTCGCATAATTTCGTTTAGGATAACGTTTATTGGGCAGAATTTCGTTTGGAATAAGTTTATTCGGCATATTGCCATTTTTATGAATAAAGCATTTATAACCTATAATTAAAATAGGTATTGTCTTAAAAAGTCTATGTTGTGCTATAAAAATTAGTGACAAAATTAGTGAAACGAATCGCTGCAAAACCGACTCCACGTAGTCCTGTCTGCCCTTCACTTAGGGTGTAATTTAAGCCCGCGCAGGCGCGGAGGGGCGAGGCGGCCCGCGAGCTGAGGAGCAGATGGTGAGCGTTAGAACCCTCTGCGACTTACCGTCGTAGAGGGTTCTAACGCTTACCACCGGTCGCGGGAACCGCCGGAGACCCGCCGCACCGAAGCCGTGACAGAAACTATGCCTGCTGCATGCTGCATGCCTGCTTGCATGCTACATGCTGCATGCTTGCTTGCATGTTCCATGCTTGCTTGCATGCTCCATGCTTGCTTGCATGATGCATCTCGTATGCTGCATGCTTGCTGCATGCCGTATGTTGCATGCTTGCTGCATGCATGGTGTTTGCTTGTTTGCATGTTTGAATGCTTCTTACAGGAAAATAAAATAAACATAAATGTTCGCAATCAGCTATTTGATTCAGTGTGATAATACATGCAATAATGATTTTATTCTAATAATTAATTATTTTTTATGGTAAAAATACAAAATGATTCTAACTACTAATTTTCTGCAATGTGAAATATGAGTTTTTCAATTAGGACATAAAATGTATGCCAAAGATGATTCTAACTGTAAGATTTCTGAGATGTGATTTTTCTACTTTTCGATTACTACGCATATGAAATTTTTGATAAGAGTTTTTCAATTAGGATATAAAATGTACCTATGCCAAAAGATGATTCTAACTGTAAAATTTCTAAGATGTGATGGTTCTACTTTTCGATTACTATGATTCGAATAATAAGTATGAAATTTATGCCTAAAGATGATTCTGACTGATAAAATGATGAGTTTTGAATGTATGATAAATGAGTGCCTGCCAAACAATTTTCTGCGAAATGAAGTTTATGCTATCCGCTGTTATGCAAAATATATGACATAGAAAGTTCTGCTATAAAAGGTAGAGACGTTTCCTCGCGAGTCGCGACGTGATACCGATGTGTACCTACCTAGTACCTACTTAGCAAGTTATCAAAAACGTCATTTTCATCATAAGCTGAAGGTTCCATTCGTTTTTTAGTGTCAGTTTACCGGCTTTCCTGTCCTCCGTCCACAGCACCGAAATGTTAACCAAAAAAATTTTATTCCCGTCACTTTGAAGTGCTTTGCTTGACTAATGCGGTGAACGTCTTCAAAGTGGCTTGCCCATTTCGATTTTATGTATGGCAAAGCAGACGGCAATGGATCGTTAACACGAAGGATGCACCAAAAACGCTATCCCAATCGTTGAGTGTGAGATGTTTGAACAAAAAAAGCACCATCCGTGATTTATTTTTATGCCGTCTAAAAACTGATTTCATAAATCTTCAAAAAAGTCTTTGACTTTAAATATCTGTAAATTTTGTCTCATCACACATATGCCTTAATTATGTTATAGTAGATTGTTTACACATTATTTTAACCAAATAAAATAAAAAATAAGTGACTTATCTTTCAAATTGGCCAATATTTGCAACTACACTCTGTCCACTGGGTTAATCGTTTTTTGACAGCTGCAACTAGTGAACAATATTTATGTTTTTTGTAAAAACTGATACGCATACCTGTATTATAATGTCTGTAAGAGGTCATAAATAAGAGAAACCAACAAGATTAGGCGGTTTATATATTTTTTTTATAACACATTTTAAAGTTAACTTAAGGTAATCGGGAATAATTACATTATAAGGCAGCTGTCAAAAAACCAATAACCTAATGGACAGGGTATAACTGTAATATTTTGGGTTTAGTCATCAAAAATCATTAAAATTTTGCGAAAAAAAATATAATAGTCACACTTCGGCTAAGACAAGTTCGGTTCAAATGGTTAAAAATAGTCTATACTAGCTCCGCTTTACGACTTTGCATCGATCTACCAAACATCCCACCATTGATTTTCACAATGACGCCATTACATTAGTACATTACCAACAATTATGAAATCAATTATTAGTTAATATAATATCATTGTTAGTTCTGCTATTACGCAACCATTTTGTTCTAAGATTGTTATTGCGACGCCGCTGCCGCAGTCTTCGAATCAACAAAAGATTATTTATTTATTTATACAAGGTGACTTTACAGCTGACATAATTATGTAAGTGTAACATAATAGGGTATTTTACCAAAAAAATCTAATTAGTCCGTAAGTTAGATTATCGAAAAATATTGGATACGTATTTTTTGTTTTATCAAATCAATAAAAACTGACAAAGATAAAACGCATCAAAGATCATGAGTGGGGGTTTGTGACGTCACTTCGCCAGTAAAAGTGTACTGACATAGTGATGTCACACGAGTTTTCGACGCACAATATCGTCTTCATTTTTTGTTTACGTGAAAAAATACAAAACACGTGTCCAATATTTTTTGGAAATCTACCTGACGATCTAATTCGATTTTTTTTGGTAAAATATCCTATTATTTTTATAAACGTTACGCCAATGACGAAGTACACAAATAAATCGAGAAAAAAAGTAATTAACATTATAATTATTAATGTTAATTACTTAGTTACATTATATTGATTAGATTTTTCTAGTAGATATAAATTTATTATGACTATGTTACCGGTTACAGTTTCCAATTACTACTGGCATTTATACGTCCATAAACGTATGTTTACGTACGATACAAATTCGTACCCAAAGTGAGGCCGGCCTTAGATACATTTCACTATTGCTTAAATGATATTAAGCGAGTCCTGACAAAAAAAAATCCACAGATCTCGTGCCTCTCACGACCTTCGGGTACATTGAAAATAAATTAAAACAAATCAGTTTTTCACATTTTTATTTACCTATTAAAAATTCTTCACAATTTTTTTTTATTATTTTTTTTAGCATTTGATAGGCATACGTTTGACCGCTATCTCACCTGATGGGAAGCGATGATGCGGTCTAAGATGGAGCACGCTTGCCTAGAAGTAACCTATTAATATAAGTGTACAAATTATTTGTTTTTATAGATATCCACCCGGTTGTTTACGTTACTCAGAAACATAATGCCTACGTGGCAAAAAAAAATCAAGTGCCGTTCTCGACGAAAAGCGGTCGGCGGCGCGTGCGCAATAAAACTTAATTTATGGCCGTTTGAAGAGGCTGTTTGATAAACAAAGGACTGTATTGTAAAGCAAAAAAGTGTTGAAAGGAGTTTCTAAGTGATAAAATAATAAAAAAATTAAGAAATTAGAACACAAGTAAAATAAGACGTTTAGTGGGATAACATATTTTTTGTACGAAATCGTACAAAGTTATTTTTTTTGGCTAGAATAATAAACTATATTAGTTTAAATATACTATATTATATTTAATATGAACATATTTTCTTAAACAATTCCCTTAGATAAAAAAATAAATACCGTATGTTCATGCCTATTTTGTGCAGAATATATTACCCGTGGGATAAAAATATATTATGTTGTTAGCTAAAGACACATCCATGTTTTAACAATGGATTTAGTTTAAAACATAGATATCGCTTTATAGGAAAATATTGTTCACAAATACAAAAAAAAAAACAAGAGGCCTCTATTTTTAAAAACTCAACAAGTTGTATACAGATTTTCGAAAAATAGATTACTGTTTTGGTAACAAAAGCATGAAACGGATTTAGAGCGCAGAATCTGTAATTAAAATCACATGCTAAATCATAACAGTGTAGAATAAAATTTTAATAATCGCTAGCTATTTCGTGCGTCACAATAGCATCTTAATATATGACAACGCGTCGACCTTGAATCCCACGCTGCACTCAGGATTATTGTCTTAACTCCCTCACTTCGCTCGGGAGTTAACTCTAAGCTCCCTCGCTTCGCTCGGGAGTAAATTCTAAACTCCCTCGCTTCGCTCGGGAGTTAACGCTAGAATCCTTCGTTTTGCTACATAAGACACTACTTTTTCCTCTTATGCAAAATCTACTATTTAATAGAAATCATACGGGCGCTTTGCGCTCGCAGTGACTTCATCGGCACTTGAATCGGGTCTACCTACCCTACCTGCCCTACCTGCCCTACCTGCCCTACCTGCTCTACATGCCCTACATGCCCTACATGCCCTACATGCCCTACCTGCCCTACCTGCCCTAACCTGCCCTACCTGCCCTACATGCCCTACCTGCCCTACATACCCTACCTGCCCTACATGCCCTACCTGCCCTACCTGCCCTACATGCCCTACCTGCCCTATCTGGAATCATCACTCGCTTCATGCTCCGCTTGCTACTCGCGTCATACCATCTGTTGAACTACTAGAGCTGTATTTTATCGATATTAAGCTTTTAACATTTTTCATTATTTTAGCTGTAAAATAAAGTAAGTAATACACAAAACCAAACTTTTAATACTAACAAATCACTAGAAATATATAAATAATTTTTGAAAGAAATAAAAAGTTGGAAATAAATAAAAAAATACAAAATAAATATTTATATTTATTTTAATAACGTAAAAAGCTTTGAACTATACAATACCTAATCAACAAACTTCAATCATACTACTTACATATCCCGCGCCGCGCACGCCTCATGCGGTATTCAGGATACCGCAGGAGGCGTATGCGCATTTCGCTACATAAAGGATAAGCCACATCCTAGACCGTAAGAGATAGAGAGGTTCAGTTTTTTTTTTAATGTGGGCTACATTAAAAAAAAACTGAACTTAATACCCCGAGGGTTTTTTTTCATTTTTTCCATAACGCTTTTCGTTTTCGATAAATTGTCGATATAATGCGAAAAGACACCGAAAAAATGCGACATTTTTCAGCATTTTTGCAATTTTTGAAAAAAGTTTTTCTTTTGACTTTTCCAAATTAAAAATTTTCCACTTTTCCAAAAAGTGAACAGTAGAATAATAGTTAAGTTCTCTTATATTTTAAATAGGGCTGTTTGGGGCCTGACCCTGGTCAGGTTACCTACTTAAGAAGGTACCAGCATGACTTGTAGGTGTAGCATTTCTTAGTAACGCTTCCATCCCTAATATTGTATTAGGTAAAGTGCAGTATAATAGAGCCAGGAATAATTATATTTATGTAGTTTGCGGATGGCGGCAATGAAAACGATGGATACAAACGAACTTACTTTTATTTAAATAAGTAGGTACTAGATGACCCGACAGACGTTGTCCTGTCCCTATCTACCTACTTACCTGCCTATTTACCTACCCTATACCTACTCTACACCAACCCTACAAAAGTTTTTTTTTTACTTTTTCTCCCCGTAAGTACGATCCTCGTACTTCAAGGAATATTATAAAAAAGTATTATCCAATTTGGTCCAGCCGTTCGCAAGTTATGCGCTTACCAACACATTTAGCGATTTATTTTTATATATATGGTAAGAGAAGAAGATAGAAATTTGTCTTTTTTTGTCAGGCAATTTTTTTAATTTTTCTCTCCATAAGAACCATCCTCGTACTTCAAGGAATATTGTAAAAAAATAATTAGCGAAATCGGTCCAGCCGCTCTCGACATTTGCGCTTAGCAAATTTTAGCGATTTATATTTATATACAAGGTGTCCGGTAATTAATGGATAACCTTGAAATGGCTTATAGTAGAACTTATTCCATTCAGAAAAAAATAGGAAAAAAAAAATTACGAAAAAATTCTAGTCCTAGTGCAATAAAGTATTTATTTTATTGCACTACGACTAGAAATGATTTCTAGTCGGTTCTACTATAAGCCATTTCGAGGTTATCTATTAATTACCGGACACCCTGTCTGTATACCTAAGATTTTATAAACCTTAAAGCTAGTAGTAGTCGTAGTAGTATGACGGGCTGGTGTCCGCAACTACACGTCTCAGCGCGTATTTTGCGTACAGGTGGGAAGAAAATCAATCGATCCACCCCAGCTCCCCAAAATAGGCCAGCAGTGCCTTGACGTCACTGGCGATCACCCGTAGGTTTCCTGGGTTACCTAAGTACTTTGCCATGTATGAAGCAACCTCAGGGCAGTTCAGAAGCACATGGGCCGCTGTCTCGTCTGCCCCCATGCAGGCTCTGCACAGTGGGCTGTCTGTAACTCCTATGACAAAGAGATGTTTATGGCCTTGGCCAGTTATGGCGGTTGTGACCACACGTAGCTGTTGTTTGGACAGTCGGAGGGCTTGCCTCGTGAAGCGGCCCTCAATCGCAGGAAGAGCCTCCTTGGCCTGCCTGCACTCGCCATGTTCGGTCCACAGTCATTGGTGTAGATCCTTGATACGTTTTCTTACCATGGTGCGTAGGTGACCGAAGGGGAGTGGCACTATGTGTTCCGGACCCACCGCGCTTGTACTCGACCCCCTTCTAGCGAGCTCGTCCGCAGCATCGTTACCGCGCGACCCGCTGTGTCCTTGGATCCATTGAATGGTTGACATGGTTGTATCATTAAGAATACCCAACTCGTTCAGTCTTTGATGACATTCGTATATCAGCCTGGAGTTGAACGTGTACCTATTTAGAGCTTGTAGTACTGCAATGCTGTTCAACATAAAGCTACAAACGTCCAAACACACACCGCTTACTCAACCGTCCTCGCCACGGAATAATACTGTGGTCCTCGCCTTTTTTTTTCGGATTGGCATCTCGCAGGTCAACCTAGGAGGTGGTCGGCTGCTTAACCGGACTTTCCTGTGGTGCCTTAAAAAATATTATTTTAGGGCCTCCAGCCAGGGCAAAATAACTTACAAACTAAGCGACTACACGCTAAGGGCACCCCCTGTGAGGTACGAGCCTCGGCTTAGGGCGTCGCTGGGAGAGGACAGCAAAGGGACAGGCTGGATCGGATTTCTATCATTTAGGGACGAATTTAAAGCTACAGGCTCAGCGGCGCGGGCTGGCACGAGCAAAGGACGGGGAGGGGACGTACGGGGTCGTCGTGGCGGGCCTCGGCGGCGAGGACGGAATGACGGCGGTCTGTGTCTGTGTTTGTTTACTGTACTGCATGCGTAGCATGAACACGCTATGTCTACGAAAGAATAGACATACTGACAGGAAGAATAGACAAATTGTACTGACTTGTCTATTCTTGCTGTCAGTATGTCTATTCTTCCGTAGACATAGGGTGGTCATGCTACGCGTGCTGGTGGCCTTATTTCTCTCCTGGAGGAGAGTAATAGCATCGTCAGGGTCGGTCAGAGTGGTCCTCGCCATCTTCCATTTGCCTTTTATAAATTTATATTCTCTCTCTCGGTTTTTCCATCTTTTGCCTCACTCACACCTTTACATTTCATTCTGCACACCATCCATACGTTCCATTCTCCATCCTACATTAATTAGGAAATTGTGTCAAATAATTTTCTAATTTAACGTTTTTTCTGTAAAGGACTTAAACGCAGGTCTTTCAGATAACGAGGATCAAACGGTAAATATTATTTAATGTTGACCTTTTCATGCACCTAGTTTTACATTTTATAACGTTAATTCTATGATTACAGAACTTCAAAAGAAAATTGCGTTCGCCGGAGAAACAAGCGAACCCTGGATTGTCAGCAAGATCATCTTCACTCGCATCTCTCATGAACCAGCAGTCCTCCATCAATGATGAAGACTCAGCGGTGAGCAAAGCAGTAATTATATGATTAAATAAACATAATATGTTGCAGTAATAAGCAGCATACTACATAACTTTGAATATAAATATATAGGCATCTTATATAATGTCTGGGTGGTAGGTACCTACCTACTTAGTAGGTGTGTAGCTGTAGACACATAATCCTAAATCGTAACAACCTTGTTTTTCAGACATGTAGTGGCTCTTATGGTTCTTTCAGACGGGTCCTATTGAGTGTTGTAGTAACTAAAATATGTAGGTTGTTTTTGTTTCCTCTTATCTTATAATAGTTTCTATCTAGTGCTTAGGTAGGTAGGTAACTGTTGGTTGTTGTGGAGCGATCTATCGGATCTATCTATATGAGTCTAAAAAGAAAAAGACAACCGCCTTCAAAACGTAAAAAAGTGGAAAATAAAAACATTTTTGAAAAAAGAGAACTGTCTTCAAAAAAAACTAAAAAGTGATAAATAACTTTAGCACAGAACACAGGTAGGTGACTAGTTTCGGAAGTCGGAGGTCGGGTTTTTATAAAGGCGGTTCTCTTTTTTCAAAAAAGTTTTTATTTTCCACTTTTCAGTGCCTCATTATCACCCAAATCCATTAAGGAACGGCAACACAGTTAAAACAGAGATTGAAAGTCCTCCAAAGATGAAAAGATGGAAGAATCAAAAACGTCTTCTCGGTTTTTGTTGCTTTTTTCAAAAAGCGCAGAATAAATTTCTGTTTGTTATATACTAAAACCGTCTCCAGAATGTAACAAACACTTTTCTGAACCGCATCAAAATCGGTTCAGCCAAACGGGAGATAATCACGGACAAACATACATACATACATACATACAAACATACGGGTCAAACTGATAACCTCCTTTTTTTTTGAAGTCGGTTAAAAAATAACTTTCATTTCGCAAGTCGACTTTGGTTTTGCTTGTTGTATTACCACCAACAGACTGGCGAGTTTAAAGTTATTTTATACTATTTGAAGGCGGTTGTCTTTTTTGTTAAAAAGTATTTTTTTTTAGTACACTACTTCTTATCATTCAAATTAATTACGAAACGGTGACACCAAAAAAATCAGTCATCCCTTAATTTTCTAAAGCACAGAACACAAATTGACTTTAGTTTCGAAAGTTGGTGGCTTTGTTCTGTTTGTTGTTGTTTTGTATTGCCACCGACTTCCGAAACTAAAGTCAATGTGTGTTCTGTGCTAAAGTTATTTTTCACTTTTCAGTTTTTGAAGGCGGTTGTATTTTTTGTAAAAAGCTTTTTATTTTCCACTTTTTAGTACCTCCTTCTCATCCTAATCTATTAAGAAACTGCAACACGGTTAAAACAGAGATTGAAAGTTGACTACTCCAAAACTTGAAGAAACTAAAACGTCGTCTTTGTAAAATTTTTGGGTATTTGTTGATTTTTCAAAAAGTGCTGGACCCCTGAAGTATACCCTATCCATAAAAATAGTAGATTGTTATACAAGGAGCTAAAATGACCCATTATACGAGGTAGTTTTACTCCCGAGCTTTAGCGAGGGAGTAAATAGAAACCGAGTTTTAATGGGTTTTAGCGCCGTGTGTTACACTATACTTTTCACTACGATTGCGAGAAAATAAAACAATCCAATACAATATATCCGACAAATACCTTGGGCACCGTCAAAGCCGCCGTCATAATCTGTTTGCACTACCGCTATCTAGATCTGTTGCTAGGGCCCAATCCCCAGTATGTCGAACCCTAAGGATGCTAAACGCCCTCCTGACTGCCGACCCTGAATGTGATGTGTTTGCTGATGAATGGAAGAAAATAATGCGTGCTTGTCTGGTGTTCTGTGAGAGACAGTATGTGAGGGTGTCCACTGTTACATGCTAATTTATGTTAATGTGTTATGTATTTAATTTATTCAATCATTTACTCCAATAATTATTAATAATTTTATCCACGAACTGTTTAACTTTGAATTTAATTTTTGTATTGTATGTTATTTTAATGCTTATTTTATTATAATTTTTATAATTCTATGTTAATTAATGTAATTGGACCTGTGCCGTTTTAATTAACTATAAATAAATAAATAAATAAAATAAATAAATATGAAATATGTAGTTTATTTTATTAAAAATTAAATGTACGATTTGTACAATACTGGATACCTATTTAACGAGATGTTTTTTCCCGGTAACTTAATTTCAATTTATTATAAATACAGATTTACTTTGATCCATTCAACGTTTTAAACGTGAGAATATAATTACGGTAATTATATTCTCACGTGCTTCATTGGCGGTACACTAACGCTAGAGACGTGCAACTGCTGATGGGCCGCGGCACACAGCACACTGAGGAGACGCGACGCGTACGTTAGTGATTTGCCAATTCTGTTAATTAGGGATGTGCACCCGAGAACACAAACAAGCAAGTTTTAACATTATATAGCATATAGACCTTACCACCGCACGTATTAGAAAATTAGTCTGGATTTTTAAAAAACTCAGAGGTGTAGCTGACCTTGAGTTATTACGCACAGTATATTACGCACTAGCACAATCAGTTCTCGCATACTGTATTCGGGTTTGGGGTGGCGCGTGTAAGGCTTACATGATTCGCCTTGAAAGGGCTCAAAGATCTGTCCTTAAAGTAATGACATTCAGGCCATTCAGGTTTCCCACCATAACTTTATATGAGAAATGTCAAGTCTAGACACCTAACCTTCGTCGATTCGACGAGTACGCGACAAAAAATTCGCTGTCTCTTTTCAGCGCGTGGGGCGATCATAGCAACGTTGCTTGTCAACTCAGTGTTCGCCGAGCTCTTCCGGAAGGCGTTCGGGTCCGGCGGGTAAGTACTTCTTTTTTCGAGATAATACGATAGTGCTCGTCGTTTCGACGAATGGTTATGGTTTGTGTATTCTTTCGCAACTAATGTTTTTTTGTTTTCTTGCAGTTTTTATCATGACTTCAAGACCATTGCTACCTGATGAACATATAGCTCGTTTGTTATTGGAAGAGGAAGATGTCAGTGCTTCGGAGGAATTATCTGATAGCGAAACTGAAGATAATCTGGAGGTGGATGCTGTTGAAAGTGATAATCAGACAGAAGAATCTTCCGGTTCTTCCGACGATGAAGTTATTCAAGAGCGTGTTTCTCCTGCTTTGATGGATGATGTGCTGGAACCACAAACACCTCACCTACCTCCAGAGGTGAGCTCGGGTAATGATCCAAGTATATTGTCCTTCTCAACAAGCACGATCCGCAGTCGGTCCCGCCATGTTTGGGCAACTAGCAAGGGGCGTTCTTCCAACAGAACAGCAGCAATAAATATTGTACGTGTTGCCAGGGGACCAACTCGCGCTCTAAAGGATATTGTCGATCCGGTATCGTTATTTGATCAATTCATGACTGATCAGATAATAAATGAGATTGTAAAATGGACCAACTCAGAGATTACGATAAAAAAACAGACCTATGCGCAAATAACCTCTACGCAAAATGACACTGGCAAAGAGGAGATCAGAGCTTTATTGGGTATCCTGGTGTTAACTGCAGCTCTAAAAGACAATCATCTGACCCTGGATGAACTGTTCAATACAGAATTTTCTGGTACAAGATATATATCGTGTATGAGTAAAGAGAGGTGCGATTTCCTTCTGCGATGTCTACGTTTCGACGATAAAACATTTCGCTTACAGCGGCAGAAAGACGATCCCTTTACGCCCATAAGGGATATATGGGAATTGCTTATGGTTCAGTGCCGTCAAAATTACGTTCCTGGAACAAACGTTACCATAGATGAGCAGCTGCTGGCATTCCGAGGGAGGTGCAAATTCCGGATGTATATTCCGAATAAACCCGCTAAGTATGGAATCAAGTTAGAAATGATGTGTGACAGTGGCACAAGGTATATGCTGGACTGTATGCCGTATCTTGGAAAAGGAACCAATACTGGAGGTTTACCTTTAGGAGAGTACTTCGTAAAAGAACTTACTCGCAGTATACACGGCACGAACAGAAACGTTACCATGGACAACTGGTTCACCTCAGTACCACTTGCAAAACAGTTACTTCGACAGCCTTACAAATTAACAGTTGTGGGGACATTACGATCTAATAAAAGGGAAATCCCGGATGAATTGAAGAACCACAGAACGAATAATGGAACCAGAAGAGTCAATACGTCGATGTTCGTGTATGATGGACCCATTACACTTCTTTCGTACAAACCTAAACCTTCGAAAATGGTTTACATGCATCTTGTGATGAGGAGGCCTCAATCAACCCGGAAACAAAAAAGCCACGTTTGATTGAATTCTATAATAAAACAAAAGGTGGTGTAGACACATTTGACCAAATGTGCTCAGTAATGTCAAGCAGTAGAAAAACCAACCGATGGCCAATATGCGTCTTCTATGGAATGATGAATATAGCATGTATCAACAGTTACATACTTTACTGCCACAATGCCTCTGTACAGGGTCAAAAACTAATGAACCGACGTGATTTTATGAAGAAGATGCATTCGCAACTTGTAGAACCATGGTTGAAAATCCGACTGGAAATTCGTACCATGCCAACGCACATCAAGAACAAAATCACAGATATATTGGGTTTAGGGCATGATGAAGGTCAAGGTCAGAGTCAGCCACAATCCGGTAATGACCTTCAACCAACAGAGGCACCAAATAATAGAAAAAGAAAAATCTGTGGTCTATGTTCATATACCAATAGGCGCATGACAAAGTCATCATGCGCTAAATGTAATTCAGCAATATGTGGGGAACATAAAGTTGATTTTTGTTCAAAATGTGCTCAAAAAAATTAGTTTTTTTCTATTTTTCATAATGGTTTATAGTGTTATAATTTAGGTACGCCAAAGAAGAAAAGGCTTTTTTTTGTTGTTTTTTTTATTTTAGTTTTTATAAATATGTTATCTCCATTGATCTCATAAAAGTTAGTGCCTTTCTAAAATTGTGATAAAATAAATATAAATAGTAATAATACAGAAATTCATTGTTTCATTTTGTAGAATAATAGTTAAACCAAGTATAAGTGCAATACATTTAACGAAAAGTTATATTATAACTTGAAATTAAAACACCCTAAAAAGTATTCGTCGAAACGACGAATGGTTAGGGTTTATAGGGGGCAGGCAAACGTTAGGTGTCTAGGGTCAGTACGGCAGATGTATATTTTAGAAATTGTCATCAAACAGCACCTTATTACGCCATATAATAAAAGTACTATAAAAAAACGCACCATACGAAACATCTGTTCATTGGTTAAATGTCGAACTGCATCGGCTAGAAAGCAGCATAAGTATTTGTCTATGTATTTGTATAATAAAATAAACAAAGAACTTGAAATAAATCCTCTTACAATCAAGGAAGCTAAAAGTAAGGTTAAATCATGGCTACTTATGCATGACTATACACAAACCGAACTCCTCCTAAAATAGGAACAAATATAGCAATCCACACATCTCACACAAGTACACATACCTATATATAACATCACACACATACCACATACCTACATTACACACTCACACTCCATAAACACTACACACCATATACACTATACCTACACCGTATACACTACACCACTCACACTCCTATAAATTATTCCACGTAAGAAATGTTTTTCATATTATTATTTTATTTACATTTCCATTTTATTTTTTATTTTTGTATGTGCTCTAGTGTAATTCTTATTGCATAAACCTCAAATCATATAATTGGGAGAAGACACTGGCTCCTGTAACACAGGTACTAAACCTAGCGCAGGAGTCAGGGCCTCACTACTTTGTTAAGACCATTTATGTCAATAAAGAATTTATTATTATTATTAATATTATTATTACATTAAGTTAGTGTGCGGACACACCACGGTAATTAGAGAATAGAGGTATTTTGAGCATAGGTTAAATTAATTTAGTCTTAACTATTTAAAATAGAAGCCAATGTTTTTAAACACACGTAAAACTTGCTAATCGGAGAATGGCCGAGCACATTTTCAATGTTACGAACAACCATACAGATAAGACATAATGTAAATATAAAGAAATATGTAAATTTGACGGCTTTTCTCAAGAAATTATCCACCGGCTACGAGGCCAAGAAATCCAAAGTTTTCACGAGGACAGATATCGAGAATTTCATAAATAAGGCACCAAATGAAAAATACTTAGCAACAAAGGTAGGTTATAGTTGCATTTGTTTTCTATTATTTTCATCAAACTAAATTGCTAGTTAGAGGTACCAACCAAAATACAGTTCTAACACACTTATTTTTTGTTTTACAGGTTGCTTTAATTTTTGGGATCAGCGGTGCCTGCAGAGAGATAGAACTGGCTAACATAACAGTGGAAGATGTCGAAACTGAACCCATCTTCAAGCCATAAATCTGCCCAATACAAAGACAAATAAGGAGAGGAAATTCGTTATAAGTGGAGAATTTCTTAACATTGTCAAAACCTACCAAGACTTACGGCCAAGTGGAGTGGGCACGCCGAGATTTTTTCTCAACTATCAAAACGGAAAATGCACAAGGCAAGTTAAAATTTGCCTAATCCGGAACAGTACACTGGCCACTGTTTCCGAAGAACATCCGCCACTCTCTTGGCGGATTCTGGTGCAAATATAACAACGTTAAAACGCCACGGTGGTTGGAGATCCGATTAAGTGGCGGAAGGCTATATCGAGAACTCCATTCAAAACAAATTCGATATCACCCAGCGTATCACAGAACGCATCAATATTCTCCCAACTAGCCCACGACCGTCGACATCAAGAGATGAGTCAACTGAGCTGATTCTCTATCTAGAACATACGAACGAGGGACCCTCCAACCTGGAACTACGTGTATCTCCCATGTTTACCCCACAGACAACTCAACATTCATCTTCACAGAGGACTGAAATTAAGTTACCGGGAAAAAACATCTCGTTAAATATCCAGAATTGTACAAATTGTACATTTAATTTTTAATAAAATAAACTACATATTTCCAGTGACGGATTAACCCTTAATCAAATTAAGCAATTGCCTAGGGCATCACGTCTGGGGGGGCACCAGAAGAAGCACAAAAAAAATCCGTCCTTAGGGCATCACGTCTCACTCTCACGTCACCAAAAATCACACCAAAAAGAAATTCCAGGACTAGGCTAGTGCATTCGGCAATTCGAATGCACCGGAATTGCGATCAGCCACAAACCACCCCTACCCCGCGGGCCGCCCGCCTGGTGCCCGCGCAAATCTGTGTCAATCAAATGAGTAATTGTGCCGGCCGGCTTCTATGCATGCGTAATAAGTACAATTAATTTGATAATTAATAAGTAAGTCAATAGTTTCAGCACAAATTAGTGTGAGTGTGTTTGTCGACAATTAATTCAAGTTCTGTTCATAATATTGTGTTCGCTTAGGTACGTAAAGTTTTATTTTGTTTTGTTTTGATAATGTTCAAAGTCAAAAGTCGAACGAAGAGTTGATTATGATAATGGCCTAAGAAGTGCATGGTAAAATTATATCGCAGATAAAATATTCTAGATATTATAGTCTTTCAGTAGATTCTACGCCGGATTTGGCGCACATGGACCAGCAAAATAAGTTCCTGACCCAGTGATTCAGCTCGCACAAGTTTACATCAAACACACGCACAATTGTATATAATGATACTTGATGATAAAATTGAATCAGCTTTCCCTAATGCGGAAACAGCCCTGCGTATATTTTTATCGCTTATCATTACAAATTGATCAGCGGAACGTTCTTTTTCAAAATTAAAAATATTAAAAAAAGACAAAGAAGATACAAGAAAGGCTCGATAATTTATCGATATTATACATAGTCTACATAGAGTCCGATATGTTAAAAACGTTAGACGTGAATACTATCTTGCGTGAATTCAATGCCCGGAAAAGCCGCAAGGCGCATTTCAATAAATAAATAAATTATGCTTTGGTTTTTATTGTTGTCGCACCTAGTCCCATTCTAAGGTACGTTACATCTCATCATCTTATTTTACATGAAACTAAGTGTGCGTTACCCCAGCAAAATAATGTCGAAAGGCAATTAGTTGTCCAGCTTCTGTAATTGTTGCGCACATTTTTAAATTAGTTGCACATATAGATTTTGAGTTATTCCACAAAAACATTTCCTGCTGGGGTAACGTTACCGCAGCCAGACATTTTATTTTATAATGGGAATATTGAAATAAATATTAGCCATATAATTAGTAGCCTAGACGAGGTAAATGTTGCAACTTATTTTGTATTTGTCTTTCTTTCGACTGCGATGTTATTCAAGATTTTGCTGGAGTAACGTTTGTGGTTTTGCTGGATCTCTGAAACGGATAAGCAGATTCTTATCAACTTTTTTACATGACTTCTTAAGAATTAGTTTGATTTAGTTGGGTAATAAAAAAACAAAACTAATGCACCATTCAAATGTTTTAATTAAACATAAAGACACTTCAATAGGTCCTAACACTTTGAATAAGAGCTCGAAAGACTTATTTTATATACCCAACTAATTCAAACTAATTCTTAAGAAGTCATGTAAAAAAGTTGATAAGATTCTGCTTATCCGTTTCAGAGATCCAGCAAAACCACAAACGTTACTCCAGCAAAATCTTGAATAACATCGCAGTCGAAAGAAAGACAAATACAAAATATGTTGCAACATTTACCTCGTCTAGGCTACTAATTATATGGCTAATATTTATTTCAATATTCCCATTATAAAAGAAAATGTCTGGCTGCGGTAACGTTACCCCAGCAGGAAATGTTTTTGTGGAATAACTCAAAATCTATATGTGCAACTAATTTAAAAATGTGCGCAACAATTACAGAAGCTGGACAACTAATTGCCTGTAACATTTAAATTACTATTTTCGACATTATTTTGCTGGGGTAACGCACACTGAAACTAATGTTTTTAGGCGGTCTAAGTTTAAAGACCGATTCTAGTTGACATACGGATAGGGGGGCCCACAGGCGTAGATTGCTTAGGGCATCAAGTAGTCTTAATCCGTCACTGCATATTTCATATTGTATTGGATTGTTTTATTTTCTCGCAATCGTAGTGAAAAGTATAGTGTAACACACGGCGCTAAAACCCATTAAAACTCGGTTTCTATTTACTCCCTCGCTAAAGCTCGGGAGTAAAACTACCTCGTATAATGGGTCATTTTAGCTCCTTGTATAACAATCTACTATTTTTTATGGATGTATAAGTATGGACCTCAGAGGTCCAGCACTTTTTGAAAAATCAACAAATACCCAAAAATTTTACAAAGACGACGTTTTAGTTTCTTCAAGTTTTGGAGTAGTCAACTTTCAATCTCTGTTTTAACCGTGTTGCAGTTTCTTAATAGATTAGGATGAGAAGGAGGTACTAAAAAGTGGAAAATAAAAAGCTTTTTACAAAAAAGACAACCGCCTTCAAAAACTGAAAAGTGAAAAATAACTTTAGCACAGAACACACATTGACTTTAGTTTTAAGTCGGTGGCAATACAAAACAACAACAAACAGAACAAAGCCACCAACTTTCGAAACTAAAGTCAATTTGTGTTCTGTGCTTTAGAAAATTAAGGGATGACTGATTTTTTTGGTGTCACCGTTTCGTAATTAATTTGAATGATAAGAAGTAGTGTACTAAAAACCGAAAAAAAAAATACTTTTTAACAAAAAAGACAACCGCCTTCAAATAGTATAAAATAACTTTTCATCCCACCATCTCGGAAAGAGTATTTTTAATCTTCAATATCTGAGTGGAAAAACCGTTTTTATTCTCTAGAGGATAAAGTAAATTTATCTTCAATATCTGAGTGGAAAAGCCGTTTTTATTCTCTAGACGATAAAGTAAATTGAATTTAGAACATCGTGTGCACTAAGTTTGTGAATTAAAAAAAAACATTAAACCTATTTACTGCTACCTCTATGGTGCCGAATATATCATACAACTTTTTTTTAATTTGTTAAAAACTCAGACTTTGTAAACGTTTTTTTTTTGCATTTAGTCATTTCCTCGCTGAGGTGGAATGAAAAGTTACGTGTTGCACTCGAGTGCAAAGATTTTTCACCTCGTGCTCTTTTGATTCCCTCGCTAACGCTCAGGATTCTAATTTTGAATCACTCGCTGCGCTCGTGATTCAATTTTAGAATCCTTCGCTTGCTCGGTCATCAAAATTGAACACGCGGTTAAAAAGCAACTTTGCACTCTTGTATAACAAATAACTATTAAACTCGCCAGTCTGTTGGTGGTAATACAACAAGCAAAACCAAAGTCGACTTGCGAAATGAAAGTTATTTTTTAACTGACTTCAAAAAAAAAGGAGGTTATCAGTTTGACCCGTATGTTTGTATGTATGTATGTATGTATGTTTGTCCGTGATTATCTCCCGTTTGGCTGAACCGATTTTGATGCGGTTCAGAAAAGTGTTTGTTACATTCTGGAGAAGGTTTTAGTATATAACAAACAGAAATTTATTCTGCGCTTTTTGAAAAAAGCAACAAAAACCGAGAAGACGTTTTTGATTCTTCCATCTTTTCATCTTTGGAGGACTTTCAATCTCTGTTTTAACTGTGTTGCCGTTCCTTAATGGATTTGGGTGATAATGAGGCACTGAAAGTGGAAAATAAAAACTTTTTTGAAAAAAGAGAACCGCCTTCATAAAAACCCGACCTCTGACTTCCGAAACTAGTCACCTGTGTTCTGTGCTAAAGTTATTTATCACTTTTTAGTTTATTTTGAAGGCGGTTCTCTTTTTTCAAAAATGTTTTTATTTTCCACTTTTTTACTTTTTGAAGGCGGTTGTCTTTTTCTTTTTAGACTCATATAGATAGATCCGATAGATCGCTCCACAACAACCAACAGTTACCTACCTACCTAAACACTAGATAGAAACTATTATAAGATAAGAGGAAACAAAAACAACCTACATATTTTAGTTACTACAACACTCAATAGGACCCGTCTGAAAGAACCATAAGAGCCACTTCATCGAAGTCACGTCTGCCACTGTATTAGTTGACCTATTATCAATTCGCTTTTTTTCGTTGCTCCGACGTTTCATTTGGTCGAAAAACTTTTTATCGAAGTTACACTTAACCGAAATAACATTTGTTCGAACATTCATTATACCACTGTTTTAATATACCATATTTCACCAAACGCCTAGAAGTAAATATGTCTAATATTGAGTCAATGATAACCGGTACTCCACCTCCACTTTCTATAACACACAAAAATACGTCGTTATAGAAACGAGAAATCAAAAACTTTTGAAAATTAAAGACAATTTGAGTGAAATTAAATATTTGAAAGAGCTTTCAAAACTAATGTATTTATTTATTTACAGCGGCGTTATTCAGATTAGTTTCCTACTATTTTGTTTCAATAATTATTTAAATGTAATGGCACTTAATAAAACAGGTGGTCCCAGTAAGAAGCTTGCAAACAAAGATTCTTGCTTCAAGCATGCAGCATGCAAGCAGGCATGCAGCATGCAAACAGGCATGCAGCATGCAAACAAGCATGCAGCATGCAAGCAGGCATGCAGCATGCAAACAGGCATGCAGCATGCAGCATGCAAGCAAGCATGCAGCGTGCAAACAAGCATGAAACATGCAAGCAGGCATGCAACATGCACAAGCATTGTTTCTGTCACGGCTCCGGCGCTGCGGGGTCTGGGCGGCCCCACGCGAGCTTATCGTCGCAGATGGTTTTAACGCTCACCACCGCAGCTTCGGCTTGCTGGCCGGCTCAGCCGACCAGCCTCAGCCGCGGCGGCGAGCTTTCAAACCGCCTGCTCCTCAGCTCGCGGGCCGCCCCACCCCTCTGCGCTTACGCGTTCTTAAATTACACTCTAGGCGTAGGGCAGACAAGACTGCGTGAAGTCGGGTTTGCAGCGATTTGTTCCTGTTACTATTTTAATTTCATGTTGGAAATGCCACCAAGTAACCGGCTATATATTTGTGATCAAATAATATTTCGTAAAGTGTTGTTTTGACGGGGTGAAAATATGGCAAAAAAATCATTTAGCAAATGAAAATAGTTCAAAAGAGTCTTCGGCCAATGGGAAAAAGTTATTTTGTAAATCGGAGAAACATAGTTCGGTAAAATAATACCTATGACACATGATACTTCGATGATCTAAAAATATGTCAAATAATGCATATAGCAAAAAATACTTCGGTCAATAGTTTTCGGTAAAATGAAATTCGGACAAAAATAATTCGGAAAAGTGATCGGTTCCCCTGCTTGCATGCTTGAAGCAAGAATCTTTGTTTGCATGCTTCTTAATGGGACCACTTAAACCACTTTTGTTTATAATCAACTGTTTTATTAAGTACCACTACATTTAAATAATTAATGAAATAAAATAATAGGAAACTAATCTGGAATTAGCTCTCTATAATGCCAGTGTAATAAATAAATTAGTTTTGAAAGCTCTTTCAAATATTTAATTTCACTCAAATTGTCTTTAATTTTCAAAAGTTTTTGATTTTTTGTTTCTTTACCGACGAATTTTTTTTGGCTGGTGGAGTACCGGTTATCATATACTCGATATCAGACATATTTACTTCTATTCATTTGGTGAAATATGGTAATTAAAACAGTGGTATAACCACAGATGATATAGGTATAACGAATGTTCGAACAAATGTTATTTCGGCTAAGTGTAACTTCGGTAAAAAGTTTTCCGACCAAATGAAACGTCGGAGCAACGAATTGATAATAGGTCAACTGATACAGTGGCAGACGTGACTTCGATGAAGTAAAGAAATAAGAAACGAGAAAAGTAGAAAAGTTTTAGGTGAAATGAAATTCAGTCAAATATTTTTCGACCTTATGATAGGTAACCCATTTTAATAGGTACTTTAAAAAATGGGCAATTATAAAGCGGTAATTGGAAAGCTATTTACACAAATACGGTATTAATCCTTATCATTTTAAATAAGTTAGAAGCTTTAAGCATTTCATGCACATTATTTTACTCTTTTACACCATATACCTAATTTAAACGAATATCTTAGGAGTAGTCGCAAAAAAATTACGGACGCGACAATAAAATTCAAGCGTCTCGCTTCGCTTGTTGCAATCGCCGACCTCCTACCTCCTAATCCAAATTATTCCCTTGACGTCGAGTCGCCGCTACGTCGAATCGCCATTACGTCGAGTCGTCGTCACGTCTTCTTGTTCCTTTGATATTTCCTTAGGCTTTTTATTTAATAAAATCTGCCTGGTGCCGCCACGTCGAATGTGACGAAAGGTACGGTCAACTAAATAAATTATTAAATTTTACAGTTTAAACAAATAAAAATATTATATAGAACTGTGTGGTGGCACCAGACAGATTTTTTTATATAAAAAGCCTAAGGAAATATGAAAAGAACACCTACCAGAGACCCGATCCTCGTACCCAGGCTCGTACCCCGCAGGGGGTGCCCTTAGCGTAGTCACTTAAATTAGTTTATAAGTTTTTGCCCCGGCTGGAGGCCCTACGAATCACTTTTTAAGGCACCAATAGATTGTCCGGTTAAGCAGTCAACAACCTCTAGGTTGAACTGCGAGATGCCATATCGAAAAAAAAAATCAAAAGAACAAGTAGACGTGACCTGACGGCGACTCGACCGACAGTCGACGTGGCCGATGGCGGCAGGCAACTCGACGATGGCGATTCGACGTAGCGGCGACTCGACGTCAAGCGAATAAATCCTACTCCTATCCTACTTTCTGTATTTTATATGTGAAAGTTTGTGAAGGTGTTTGGAAATTTGGATGTTTGTTATACAATCAGGTTTTAACGGAAGAACGGATCTGGCTATATCTATCCCTGTACCAATTGCAGCCAGAATTTCAGCCTGGAATAAGACATAGGCAACTTTTATCCCTGAAATAGGTTCCAATGGGTTGCGGGATCGGGTTCAAAATTTCATGATTAGTACTTTTGATCGTGATAACCGAAATCCACGCGGGCGAAGCCGCGGGCATCAGCTAGTATGTTATAAATGATTGGGTATAATTTGGTTTGTAATTTGATTATCCCGCCGTCGGCGGCATGGCACGACGACCGACTCTATAAATTCTCTTAGTCCTCACAGGTAGCCTAGGCGTAGCTATAAGCGCTTCGATAAAAATAATTATTCATCGATGGTAATGGTATTGGGCGTTTATTATCTGGGTATCGACAACGGTGCCCAATAAACAGTGCGTGGGCAAAACCAATACTTAATATAAGTATTTGATTACAGTGCATCATACGAAAAGCAAAGTCGCCTGAAAGGTATACTAATTCGGGAATGGCTAGATCCAGTTCACTAGCAGCTCTCATGAATAATTCACAGACGAAGGACGATGACACATCCGTAATTATTTTTATTAATTTTTTTTTATGTAGGTACCTAGGTAACTAGTTGAATTGAAATAAAACCATGTTAATCCTTTTTTTTTATTCAGGAATCGGAAGAAACTGAAGATGAAGACTCTTCCGAAGAGACTGAATCGCGTTAATCGAATAATTTTTATAATATCATTGTTTGTGTGTGTCTAATAACTACCAAATTTAATAAGAATGTCTTCTTAGTCCAACTTAAATAATACACTGAATGAATATGACTCGTTATTTTATTTTAGAACTATTAGTAAGTATATATTCTCCTGGGTCAATGGTGCCGATTCCCTTGTTCACAAACTAAACTAAAATTAGGCATTTGGCATCTCTTACTACCAGGCAGCTGAAGAAAAGGACGGCGACAGACAAGGACTAAGTATAGAGATGTCAAATTTGTTTTTCCCTTGAATTTCGCAGTGTTTTTAATTATCAATACCTACGTTGTGAAATTACAAGTATAATAATTGTATGAACATTTTATATCAACTTAAATTGACAGCTCTTGTTAATATAATATGTCTCTTTCTTGTTTTATTGGAGAGAAAGAAATATAAATAGCTTAAAATTAATTTAGTTCGTGCACAACAGACTTGGCAGCAATGTCTGACCGTAATACTATTTTACTAAGTAGGTAACATAAAAATGGACATCGTAATATAAGACACAATCTATTTTGTACATTTTCATATTGAGCATAAGAATTTGTTAATCACATAATAGATTACAGCATTTGCACAACATGCATATCGTAATTCGGGCGAGTATAAATTCCAATATTATGGCTTATTATCTAACGAAAAGAAATGTTATAATAATATCATTGAAATCTATGGCTCTCAATTCAATATTGTCGAAACTTTGTAACCAAACCAGCATCGCATGTGAAATTGCAATGCCCTTATAAATGATTTCCCTTCGTGCACGCAATCCTGTCCCGTACCGTAACGCGCCAGGCACTGTACTGATCAATATTCACCCTTAAGATATTAACCCTTGTTCATTCTAATAACAAAAACATCAAGTATATAATACAACACTATTTAATTAAAAAATAAACAATCATACAAATAGTTGCGCAAACACACAGATACATCCACTGTGTTTAGAAAAATCTTACAAGAAACCAATTATCTGATCACTCCATATTGCTTTGCATTTATTTTGATATCCGATTTTCATTAGATTATACAACTACTAGCGTACTATGTAACCAAGAAACACTTCTAAGACCTTGAATCCTTTCAGTGAGCTGTCATCCTTCCGTCTGCTTTGTCAATCCCTAGCATCGCGACGGATGACAGCTCACTTCACCTAGGTGTGTACCGAGGATGATTGTAACAGAATAGCTTTACTGGTATATTTTAACAAATTCAACTCCGTGCCATTATCTCTAGTTTATGTTACTGTTAACCTGTTAACTCTATTACATGCACTCAAGGCTTCATTATGTTAAAATAATGATATATGTATCATCTTGATGTGTAAACTAACCAGTCCAATTACCCAGTAGTGAATACAGGAACACAACTGTTACTACTTAAATGGTGTTCACAATATGTGTAACTAATTCTATAATAATGAAACAGTGGTCATCAAGTTACAGAGTTATATATTAATAGCATATAATCTATGCTTAAACATCAATTTCTTAACTTTTCAAATTAACTTAGTAATTGGCATTACACTCCATGTAATTTATTGTAATTATTGCCTACAAATATGGAGTGACATTGGATATGGCCCTGCCTTTTTACTTATGTTTAAATAATATTATCTTATATGTAGTGGGTGGTCATATATACATAACAATTATTTATTAATACATGAGCCACATAATCATTTAGCCCCCTATGGAGTGACATCACCTACATATCTATATGCATTTTAGTATTTACTTTGACATTAAATGGTAAAAATGACATGATTCAGGCACAAAACAATGTGGTATGATTGTTAATTCTAGGATCACTACTACTTTTATGACTACTTTTCGTTTTCAACACCAGCTTGTGTCATGAGGTCTGTGATGTTTTTCTCCAATTCATCTACACGAGTGCCCATCTCATCTATTCGGTTGATGATCTGATCAGACATGCTTTGGAATTTGTCTTGCATGTTTTGCAGGAGGGACTGCACCTGGAAAATTAAAATTAATTAACATTTGTTGTAAAAATATAAATGAGAAATGGTTAATTGAGAATTATATCTTCTTACTTCTTCATTTTAGACATCATGAAGATTTTAAATAGGTTACTTCTAGGCAAGAGTGCAACATCTTAGACCGCATCATCGCTTCCCATCAGGTGAGATAGTGGTCAAACTTATGCCTATCATTGGTGTAAAAATAAAAGGCTCTGCATAATATTGGGTAATTAATATTGATGCATCAACGAATTTCATGTGGCTCCTATCAAGTTAGAGGCCATCACTGATAGATATATAACAGTGTTCTATTCATTTAAAACTCAAAGTTACATAAGTGTGTGATCTAAGTCGAAATGAAATGAGTACCACAACCACAACCTGCCTATTATCATCATCATATCAGCCTATTGACGTCCACTGCTAAACTTAGGCCTCCCCCAGAGATTTTCAACCAACCCGGTATTGGGCACCTTCTTCAAATAGTCGGTCCATCATGCTGCGGGGGGCGTCCCACAACTGCCTATATCTTTCCTTAAGAATAATTAGTCTATTTATTATCTGACTTAAGATCCATTTAACCATAACCAAACTAAACATGCATGAACTAAGCGATATTGGAACCCATTATTTACATAAAAATGTTTTTAAGCCGATAACCTGATTAGTAAATAAACTGCAATACTATATTGCGTTGAATTATTAATAACCCAGATTTATAAAATATTACAACTCATTAATTACCAGAAGGGATACTCCACTTACATATTGTGTCACCTCTTGCATGTTTTTAGGATCATTCCCCGGTGCTGTGTAGGTGCTCTCCACGTCAGTTGTTGTAGTTTCTGTGTTTTGTTCTGCCATCTTCTCTTCTTTAACCGAAGTGCAGCCTTGTTTGCAAATCAATACTTGCTTAGTTTATGTCTCTCAGACCGAAATGCCCAACACAAGAGTGTTTTCACGTCGAAATTCTAGCGATAACTGACTGAATCGTGTGTCGACTTTCAGTGTAACATAAAATAATAAAAGTTACAACTGCTGCTAAAACATTGCTTAGCGACTTGATTGACAAAACAAAATGACGTTTCGTTTCGGTTTGTCTCTTACCCATGAAAATATAAAAGTAGGTACCTACAAAAAAACTTGCACCTGACACATGTCACACATGACATGCATGCATGAAAGAATTCTATAAAAAAAATAACCCGGACGGAACCATGAAGATATAGGTAAAGATGGAGCCAACACTTGGAACAAAAACTTGAGTCAAATACCTACGTATCTCCATCTCACTCTCTGTGGGCCGACCTCTCTTTTTAGTGTGCCTATAGTATTGCTATCTCTTTATTTAAATCTCCTACTTACTAAATTCTTCGAAATAGTCGTCACAGTAACCAAATCAGAACTCTATCAAATAATGTTATTATGGATCAATAGTCATACTATGATTAGTTAAGTTATAAAACATAAAATTTTAGGTCACACTCACGCGTCATACATGCTAAACTGGGTTAACGATCAGTGAATTACAATGCCATTTCCGAAGGAATCGGTAATGAGGCAACATTGACACTATGTGTCAACAATTCATCCAACATAAATATGATCAATATGGCGGTTGTTTACTTTGCAGTTCACGGCTTCGTCTGGTATTTATCGAGGAAATCATCGATATAATTAAAGAAATGGTGCAAAAATGAGTAACTTGCGTGGTGTCCAGCATGTTTATTCTGTCTCCCTCGGTGAATACCTAGGTGAAGTGATCTGTCATTGCGTCCGTCTGCTTTGTCAATCCATGTCTATTCTGTTACAATCTCCCTCGGTGAACACCTAGGTGAAGTGAGCTGTCATCCGGGCCTGCTTTGTCAATCCCTAGCACCGGGACGGTTGACACCTCACTTCACCTAGGTGTTCACCGAGAGAGATTGTAACAGAATGAAAGCTCACTTCACCTAGGTGTTCACCGAGGGAGATTGTAACAGAATAGCACTGCAGGAGGTGATATAAAATTTCACCCGTAAGTGATTTCTGACATTGAATCATTGTAAACAGATTTCGTAATTTTTTCACTTAATTTCTTCAACTAAACTGGGCATCACTCATAAAAAAAATAAAATTCGCGTCCCTACTCGTTGAAAAAGTTTAATGTCAACAATGAATCCGCGTATATGATGCGTGTTGTTGTTTTATTTATTTGTGACAAATGTATGTACTTACTTTGGTAAGTAAATGTATAGTATATTATAAGTGTATAATGCAACTTTGTAGATAGTCATTTGATTAAAAAAATATCCCAAAATTATTATTTTGAGCCAACAAAATATATCATAACTAGTTCGTCAGTCGCCATTGAATGAACAATTGAAAATATGAATTTGATTCTTTTACAATGACATATGGTCTTGGAAATACTAAGTAGCAACGTAAAGAATAGTGATAATTAATTATTTCATGTATTCGAGGCGTAATATTCATATTTATTTATATAGTGACAGTCAATGTCATCCGACAGACCAACTCGGCGTAATTGTTTTTGAATTTGAATTAGATAAATAAAATGTTACGTGGGATTCTAAAACTAACGGTACTGTTAGATTCCTTGTTTATTCATAATGTAATTTACAAAGTTTTATGTACATAACTACAGTATTTTTATCACAAATCTATATAATACAAGAACATATACACTTTTAGCCAGTTCTCTGTAATCATCCTTCGTTTATAAATACGACACTCATAATCCGGCTATTGTTTATAGATAAGTACTTGCTCTGGGTATTCAAGATCACGAAACAGTTTTTGTTATCGCTGTACGACGAACAGAAACTGCTTGAGAGCGTTTTTTGTGGCCGGTGTCATAACGTTCGCCCCGCGGGGCGCGTACGTGCGTGGGGCGCTAGGTTTTGAGTGTAAACAATGTTTGCGCGCGCGGGTCGACCGGTTAAAACGTTTTACCAGTGTTCTTAACATATTAGTAAATGATAATATATTAACAAGATCAAATACTTTTACATTTAATTTCATTGATTTTGAGCAATCTATTTAAAGAAGTTGTACTGAAGTAGTGTGACCACATTGAGGATATATTTAGGACTTTGCGTAAAAACTTTTCTAATTATGCTAATTGCTAATACTAAAAAACGTGTATATATTTAACTGGCACTTTCCCCGCGGCTTCGCCCGCGTGAATTTGCATTATAGCCTATGTTACTCAGCGATAATGTAGCTTTCGATTGGTGAAAGAATTTTTGAAATCGGGCCAGTAGTTTTTGAGTTTATTCATTACATACAAAAATACAAATCCTTCCTCTTTATAATATTAGCACAGTATAAAAACATACAGTAGGACGACGCCTTTGATCTTCTTGTAAATGCCGACAACGTGTAGACATTGTCGCAACAGCTAGGGTTGTCTCAAGTAAACAATATTTTTTTAATTTATTTTAGATCAACATTATTATTAACACCAACCATTATCAAAAATATAGTTTTTTAAACAGTTTTATTTAGCTTGCCCTGTTTGTTTATTTATTTGTTTGGATCAAATCAAGTAATTGAAATTTGACTCCCTTCCTGTTGACGGATTTATTTGAAATTAGTTATGCACCTTTAGTATTAGTATAATTTAACAAATTCGGTATCATTGTAAATCCAAGATGGCCGCCACTACTAAATGGCGGATTACATATTTTATCACTACTTCCTCAATATAAGTATCAAATGAAAGGGCTTGATTAGTAAAATAGAGTTCGTTATGAAAAGCTAATATGGCCATCAACAAAATGGCCGGTTCATTTTTCTTTCCACAACCCTTTAATATGAGTATCTATGCTATAACAAATTTAAAATATATTTAACAACTTAAAATAAAAAATGAGCAAAAAATGTTTAAGTTAAACGGTTTTATTGAATATAAAGATTAAAATGACATAGACAATGTAGTACTTAAAGCTAAAAAATAATTTGGTAGGTCCTCGCTACAAAAATAAAATCGTTGGGCGAATGAAATTTTCATCAAGCGTTTAACTTAAAAAAAAATTATAGGTAAGAATGTACTCATTAAACGGTTTTATTTAGCTGGACTTGTTTATTTGGGTCAAATCTAGCAATTGAAATTTGACCTCCTTCCTTTCGGATTGATCTGAAATTTGGTACGCACCTTTAGTTCTCATGACAATATAATTTAATACATTCGGTTTCATTGTAAATCCAAGATTTAAATCCCATTTTTCTTTTCACAACCCCTTCAATATGGATATCAAATGAAAGGGCTTGAGTAACAAAATGCTGTAATATGCTTTGACAGATTTAAAAAGGAACAAAACTAAAAACTTGTAAATAAAAATTGAGTAAAAAAACGGTTTTAAATCTTGGATCATCTTGGATTCTAATTTCGACCCCGTAATCGTTTTAAGCGACCTCAAGAACCATGAAAATGACACCCATGACGAAAAATTTGGAAATTTTCGTCGACGCCACCTTGGATTCTAATTTCGACCCCATAATCGTTTTATGCGACCTCAAGAACCATGGAAATGATACCCATGACGAAAAATTTGCAAATTTTCGTCGACGCCATCTTGGATTTTAATTTCGACCCCATAATCGTTTTTAGCGACCTCGAAAACCATAAAAATGACACCCATGACGAAAATATTGCAAATTTTCGTCGACGCCATCTTGGATTTTAATTTCGACCCCATAATCGTTTTTAGCGACCTCGAAAACCATAAAAATGACACCCATGACGAAAATATTGCAAATTTTCGTCGACGCCATCTTGGATTTTAATTTCGACCCCATAGTCGTATTTAGCGGCCTCGAAAACCATGAAAATGACACCCATGACGTAAATTTTGCAAATTTTCGTCGACGCCATCTTGGATTCTAATTTCGACCCCATAACCGTTTTATGCGACCTCGAGAACCATGGAAATGATACCCATGACGAAAAATTTGCAAATTTTCGTCGGCGCCATCTTGGTCGGCGCACAATAAATAAATGTCGGCTACACGTCGCGCCGCCAAGTTGGCGGCAAGGGCTCAGGATAATTTCAAGTATTTTCTTTCTATCAAATAAACAATATTTTATTTATTTGTTTACCTTTCATCCGTGCGCGGAAATTGATGAAATTGCAGTTCTTTATTAATGTAAGATGACGACTTGCAATCTTTCACAACACACGTCGTATGCACCATTTTAATAAAATAATTTTACATTAATTAAAACAAAAAGAAACTGACACATGATAGCCCTGAAAGTTTTCTCCCGAACTACTAACACGGTAGCGTATGCAGTTCGGGAGCGCCCTTCCCCCGTCTCGCCCCTCACGCCCCGTACGATTGCCCTGTCTAGACGTCTTCGTCGGACGACTGTATGATTTATAGACTGTGATATTAGTATAGATAGCTAGAGATGACTGGTATCATACACTTACGGAAGTCAATTTTTATTTAATTTTAGTTGCTCATTATTCTAGTATTTTAATAATTTGAATTAATAAATGTTAAATACATACCTTTTATGTCTACCTAGTCTTGCCATAAATATTGTCACGAAGAAAAAACATTTGTTTATTGCATATACTTAATATTTATTACTTTTACAGTGTGTTAGTTTAATACATAAATATAAAACAATTTAAAATATAAAAAGCTTATTCGAAGTGGTCTCCATTGGCTGCAAAGAGTCCTTTAAACGTTGAGGCCAGTTATCAATAGAAGCACGCACTCTTTCCATGGGAAAATTCTTCACTGCCAATCGTATGGATTGTTTTAGGGACTCCAAATTAGCATGGCGTTTAGAGCAAGCCGTACTCTCTAAAACTGACCATAAATCATAATCCAGCGGATTAAGATCGGGACTAGACGACGGCCAGTCTTCAGCTCTGATGAAGTCCGAAACGTTCACTTCCAACCAAGACTGCGTGGACCGAGCTTTATAACCCGGCGCCGAGTCTTGTTGGAAGGACCATACTTGGATATTGAGCATGGTGTTGTTAAGGGGCTTAACTACCTTCTCAAGAATGGTATCTTGATACACTTGTGCCGATGTTATGATACCTTTTTCACAAAAATATGGCTTAGTCACTCCTTCATAGCTAACACCCCACCAAACCTTCACTGAAGTCGGATAATGCCCACGTTGCACTCTGTCGACTAATTGGGAAGCTTCCTTAGAGCTTTGAGCATAAATACGGTAATTTTGTTTGTTAAATGTTGCTCAATTAATTGTAAAGATTTTCTCATTCGTAAACAAAATTTTTCTGTGACCTCCATTTGCGTACCGCTTCAGTAGTTGTTTTGATTTTACCACCCTATTCTTTTTTAAATTATCAGTTAAAAAATGACCAGTGCGTCTCTAATAGGCTGCAAGTCCTAAGTCATCTTTTAAAATACGCGACATGGTTCTGGGTGCTATCTTCATCTCCCGAGATAAAATCTTTTGCTTTCGGACAGGATTTCTTCGAATTCTTTCCCTTACTGCTTTGACCACCTTTTTCGTACGAACACTACGTGGATGGCCAGATTTTTTTCTGTCACAAACAGAGGAGGTCTCATTGTACCTATTAATAGCCCGGTACACAAACATTTGACTAATACCAAGCGTACGGAGAGTTTTAAAAATAGCATTTGGCTCCATACCAACTTTGTGTAATGCAATCACAGCGATTCGGTTCTCTTTCTCACCCCACTCCATTTTAATATAATGTATTGGCGCCAAAATTAGAAAACTCAATGAACAGTCGTATAAAAATGACAGATTCCAAATTCAAATGTAATATCTATACTAATATTATAAAGCTGAAGAGTTTGTTTGTTTGGTTGAACGCGCTAATCTCAGGATCTACTGGTTCGAATTGAAAAAATATTTTTGTGTTGGATAGTCCATTTATCGAGGAAGGCTATAGGCCCATGCGAAGCCAGGCCGGGTTGCTAGTCTTTCTTATTTTTAATTGTAACAGTATTTATGGCCAGACTAAGTATTTATTATGTAATACAATAATTTATGTGTATGTTATATTTTAACTCGTGAGTCATGCGCTCAGTATAAGAGACATGCAGAAAATATCTCGGTGATTTACGTGATAAGAGACAGAAACTACATAGAGTAATGATATTTAGTCATATATGCTAGAAAAGTTGCAATAAATTATTTTAATTTGGTTGGTGTTTTTATTTCCTTTTTGAGGTTCTTTTAAACAATATTCAGGCCGGCGCTGACTGACGTCGCGGCACAGCAAATCATTTTATTTTTGATCAAGTTATTTTTATTCCTATTTCATCATGTTTAGAATTCATATTACTTTATTTCGATACAATTATGCCGCGGCACGTCGTGGCATGCAGTTTCATTTCACGGACTGCGCGATGACACACCACGGCGTCCCGCAAGTCACATAGGTCACAGGATTATGACAGATTTAATTGAAATAAGGTTTGAAATGGGTGCATAGCAAAACTAGTTAAACAGTGAGAGGCTGAGCTTGCTGCGGGATGCCACGACGTGACACGACATACCGCGGCATACCAAAGCGTCCTTCGAGCTGCCTATGCCTACCATTGTCTATTTTCGTGCAGAGTTCTGTACATGTCGACTAAGAACTTTTTGCGTGGTTAGTGACAAACCGCAATATCGTTATACGCATACGTTACGTATCATGATATAAACAAACTTAGACGAGATATTTGCTTAACCTGTAAACAGAATGTAGATATTTATAAATTAATCTCTAAATGGAAAGCTATTACTTATAGCGATATCCTGGGAAAAATAAAGGGTATCATACTTAGAAAGAGAGGGTTGGCCCACAGAGAGCGAGATAGTGATAAATAGGTATGGCTTCAAGTAGGTATTCGAAGTGTGGACTCAATTTTAATGTACAGCTTCATGCCCGGAACCAAGAAGCTTATAGATAAAATTTTAAATTAAAATTAAAAAATAATTTAATTTATTAATTTTTAAATGAATTTAAATTTAAAATTTTATCTGTAGCTTCTTGTCCGGAACCAACTAACAACAATAGCTTGTCAGTATGAAGCAGGGGGTGTCAACTTTGTATTGGGCGAATGTAGCCTGAAAAAGTACCCAGGGTAGAAACATTACATTGCCAACATTTCAAAAAAGTATGAAAGACCCACAAAATTAGGTCTTTAAAAAACTTATTTTCAAGTTGTAACACAGGCTCAATGTGTGCGATCAGTTTTTTTTTTTTAAATAGTAGTTTTTAAGCTACAAATTTTTCAACGATAAATAAATACTTATTTATTAGATAGTATTTGGTTGGTCTAAAGTAGCAAAATGTTGTCTAAAATTAAAATAAATCGAAAATATAGTAGATATTTTTGATCATTTCATAGTAGCACTGACGATTGAATGAAAATGCATAAAAAAATGTACCAGATGCAATGGTTAACATTAATTACAAAACTACGTCAAAGCAGGTAAAAACAGCTTAAAAATAAGAGGTCACCTACCTGCTATCGTTTTCGTCCCGGTCAGTACTTAGGCTGTTATGGCAACCCTAGCATAGAAGGACAGTCTCTATACGCTGTCTCTGGAAAATTTACGCTATAATAGTAGGTTATGTGTTGGTTATGTGTGAGTGATCGGCATGTAATTACGACTGCTGACACGCACACACACGTAAAAAAATTTTGCTAGGAAATATTTTTTCCCCGATTCTAGCAAAAATGATAATGCATTTGGGCCATAGCACGATTGCATTAAAAAAAATTCGTAATTTTCTCATAAAAAAAATAAAATTCGCGTCCCTACTCGTTGAAAAAGTTTAATGTCAACAATGAATCCGCGTATATGATGCGTGTTGTTGTTTTATTTATTTGTGACAAATGTATGTACTTACTTTGGTAAGTAAATGTATAGTATATTATAAGTGTATAATGCAACTTTGTAGATAGTCATTTGATTAAAAAAATATCCCAAAATTATTATTTTGAGCCAACAAAATATATCATAACTAGTTCGTCAGTCGCCATTGAATGAACAATTGAAAATATGAATTTGATTCTTTTACAATGACATATGGTCTTGGAAATACTAAGTAGCAACGTAAAGAATAGTGATAATTAATTATTTCATGTATTCGAGGCGTAATATTCATATTTATTTATATAGTGACAGTCAATGTCATCCGACAGACCAACTCGGCGTAATTGTTTTTGAATTTGAATTAGATAAATAAAATGTTACGTGGGATTCTAAAACTAACGGTACTGTTAGATTCCTTGTTTATTCATAATGTAATTTACAAAGTTTTATGTACATAACTACAGTATTTTTATCACAAATCTATATAATACAAGAACATATACACTTTTAGCCAGTTCTCTGTAATCATCCTTCGTTTATAAATACGACACTCATAATCCGGCTATTGTTTATAGATAAGTACTTGCTCTGGGTATTCAAGATCACGAAACAGTTTTTGTTATCGCTGTACGACGAACAGAAACTGCTTGAGAGCGTTTTTTGTGGCCGGTGTCATAACGTTCGCCCCGCGGGGCGCGTACGTGCGTGGGGCGCTAGGTTTTGAGTGTAAACAATGTTTGCGCGCGCGGGTCGACCGGTTAAAACGTTTTACCAGTGTTCTTAACATATTAGTAAATGATAATATATTAACAAGATCAAATACTTTTACATTTAATTTCATTGATTTTGAGCAATCTATTTAAAGAAGTTGTACTGAAGTAGTGTGACCACATTGAGGATATATTTAGGACTTTGCGTAAAAACTTTTCTAATTATGCTAATTGCTAATACTAAAAAACGTGTATATATTTAACTGGCACTTTCCCCGCGGCTTCGCCCGCGTGAATTTGCATTATAGCCTATGTTACTCAGCGATAATGTAGCTTTCGATTGGTGAAAGAATTTTTGAAATCGGGCCAGTAGTTTTTGAGTTTATTCATTACATACAAAAATACAAATCCTTCCTCTTTATAATATTAGCACAGTATAAAAACATACAGTAGGACGACGCCTTTGATCTTCTTGTAAATGCCGACAACGTGTAGACATTGTCGCAACAGCTAGGGTTGTCTCAAGTAAACAATATTTTTTTAATTTATTTTAGATCAACATTATTATTAACACCAACCATTATCAAAAATATAGTTTTTTAAACAGTTTTATTTAGCTTGCCCTGTTTGTTTATTTATTTGTTTGGATCAAATCAAGTAATTGAAATTTGACTCCCTTCCTGTTGACGGATTTATTTGAAATTAGTTATGCACCTTTAGTATTAGTATAATTTAACAAATTCGGTATCATTGTAAATCCAAGATGGCCGCCACTACTAAATGGCGGATTACATATTTTATCACTACTTCCTCAATATAAGTATCAAATGAAAGGGCTTGATTAGTAAAATAGAGTTCGTTATGAAAAGCTAATATGGCCATCAACAAAATGGCCGGTTCATTTTTCTTTTCACAACCCTTTAATATGAGTATCTATGCTATAACAAATTTAAAATATATTTAACAACTTAAAATAAAAAATGAGCAAAAAATGTTTAAGTTAAACGGTTTTATTGAATATAAAGATTAAAATGACATAGACAATGTAGTACTTAAAGCTAAAAAATAATTTGGTAGGTCCTCGCTACAAAAATAAAATCGTTGGGCGAATGAAATTTTCATCAAGCGTTTAACTTAAAAAAAAATTATAGGTAAGAATGTACTCATTAAACGGTTTTATTTAGCTGGACTTGTTTATTTGGGTCAAATCTAGCAATTGAAATTTGACCTCCTTCCTTTCGGATTGATCTGAAATTTGGTACGCACCTTTAGTTCTCATGACAATATAATTTAATACATTCGGTTTCATTGTAAATCCAAGATTTAAATCCCATTTTTCTTTTCACAACCCCTTCAATATGGATATCAAATGAAAGGGCTTGAGTAACAAAATGCTGTAATATGCTTTGACAGATTTAAAAAGGAACAAAACTAAAAACTTGTAAATAAAAATTGAGTAAAAAAACGGTTTTAAATCTTGGATCATCTTGGATTCTAATTTCGACCCCGTAATCGTTTTAAGCGACCTCAAGAACCATGAAAATGACACCCATGACGAAAAATTTGGAAATTTTCGTCGACGCCACCTTGGATTCTAATTTCGACCCCATAATCGTTTTATGCGACCTCAAGAACCATGGAAATGATACCCATGACGAAAAATTTGCAAATTTTCGTCGACGCCATCTTGGATTTTAATTTCGACCCCATAATCGTTTTTAGCGACCTCGAAAACCATAAAAATGACACCCATGACGAAAATATTGCAAATTTTCGTCGACGCCATCTTGGATTTTAATTTCGACCCCATAATCGTTTTTAGCGACCTCGAAAACCATAAAAATGACACCCATGACGAAAATATTGCAAATTTTCGTCGACGCCATCTTGGATTTTAATTTCGACCCCATAGTCGTATTTAGCGGCCTCGAAAACCATGAAAATGACACCCATGACGTAAATTTTGCAAATTTTCGTCGACGCCATCTTGGATTCTAATTTCGACCCCATAACCGTTTTATGCGACCTCGAGAACCATGGAAATGATACCCATGACGAAAAATTTGCAAATTTTCGTCGGCGCCATCTTGGTCGGCGCACAATAAATAAATGTCGGCTACACGTCGCGCCGCCAAGTTGGCGGCAAGGGCTCAGGATAATTTCAAGTATTTTCTTTCTATCAAATAAACAATATTTTATTTATTTGTTTACCTTTCATCCGTGCGCGGAAATTGATGAAATTGCAGTTCTTTATTAATGTAAGATGACGACTTGCAATCTTTCACAACACACGTCGTATGCACCATTTTAATAAAATAATTTTACATTAATTAAAACAAAAAGAAACTGACACATGATAGCCCTGAAAGTTTTCTCCCGAACTACTAACACGGTAGCGTATGCAGTTCGGGAGCGCCCTTCCCCCGTCTCGCCCCTCACGCCCCGCACGATTGCCCTGTCTAGACGTCTTCGTCGGACGACTGTATGATTTATAGACTGTGATATTAGTATAGATAGCTAGAGATGACTGGTATCATACACTTACGGCAGTCAATTTTTATTTAATTTTAGTTGCTCATTATTCTAGTATTTTAATAATTTTAATTAATAAATGTTAAATACATACCTTTTATGTCTACCTAGTCTTGCCATAAATATTGTCACGAAGAAAAAACATTTGTTTATTGCATATACTTAATATTTATTACTTTTACAGTGTGTTAGTTTAATACATAAATATAAAACAATTTAAAATATAAAAAGCTTATTCGAAGTGGTCTCCATTGGCTGCAAAGAGTCCTTTAAACGTTGAGGCCAGTTATCAATAGAAGCACGCACTCTTTCCATGGGAAAATTCTTCACTGCCAATCGTATGGATTGTTTTAGGGACTCCAAATTAGCATGGCGTTTAGAGCAAGCCGTACTCTCTAAAACTGACCATAAATCATAATCCAGCGGATTAAGATCGGGACTAGACGACGGCCAGTCTTCAGCTCTGATGAAGTCCGAAACGTTCACTTCCAACCAAGACTGCGTGGACCGAGCTTTATAACCCGGCGCCGAGTCTTGTTGGAAGGACCATACTTGGATATTGAGCATGGTGTTGTTAAGGGGCTTAACTACCTTCTCAAGAATGGTATCTTGATACACTTGTGCCGATGTTATGATACCTTTTTCACAAAAATATGGCTTAGTCACTCCTTCATAGCTAACACCCCACCAAACCTTCACTGAAGTCGGATAATGCCCACGTTGCACTCTGTCGACTAATAGGGTATTTTACTCTATACGAGAAAAAATCTATAAATATGTTATTGAGACAGTTTAGGCATAAAGCAGTCGGAAAATGTAAGTTTTAGTTCATAAAATAATAAAACAAATTTTTAAATTCAATTCAAAGTTTTCAGTATTTTTAATCTGTTATAAAACACTGTGAAATAGTAGCGGCCATGTTATTACGCCGTACGGCTGTGTAAACAAAAAATTGACAACTGTCAGTCAATCAATTGGCGTATTATAGGCTTTGTACTTTTATTATTTTCGTAACCAACGTAATTTTTTCATTATTACACCTATTACAAAATATACTTTTCATTATTTTAAAATGATATACAATTATCATATTTAATATGAGCTCATTTGATACTAAGCGAACTGACGTCATTTACGCTGAGCAATATGGCGTCTAGTAAGAGGCGTTTTCGTCAAATTACGCGGGAAATTTGAAAATTTAAAATTCAGATTCATTTTTATGGCACTTATCGATTGAATAAAATTTTTGTGTTTTTTTTGGTGGCATATTAGCACTACAGAATTTCATTGAGACACTTTTCAAAAATGGGTGTAATACCCTATTGGGAAGCTTCCTTAGAGCTTTGAGCATAAATACGGTAATTTTGTTTGTTAAATGTTGCTCAATTAATTGTAAAGATTTTCTCATTCGTAAACAAAATTTTTCTGTGACCTCCATTTGCGTACCGCTTCAGTAGTTGTTTTGATTTTACCACCCTATTCTTTTTTAAATTATCAGTTAAAAAATGACCAGTGCGTCTCTAATAGGCTGCAAGTCCTAAGTCATCTTTTAAAATACGCGACATGGTTCTGGGTGCTATCTTCATCTCCCGAGATAAAATCTTTTGCTTTCGGACAGGATTTCTTCGAATTCTTTCCCTTACTGCTTTGACCACCTTTTTCGTACGAACACTACGTGGATGGCCAGATTTTTTTCTGTCACAAACAGAGGAGGTCTCATTGTACCTATTAATAGCCCGGTACACAAACATTTGACTAATACCAAGCGTACGGAGAGTTTTAAAAATAGCATTTGGCTCCATACCAACTTTGTGTAATGCAATCACAGCGATTCGGTTCTCTTTCTCACCCCACTCCATTTTAATATAATGTATTGGCGCCAAAATTAGAAAACTCAATGAACAGTCGTATAAAAATGACAGATTCCATATTCAGATGTAATATCTATACTAATATTATAAAGCTGAAGAGTTTGTTTGTTTGGTTGAACGCGCTAATCTCAGGATCTACTGGTTCGAATTGAAAAAATATTTTTGTGTTGGATAGTCCATTTATCGAGGAAGGCTATAGGCCCATGCGAAGCCAGGCCGGGTTGCTAGTCTTTCTTATTTTTAATTGTAACAGTATTTATGGCCAGACTAAGTATTTATTATGTAATACAATAATTTATGTGTATGTTATATTTTAACTCGTGAGTCATGCGCTCAGTATAAGAGACATGCAGAAAATATCTCGGTGATTTACGTGATAAGAGACAGAAACTACATAGAGTAATGATATTTAGTCATATATGCTAGAAAAGTTGCAATAAATTATTTTAATTTGGTTGGTGTTTTTATTTCCTTTTTGAGGTTCTTATAAACAATATTCAGGCCGGCGCTGACTGACGTCGCGGCACAGCAAATCATTTTATTTTTGATCAAGTTATTTTTATTCCTATTTCATCATGTTTAGAATTCATATTACTTTATTTCGATACAATTATGCCGCGGCACGTCGTGGCATGCAGTTTCATTTCACGGACTGCGCGATGACACACCACGGCGTCCCGCAAGTCACATAGGTCACAGGATTATGACAGATTTAATTGAAATAAGGTTTGAAATGGGTGCATAGCAAAACTAGTTAAACAGTGAGAGGCTGAGCTTGCTGCGGGATGCCACGACGTGACACGACATACCGCGGCATACCAAAGCGTCCTTCGAGCTGCCTATGCCTACCATTGTCTATTTTCGTGCAGAGTTCTGTACATGTCGACTAAGAACTTTTTGCGTGGTTAGTGACAAACCGCAATATCGTTATACGCATACGTTACGTATCATGATATAAACAAACTTAGACGAGATATTTGCTTAACCTGTAAACAGAATGTAGATATTTATAAATTAATCTCTAAATGGAAAGCTATTACTTATAGCGATATCCTGGGAAAAATAAAGGGTATCATACTTAGAAAGAGAGGGTTGGCCCACAGAGAGCGAGATAGTGATAAATAGGTATGGCTTCAAGTAGGTATTCGAAGTGTGGACTCAATTTTAATGTACAGCTTCATGCCCGGAACCAAGAAGCTTATAGATAAAATTTTAAATTAAAATTAAAAAATAATTTAATTTATTAATTTTTAAATGAATTTAAATTTAAAATTTTATCTGTAGCTTCTTGTCCGGAACCAACTAACAACAATAGCTTGTCAGTATGAAGCAGGGGGTGTCAACTTTGTATTGGGCGAATGTAGCCTGAAAAAGTACCCAGGGTAGAAACATTACATTGCCAACATTTCAAAAAAGTATGAAAGACCCACAAAATTAGGTCTTTAAAAAACTTATTTTCAAGTTGTAACACAGGCTCAATGTGTGCGATCAGTTTTTTTTTTTTAAATAGTAGTTTTTAAGCTACAAATTTTTCAACGATAAATAAATACTTATTTATTAGATAGTATTTGGTTGGTCTAAAGTAGCAAAATGTTGTCTAAAATTAAAATAAATCGAAAATATAGTAGATATTTTTGATCATTTCATAGTAGCACTGACGATTGAATGAAAATGCATAAAAAAATGTACCAGATGCAATGGTTAACATTAATTACAAAACTACGTCAAAGCAGGTAAAAACAGCTTAAAAATAAGAGGTCACCTACCTGCTATCGTTTTCGTCCCTGTCAGTACTTAGGCTGTTATGGCAACCCTAGCATAGAAGGACAGTCTCTATACGCTGTCTCTGGAAAATTTACGCTATAATAGTAGGTTATGTGTTGGTTATGTGTGAGTGATCGGCATGTAATTACGACTGCTGACACGCACACACACGTAAAAAAATTTTGCTAGGAAATATTTTTTCCCCGATTCTAGCAAAAATGATAATAATAATAATAATATAATAATAATAATCGTTTATTGCAGGCAAGAACCCATATACAAAAATAAATGAAATAAATATAAAATACAAATTTAAAAAAATAAAACTTACAGGTATGTAGAGGTACCCATAGTCTTATTGCTAACGTCAGAGGCCTTAAATAGCCTAATGTCATTTTTTGTTCTCATTCTGGTGAACAGAAATCCAGTAAGTAAATATAGGCGCGTATAAATTGCCCGCTACAGCTCTTAAAATTCCGTTACTGGAATGTCTCAAACGTTGCCAAAAAGACGCGACTCTTGACCTAATGATTGCGTAAAAATCCGGGACCCTCGCTTCGGCAAACATGCTCGAAGCACTACAGTACCTCGGTAGCTTCATAAGAGTTCTGTAGGCATCATTGTACTGAACCCTTAATGTGCTATACATTTTTTTTGTGAAGTTGCACCAAAGTTGACAGGTGTACATCGGTAAGCAGTAAGCTTTAAACAGCGTATTTTTTACATCGTTGGTACACTTCACAAATCTGCGCGCGAGCATATTACTCCTTACTGCAAGGGCCCTACGCTCTCTTTCTATGTCGCAGTCATCCTGGAGTCTGTCTGTCAGTATGTGCCCTAAGTATTTAAATTGCTTAACGACCTTTATGGTCGCGCCATTCAAATAAACACTGGGAATATTCTCCGGACCAGCCCCAAACCTGAACACCATGGTTTCGGTTTTAAGAACGTTATATTTCAATCCGTGAGCATTGGCATAATGCTCACAGACTGACAACAATTTTCTCAAACCTTTGATCGAGGGACTCAGAAGAACCATGTCATCAGCATAGCTTAAGCTGTTCACGCAGAGGTTGCCTAAGTGACAGCCAACCCTGGTTCCTCTGAGTTCCGCGATCAGGTCGTTCACATATAGGTTAAACAGGTCCGGAGAAGTCAACCCTCCTTGGCGAACACCACATTCTAACCTATAACTACTAGAGAGAGTGTCACCCCATTTCACTTGATTGGTTTGGTTTCCGTACCAGAATCTCAACAGATCTACAACTTGGTAAGATACCTGTGATTTTTTTAGTTTGTCCCAGAGAATTTTATAATTCACCAGGTCAAAAGCACTGCTCAGGTCTAAGAAGCAAGCGTATACTGAGGTTCTTTGTTGGGTATAATAGGCTATTGTACTCTTTAAACTTATAATTGCAGAGTCTGTGGAGAGTCCAGGCCGGAAACCAAACTGAGCATCATCAATTTTAATTTTCGTTTGCAATTCAGGCTGTATGAGACGTTCCAGAACCTTACCTATTACCGTACCGAGTGATATTGGTCGGTAGTTACTTGAGGCGCTTAAATCGCCAGTCCTGTTTTTTACGATAGGGACCACCACTGTTTTCATTAAAAGTTCCGGCAAGTAGGCATGCTTCACACATAAGTTAAATAAAACACATAAATGATGAAATAAATTACTGCTTCCCCAGATTAGGTGCTCCACACTGAGACCATCGTGACCTGGTGACTTACCACGCTTCATATTTCTTACAGCCGTAGTTACATCTTCTAGCGTAAATGGTGGCAGAGGCTCGGTAACGACGGTATCAGTGTTGAGTTCCCGATCCGCATGCTGAGGGACTGAGTTAAATTTACTGGCGAACAAACCAGCTACTTGAGATGGCTCCTGAAATCCGTCAACAGAGACTGGTAGGCTCTGTTTACAATTAAACTTTTTAGTTAAGTTCCAAAATTTAACAAAATATAATGCATTTGGGCCATAGCACGATTGCATTAAAAAAATGTTACATACGGATACAACAGAATTTCATTATTTACGCTTTCAGTTGTTAAAATTATACAAGGTAAAAAAATAAAATTCACTAAAAACCTGAATATCGCCAAAAAAAACCGCAGATCCATACAGCTACATTAATAAATAATTATTTCGAGTTTTACGAACATAAATGTATGATCAGCTGTTGGTTTCTACCAGAATAATACAGTAGACTCCAACAATGTTAATGTTTAGAATTATGGGTAATTTTTCCGTACAACACTGGCAACACTTCATTGTAATAAATTAGGTTGATAATTTTTATTCGGAGATCGATTTACGTAAAAGTAATAGATATAATGTTACTATTTACATGTAAAATGTAATTTTATCACATTCTTTATGGTTACCGGTTGTGCTATGGCAGTATTTTACGCAACAAACCGTCATTTTAAAATATTTCTTGCGAGCTGTGTTCAACGGAGCGTGACCTTGAGCACTGACGGCTGGCTGCGACTACTTTACTTTACCATTTATGGTAAGGTATGAATACTCGTACTTTTGAAGCTCGTACTAGGTTTCTATGCGTTATTATTCTAAGAGTCAGTACTTAAGTTTGTTAAGAAGTTGTGAAGTGTGAAAACCTAAAAGCCTTCTGACCACCAATTTATGCTAATGTTTGATGAAATGTGTAAATTTGTGAAATGCAGACCGGTTTTGCAATTCAAGAGGTACTATTTTTTTGTTTATTTTGAAACTTTCATGTCATGTAATCTGAATTTTATGCATAAAGTTCAAATCATTAAATACTCTATAATTCTCTCTACAGGTGTTAAATCAGTGCTTCATTAATGAAATAAATATAAGTAGCTGAAATTGTCTACAAACTGAATGGAGTGAACCGTAGAGCTCTAAAACAAAGTTAGGAGCTAGTACTCGGCACCCATTTACTACGTAAGAATATTTGAATTTTGTGGACTACTCTGATGCTTTCACCTTAAGGTTATTGATGATGATTGTAGATGTGGATTTATGTTTAAAACTCCTCCGAAATGGCTTGACTGATTCTTATGAAATTTTGTGTCTATATTCAGTAGGTCTGAGAATAGGTCGTAGGCTATTTTTTTTTAAACTTAGGTATATGGCAAAACAACGTTTGCCTGGTAGCTAATATTATATTCAAAAGAAGTTGGTACCTATATATAACTGGAGCAAAAAATATATCATGTGCAACAAATCTTTGAAACCGTTTTATGTTTTGGTAGATTAATACATTCTTAGTAAAATCTAATCTACCATGTATCTTCACGACTCGCTTTATATAATAATATAATAAACCTTCATTTTATTTTACTGTTCTTGTCGTAAATGACTAAATAATTTTGTCTCTATTGCTATAACTGATCTACTGTTGCTGATTGAGTAATATTTTTTTTTTTTGTGTAAATAAAACATTTGACATGAACATAAAATTGTACTGAATATTGTAATGAAACTCGAAATAAATATGGAACTTTTAACATTATTTATCGTTTTATTTTGCCATATTCACTCCAAAATTTTACCGCCAAACGATTTGTTCTTTTCGGGTAGCATATTGATGGCGCTGGCATTACCCGCTCTACAAAATATTGTAAGTACCATGAAGCTGTAGATTAAAGGTAAGTACCTACCTAGTTTACATTCTTCTCCGTTAGGAGTATACATGTTCTGTGGTATAAAGCATGGAAATAGTATGTACCGTCCATTACAACTCTTTTGTCGAAACGCAACCCTATTAGTTTTTTTTTGTTTATCGTCTCCCTACCGGAGTCATAACTAACTAAAATAAGTATGTACAATGTTATTTGCAGGTCATTATAATATTTACGTCACATAATACCACAACTAACCACCAGATAATAACATTTCCCAAGAAAAAGTGTTTTAATTAATGCTACACCAAAAACAAAACGGGAATAAAGCCCGTCACAGACGTAGCTATAATATAATTTTATTAATATAATTCATAGCAAGACATATTACGATGTAATATTTCAGACGCAGCTATAATATTATATATTTTTACTACGACACCAAAATATGTGGACAGATATAGCAAGGTATATTAGTACATATATACCTATTTAAAAAATGTGAAATAAACAACGATCGCAGACGTAATAAGGGCGTAAATATATCATTATAATGATAGCTACCGTGTGTGGTGTGGTGGCTAGCTATAATATATATTATAGCTAACGTATGTGTCGGGCTTAACCTTCCGCAACATTGAAATGTCAAAATTACACACACAAGTAAGACGCTCACGCAGCAATGTCAGTCTGTCACATTAGAGGAATATACTCTTCATGCATGTCATGAAGCTTCTTGATGCATGTGACGAGTATATTCATTTAATCTGTGCATGTGACATGCTGCTGCTGACACTGACATGCAGCATGTCAGTGTCTGCAGTCAATTGTCAGTTCAGTCAATTCAAGTCAACGACGGTTAATGTCAGTTTATCAGTATCAGACTATCAAATACTATCAATCAGTTAGAAATCTGTGTTCACAAACAAATTGGTCTTTCTTTCCGTTTTTTTCTGTTTTGTTGCTGAATCCTGATTCCGGTACTAAATAAACTGTATAAATAATACATTGTAGTTGCAGAATTGCAGATACTAGTCATATGTTATTCATTGCAACTATGCAGCCATTAACAATTAATTCTAAAGGTGATATTCAAATTGATTTAAACCAAGTAAGGATCGATATTTTGCATGGCATTCGTGAATGTACAGATCGGGGTCTTACACAAACTGCTAAATGGCTTGCTGAGTTGAATTTAGCTCTAAAAGATCATAAAATCACATATGAACTCCCTCCAACTATTCAAGATGACGGCATTTCGCTGGAAGAGAAAGAGGCTTACACCCTGGCCAAAACTTATTTCGACTGTCAAGAATACGACAGGGCTGCGCATTTTTTAGAGAACTGTTTGAGTTCCAAATGTATTTTTCTCCACAAATATTCTCAGTATATGTCAAGTGAAAAAAAACGACTTGACAATGCAACAGATCTTGGCACTGAAAATACAGAATCAACACAAGTGTTACTGGATTTACTTTCTTACTTTAAGGTACAGTGGCTTTTTATTTTTTATTGCATTTGCAAAGTTAGCTGAAAATTTTTGTAAATATCTTAAAAGGTATTTTGCTTTTCAGGCAAACCGTAATAACCTAGATGGATATCTGCTGTACTTAGAGGGTGTAGTATTGAAAAAACTAGATTTGCGGAGTCAAGCAGTGACAGTGCTGCAAGCAGCTGTTGCTGCTGCGCCCACACTCTGGGCAGCCTGGGTGGAGCTTGCAGGCCTCGCTAATGAGTATGAAGCATTAGATTCACTTCAACTCCCTAAACATTGGATGATGTATTTTTTTGCTGCACATGCTTTTGTTGAATTGAAATTGTCTGAGCAAGCTTTGGAAGCCTACATGGTGTTGGTTGCTGCCGGGTTTGAGAAGAGTACTTATGTTACAGCACAAATGGCTATTGCCCACCATGACAGAAGAGGTAATTTATGTTGTGATACTCAATTTATTATGTTCAAACAATAAATTATGTTAGAATATTATAATAAAAAAGATATTGTATAGTAGTGCACTTAATGAAAATATTGTTTAAATGTTTCAGATGTTGACTCTTCACTTAGTTTATTCCGTGAACTATACCAGAATGACCCATATAGACTGGACAACTGGGATGTGTACTCTCACCTTCTGTATTTGAAAGAAAAACGAATGGAACTTGCAAACTTAGCTCAGAGGGCTGTGTCAATAGATAAATATAGAGTTGAGACATGCTGTGTTATAGGTATGTAATATGAATTACTGACATTCATTATCAACTCTGCCTATGTCTATACAGATTAACATAACAATGAGTGTGAATTACAGCTGATTATTTAATGAACATCACATATATTATACTTACAGGCAACTACTACAGTTTGAGAAGTGAGCACCAGAAAGCAGTTGTGTACTTCCAAAGAGCATTGTCTTTGGATCCTCAGTACCTATCTGCATGGATACTCATGGGACATGAGTTCATTGAACTTCAGAACTCCAATGCTGCAATACAATGTTATAGACAAGCTATTGGTTATTATACTAATTTTATCTAAAATATATAAACAATAAATTTAAATACATAAACAATAATTTCAATGTAATTTATTTCAGATGTAAACAGGAATGATTATCGAGCATGGAATGGGCTTGGACAAGCTTACGAAATTTTAGGACTTAATGGTTACTGTATATATTATTACTCAAGGGCAGCACAACTGAAACCTGATGACTCAAGGATGTTGGTTTCTCTAGGAGAAGCCTATGAGAAAATGGATAAAATCCCCAATGCACTCAAATGTTACTACAAAGCACACAGCACTGGTGATATTGAAGGAATGGCCTTATTCAAATTAGCTAAGTAAGCACAGCTATTTAGTACTTTGATGACATTTGAAAAAAATTATGCTATAAACTGCAGTCAATTTATACTGGACTTAATTTTTTTGAGCCGTGTGGTGCCGGCCGCGAATAGCACTACCCCAGTTCTACCTGTGGGTGTCGTAGAATGCGACAGAGGGATATTATTTATGACCGAACCCCCCATTGGAGACCTATGCTCAGTACTGGGCGTCTACAGGTTGATATGACGACGATGATGAATTCTTTTAAAAATAAATTTGTCCTAGGTCCTAGGACAAATTGCCTTTACCTCTGCCCAAATCAATAAAGTATGATGAATGGATATCTGATGAAAATGATGAATTTAAATCTTTGTGATATTTGTTATCATTCAAATCATCTCTCACAATTGTACTATTATTGTAAAATAAAATGTTTTCAGATTGTATGAAAAGTCAAACATGCCAAACAGTGCGGCGGCGGCCTACACAGCAGCTTGTCAGGACCCGGCCAACGCGGGAAGCAAAGAGTTACCGGCGGCGCAGCGATACTTAGCTCAGTACTATCTCAGGTTCTCGTTGTTGGACCACGCTGCTCATTACGCCTACAAGTGTTTAGAGCACGAAAGTGTAAGTTGGTTGTACTAATCACAATAGTTACAGCCCGATGCAATATTTATAGCGGCTCTGAACACGAGGCGAGTCGCTGTGCAGTAATGCTACGGCCACATTTATCACTTGTCGCGTTGTCGCAAAATATCATCGTGTTCGATTACTGACACGTTACTGGCCACATTTTTAAAATAACATCGCAGTTTAAAAACGTCTATGATAAAGATGAACTAGACGCAACAACTAAACAGGGAGCGCACGAAGTGTGGCCAACCGTCTGGACTTCATCACTAAAACCCTTTTGATGTGCAACAAGTTACAGATAACCGAGCCGATGGGTATTCGACTTCGCCTGAATGGTTCGCGATGTGACGAATTGCTTGTCCAGATTTGTCGCTACAACGCAAATCATCGCCTTATCGCAATTGTGTGGCCGTAGCATAACAAATTCACGTGTCAGCGGGGTAGAGCGGCAGGGTACTACGCAGCGCGTAGCGCACTTCTCTCGCCATACAGTTTTATTGAACATAGATTAGAAAATATAAATAACATTCAAAGAATGGAGGAATGATGGATGGTGGTCATTAGTTGTTACAGCTCTAAAATTAAAGGCTGAGTAAAACAATACACATTATATTTGCAGACTAAAGAAGCTGGGAAAAATATTCTTAAAACAATATCCGAAAAGCGGTCATCGGCGGCATCTTCGCAACCGGCAAATCTGCCTGAAGACTTGCCAGATGCCATCAAAAATGCATCAACTGTGTCGATACCACATGAAACTCCTAAAACACCACTTCCTAGCCCAAACGTGACGCCCGATAACTTCTCCACGCCGGTGTTCACGCGAAAAAGCAGTAAATACAAAATGTGACATACAATTTCCAGAAAATGTAAAATGTGAAGAGACTGACTGATATAGTGTAAGTGTACAAATATAAATTATAGGTATAATTAAAAAAAATCTCTGTTACCTGCGTGATTTTTTCCCGCAGTTCGTCGTTTTGCGTTTTAATGCATTATTATCAAACAAATTCATTTGCCTTCACTTGGAGATTACTGCAAAAATTGTAATAACTACTGGATCATACTAATCTAAACTATATTGATAAATTGCTAGGGCAAAGTATGTGCATTTGGATTGAGTGATCTTTTTTTATTTCATGACAAAATCTGATTGGACATTTAATCAAAAACAGTCAAAACTCATAGCCCAAAGTAAAAAAATTGTCACTCTCAAGGATCTTCAGTTATTGCCCAAAATGTGGATCACTCAAATCAGACATTATGCAAAAACGGCTATGAGGCAAATCTCAACAAACACTTACTCTACTGACTAAGTTTATATCTCGAAAATTTGTTAGCAAATTATCACAATATTTTTGAAAGCCATCAAGGCATTTAAAGCAAATTCCAGGCTCCAATTCCACTCGTTCAGTCACCATTTGGTCTGAGAGATTGTTGTATTAAGGTATGGTTGACTTTTCCTATTACATTTATTTTTTATCCCTAAAATGTATGTTTCGATTATATTTGTACAATAAATATCATAACCTTGTTGAAAAGTTATGAGTACTTCAATGTTTTTGCATTTGCTGAACTGAGTGATCCTTAAGAATACTTATACGTAACTACCTGTTTCGTATTGATTTACACAAACTACGATTAGATTTTGTACAACTTCATGATTAAAGTTTTACATAACAATCATTTACGTTTACAGCTTATTTTACGAGATATTAGATTTTGTATTTTTTTGTTAGGGAAAAGTGCAGTAGGGTGACAATACAATATGATATCACCGGAAATAAAAATGATTTATTTATGTATATTAATTAATTTATTTACGAAAATCGCACCTCTATCCTAAATCTTAACCTACATCTAAATAACATTATACACTCGGCGTCACAAAAATCGCACCTCTTTAAGAATTCCCTTCAAAGTCATTTTAACCCTATTAATCAATGGTATACATATGACTATAAGGTATAATTGGAAAGGCAATTTATTTAAATTTCAGAATAAATCAATGGATTTGGTTTTTTGTTTACCAGGGAATAAAAAAAAGCAAGCTAATGCAAATGATTAAAAAGTTAAATTTTATTTTATCAGCAAAAATTACAACAAAGTCCTTAAAACTAACTTAAAACCTAGTGTTACCCCCCCTAGCCCTGATGACTGCTTCCATGCGTTCTCTCATGGACCTTATTAATGTGACAACAGTCCCTTGTGGAATGTTGTCCCATTCTGCAACGACGGCATCTTGAAGGTCTTGGAGAGTGGTAGGGGCAGGATTTCGTGCCCGTACTCGCCGTTTCAGTTCATCCCAAAGGTGCTCAATAGGGTTCAGGTCTGGACTTCGCGCCGGCCAGCGCATAACAGGGATGCCAACTTCTTGCAGGTAGTCTCTTACAATTAAAGCGGTGTGACAACGGGCGTTATCGTGCATTAACGTGAACCCACTGCCAACAAAACCCGCATAAGGGACAACCTGCTCCTCTAAGATCTCTGTTATGTACCGAGCAGCAGTCAGCGACCCTTGCCCGCGAGCACTTCCAGTCCGAGAAACACACACAAGGTTCGTTTTACCGTCGATTGACATGCCGCCCCAGAACATGCACGAGCCACCCCCGTATTCCACTGTCTCTTGAATACAGGCTTGTGCGAATCGTTCCCCTTGCCTCCTATACACTCTTCGACGCCTGTCGTTGCAGAAAAGACACACCCTCGTCTCATCCGAGAAGAGCACAGCCCTCCATTGGTCTATTGTCCAATCCACATGGTCACGGGCAAATTGCAACCGGTCTCTCCTATGCTGTGCAGTCAATTTGGGCCCTGTAGCAGCCCTATGAGCTGCAATTTTCTTCTCCCGCATTCTTCTTCTAATCGTGGAGACGCTTACAGAAGTTCTGCGAGCTGATCGCAGTTGTTGTTGCAGCTCAACAGCATTGGAGAACCGATTACGTAAAGACGTCGAAACAATGAAGCGATCGTCTCTTTCGGATGTGCACCGTTGTCTTCCAGATCCACGTCTTCGGATATAGCCACCAGTCTCTTGGAAACGTTGGAACACTCGTCGAACGGCAAAACGACTCAAGTTCAGTTGCCGAGCAACATCACATTGCCGCATCCCTGATTGCAGTAGTGCAATGACTTGAGCGGCTTCATCTGCAGTGGTATCCATCTTCTGGGGTATTTTACTTGCTGTAGCTGTTCACGTGTGTTCACTTCAAAGGTTGAATAGCGAATGACCCACATTTAACCCGGGTCGCCCGTTTTATACCCTTGTAGGGAGGTGCAATTAGTGGCCGTTGTAATGCGTATTTTGACAACATTTTTTTTAACGTTACGTGCTAATGAGATCTGTTGTGTTTAGGAATTCTAACTGTTGTTAATTTAAAGGTCGTTAAACATACTTTTAATTGATACCAATATTAATTGGGTTTAATGTATTCGTTACTGGCGGGACATGTTTTAAACTTATTTTCGAAAAGGTGCGATTTTTGTGACGCCGAGTGTATATAATTATACTACTCAAAACAAAATAAGGGCCACGAGGTATTTTTTCATTTTGGTGTAATTTTTTTTTTATGGTGCTCTTCACAGACGAATGCAAAGTTAATTTTTTTAACGACGATCGGCCTATTAGAGTATGGAGAAGACGCGGCGAGAGATTTTCAGAAGCCTGCATCCATGAAGTCGATCGTTTTGGTGGTCCAAATGTAATGATTTGGGGCGGGATAAGCTTACTCAGCAAAACTGAGCTCGCTATTTTAAATGAGGGTACTGTTACTGCTCAGCGGTATAGTAGTAGTAGTAGTAGTATGACGGGCCGGTGTCCGCAACTCCACGACTCAGCGCGTATTTTGCGTACAGGTGGGAAGTAAATCATTCGATCCACCCGAGCTCCCCAAGAAAGGCCAGCAGCGCCTTGACGTCGCTGGCGATCTCCCGTAGGTTACCTGGGTTACCGAAGTACTTTGCCCTGTATGACGCAACCTCAGGGCAGTTCAGAAGCACATGGGCTGCTGTCTCGTCCGCCCCCATGCAGGCTCTGCACAGTGGGCTGTCTGTGACTCCTATGACAAAAAGATGTTTATTGAAAGACCCATGGCCAGTTATGGCGGCTGTGACCACACGTAGCTGTTGTTTGGACAGTCGGAGGGCTTGCCTTGTGAAGCGGCCCTCAATCGCAGGAAGAGCCTCCTTGGCCTGCCTGCACTCGCCATGCTCGATCCAAAGTCTTTGGTGTAGATCCTTGGTACGTTTCCTTACCATGGTGCGTAGGTGACCGAAGGGGATTGGCACTATGGGTTCCGGACCCACCACGCTTGTACTCGACCCCCTTCTAGCGAGCTCGTCGGCAGCATCGTTGCCACGCGACCCGCTGTGTCCTTTGATCCATTGAATGGTTGTATCATTGAGAATACCCACCTCGTTCAGTCTTTGGTGACATTCGTATATCAGCCCGGAGTTGACCGTGTAGCTGTTTAGAGCTTGTAGTACAGCCATGCTGTCCGACAATATGCGAATTGGTTGTTCTACTACCTGCCTGTTTAGTGTAGCTGAGGCCGCCAAGCAGATGCCCATGCACTCGGCCTGGAACACCGTGTTATAAGCACCCAGCGGCGTTGCTATATGTATGTTGAGGTCTTCCGAGAAAACGCCGGCCCCCGTGCCGGTACCTGTCTTAGATCCATCTGTGAAGATCCGCAGTTCTGTCGGGCGAAGGCCCTCACACCGCCGATCCTCATGCAGTTGGATTTTGTATTTTTTGTCAAATATGAATTGCTTTGGTATCCTGTCGTTAGTAGCCTTAGTTATAGGAAACTCCTTACCAAGTTCCTCTAGTAACGCAGTGTGTCTAGTGCTAGTCTTGCTCCAGAGATTTAGTGTCTTTAAGCGTAATGCTGCCGTTGTCGCTTCTTGTTGGATGAATAGGTGAAGCGGCGGGAGCCCTAACATGGCCTCCAGTGCTGCCGTCGGAGTGGTCCTCATGCAGCCCGTGGTCGCCATGCAGGCTAGTCTTTGCATACGCTGGAGTTTGTTGATGGCTGTGATAAGTTTGGTCCTCGGCCACCATACTACCGACCCATAAGCAATCATGGGGCGGATTACCGCGCTATACAGCCATAGTATTATCTTGGGGGATAGGCCCCACTTCTTACCTATCATTTTCCTACATTGCCAAAAGGTGATGCAGGCCCTGTTTATTTTATTGTCTAGGTGGTTACTCCAGTTTAACTTACTGTCCAAGATGACCCCGAGGTATTTTACTTCGTTGGCCAGCTGGAGCTCGGTATTGAAAAGTTTGGGTAGGCGGTAGGGTCCTAGTGCACGTTTGTGGGTAAACAAGACTAGTTCGGTTTTATTGGGATTTACGGATAGATCGAATTCCCCGCACCATCGCTCCACGATGCGTAGCGCCCGCTGTGTGAGGTTGCAGATGGTCCCCGTTACCTTCCCTGATACAAGGATGGCAAGGTCATCTGCGTAGCCTATGGTGTAGTAGCGTTCGGCATTGAGTTTCTTGATTAGAATGTTGATCACCAGGTACCACAGGAGAGGGGATAACACCCCTCCTTGGGGGCAGCCTCTGGCAATCATGGCCACTTGCTGCTCTTCTTCAAGCCGAACTACACGTTTACTTAGCATATTAGTAATCCAGTCAATTAGTACCTGTTCTACCCCGTGTTTGGTTAGGGCGGCGCTGATGCTGGAGAAACTAGTTTTGTCGAAGGCCCCTTCGATGTCTATAAAAGTACCCAGGCAAGAACCCTTTTGGTGGATGTCCTCCTCAATTCTACTGACTACCATATGGAGGGCGGATTCTGTTGACTTACCTGAGCAGTAAGCGTGTTGGTTACCGTGTAATGGTAAGTTTCTTAAAGGCCCGTCCCTCAGCTCCCTTTCGCATAGTCTTTCCAAGGTCTTCAGCAAGAACGAGGTCAGACTGATCGGTCGGTGGGATTTGGCGTTTGTGTAGTCACTCTTACCTGGTTTAGGGATGAATATGACCTTCACTTCCCTCCATCCTAAGGGAACATATCTTAAGGCCAGACACGCTCTCATTAAGGGCAGCAGTCTGTCGGTGACAAAGGCACCCCCCCACTGAAGCAGGGCGGGAAACACTCCGTCTGGGCCGGCTGCCTTGAAGGGATGGAAGGACTGAATGGCCCATTGGAGCTTCTCCAAGGTGATCATCCTGTGTGCGTAGACCCAGTCATCGTTTGATGGTGTGTAGGTTACCTCTGACCAGTCTACCGTCTGTGTGAAGACACATCCGGGAAAGTGGGTTTCGATAAGAACCCGTCTCGCTTCGTCTGGTGAAGTTGTGAGTGTGTTGTCAGGTTTGCGGAGAGTGGCAACCCCAGGTGTATTCTGCTGTGCCAGTATCTTCCTTACCCTGTTTGCTTGTTGGCAAGATTCAATGTTGCCACAGAATTTGCGCCAACCCGTTGTTCTCCTCTCAGCGGTATATTGAGGAAGTTGTCAGATCACATGTGATCCCATTTGCACAGCGAGCGGGTCCTGGATTCATCTTGATGCAAGACAATGCTCGTGCACACACGGCTCAGGCGACTCGGTTTGTACTGGAAGACTCTCAAATTCAAGTCTTGCCGTGGCCGGCGAACAGTCCGGACTTAAATCCAATAGAGCACATGTGGGATCAGTTGAAACGAAGAGTTAGAGACGGTGATCAGGAAATCCACAACCAACAGCAACTCATCAACGCTGTGAAAAGGACCTGGGAAGAGATTCCAATGAAAAACGTCAGGCATTTGATTGAGAGCATGCACTCCAGGCTTCAGGAGTGCGTAGCTAAACGAGGGGGGCATGCCCGTTACTAAAAGATGAGCATGGAGTATTTTCTTTTGTTTTCAGTAACTTTACGTTGTTTTTATTTTCAACCTAAAATGTGTTTTTTCTTTCAAAAGCAAATAAACTTTTTAATCATTATTATTTGAATAAATTTATTGGTCTACATGGTAAAAACCACATTAGTTTTCGTTATGGAGACAAAAAATATATATTGGTTTTATTATTTTCATGGTACAGACAAAATACCTTGTGGCCCTTATTTTGTTTTGAGTAGTATATATATCTATATATTTAAAAATGAATCGCCGAAATGTATAAACAGATAATAGATAAACACATTTATTGGTAAGAAAAAATTACACGTCAAATTTTTTGGTAAATGATACGTCACGTCGGTGAACATAAAGAAAATAATAATAATAGATTACAAGCAAGATTAATTGGTTTTTATATAAGCGCATAACTTCCGAACGACTGCACCAAATTGGACAATTCTACTACTAGTAGGTACCTGGTAGTACTATTTGTATAATAGTGTGTAACATGAATGCTTGAATGTTAGCCGAAAGTTTAACTGCAGATTCATGTTATTTTTTTTTTCAAAACATGACCCTGTGGTGTCCACCTCAGATTATGAAACAAAAGTCAGATAGACCGCGCGGAACACGGAGAGTGAAGCCACCAAAGCAAATACAAATTCAAAAGCGAATACCTACAATCTCGTGATTGAAAATATAAATTCAAATGCGAATAGCATTTGAATTTATATTTGTATTAGTATTTGTTATTTTGAATGATGCGGCGCTGCGTGCTGTACTGATATGCACAAAGCGCGATTGTAGGTATTCGCTTTTGAATTTGTATTTGCTTTGGCGGCTTCACTGTCAGTGTTCCGCGCGATCTATCTGCCTTTTCTTTCATAATCTGAGGCTATCACTCTTTTAAAATGTTTGTAATGCATATATTTACATAATTAAATTAATAAATTTATAAAATATGTTACCTCAAATCAGATAGCACAGAGTATATAATCACTACGTTTGTCAGATAGGAGCGAAAACGAAACGAAAACTTATTTGCGTCAGCGTCATATTATGTCACTGTCATTGAATGAATAGGGTATTACACTCATTTTTGAAAAGTATCTCAATGTAATTCTGTAGTGCTAATATGCCACCAAAAAAAAATACAAAATTTTTATTCAATCGATAAGTGCCATAAAAATGCATCTAAATTTTAAATTTTCAAATTTCGCGCGTAATTTGACGAAAACGCCTCTTACTGGACGCCATATTGCTCAGCGTATATGACGTCAGTTCGTTCTGTATCAAATGAGCTCATATTAAATATGAAAATTGTATATCTTTTAAAAATAATTAAAAGCATATTTTCTAATAGGTGTAATAATGAAAAAATTACGTTGGTTACGAAAATAATAAAAGTGCAAAGCCTATATTACGCCAATCGGTTGACTGACAGTTGACAATTTTTTGTTTACACAGCCGTATGGCGCAATAACATGGCCGCTACTGTTTCACGGTGTTTTATAACAGATTAAAAATACTGAAAACTTTGAATTGAATTTAAAAATTTGTTTTGTTATTTTATGAACTAAAACTTACATTTTCCGACTGCTTTATGCCTAAACTGTCTTAATAACATATTTATAGATTTTTTCTCGTGTACAGTAAAATACCCTATTGTTGTTATTTTTGTTTATATGTATAGCAACCTGAAATCTGAATGTTAGAGTCTAACTATCTTCTAAACAGGACCAATTATAACTCAGATCCCGCCATCTCCTCCCCTAAGACGACCCATTGACCATATACTTTTAGGAGTACCTATAAATAAATACTTTCTGTACCTACTTACATTGTTCTTGCATAAAACAAGAAAACCACTTTGGCACACCACACTATCACGTAAGCTCACCTAAGTGCACTAAATCTCGTCTGCTAACGTATGGCGTATGCTCGTAACTACATGAAACAATTTGTCAGGTAGAAGAAAAAAAAAAATTATTAAAAGTCAAAATCATGAGTACACTACAACACTCAAATTTCTTTAAAAAAATTAATATAAATATCTCGTAAATTAAGCTGTTGTAAACGATTGTTATGTAAAACTTTAATCATGAAGTCGTACAAAATCTAATCGTAGTTGGTGTTAATCAATACGAAACAGGTAGTTACGTATAAGTATTCTTAAGGATCACTCAGTTCAGCAAACGTAAAAACATTGAAGTACTTTTAACTTTTTAAGAAAAGGTATTTGTGTTATGATATTTATTGTACAAATATAATCGATAGGTACATACATTTTAGTATAAAAAATAAATGTAATAGGAAAAGTCAACCAAAATCTTAAAATACAACAATCTCTCAGACCAAATGGTGTCTGAACCGAGTGATCCAATAATGCTGTTAAAGATGCCTGGAATTAGCTATAAATGCCTTGATGGCTTTCAAAAAATATTGTGATAATTTGCTTACAAAGTTTTGAGATATAAACTTAGTCAATAGAGTAAGCTTTTGTTGAGATTTACCTCATAGCTGTTTTTGCATAATGTCTGAATTTAGTGATCCACATTTTGAGCAATAACTGAAGACCCTCGAGAGTGACAAATCTTTTACTTTGGGCTATGAGTTTTGACTATTTTTGACTAAATGTACAGTCAGATTTATTCATGAAATAAAAAAAGATCACTCAATCCAAATGCACATGGGCAAAGTTAAACTGGATGCCAGCCCTGGATTTTTATATACTGGATCAATGATTCTAATCCAACAAACTACTAAACTAGTTTTACTAGGTACCCAACTTTTGAAAGTCAATAGTCTGTATTTATTAGCGATTCTTCAAGCGTGGCTGAGCTTGACGTCTATGGTTCCCAGTTACTGGTCAGGCAGTGTTCCGAAAGTGCGAAACTGTGCGGCAGGCGCATAATGTTTTGGAGATTAATAATGCTGAATGGGGATCTGTATCAAAATAAAAATTAAACAAATGTATATATAAAAAAAATAGTGATTATTTTTATTTATACAAATTAACAGATCTTAGTGCTCAAATAGTAAAAAACAATTATTTTAATAACTAAATAAATAAAAAGTGCATTGATTAGAAAGTAAAAAATTGTTCAAGTTAGCTCCTTGCAAATAAAAATAAAACTGATTATAATCACAGATGAAGCACATCATTTGAGAGCTCAATTTCTAACTGGCTAATATTATAAACTACATTTTCAACTGATTCCCATATTTAATAAATATTGGAGTATATAAATGTTAAAACCCTGACTAAGAACATGTTCAGTACAATTTTGTCAAGCAAAATGTTAAAATATTAAATAACATTAAAAATAACTTACATTTCATGTGGTGATTATAAAAAGTCAACAATACATTACTCAATAAAACTTGAAATGGCAGAATTAATTAGAAGCATATTCTTTGTTGCAGTGGCGGCCTTGAGGGTGGCAAGCAGGGCAATCGCCCAGGGCCTCGCAATTTCAGGGGCCCTTGCGCAATATCGTTTACGGCATGTACGAATAACGTCATCAACAGGTTACCCCCCCCCCCCTTTTTCAAAAGAATTTGAATGCGTGAGGAGTATCTAGTTGATAACGACGTCTGGACCTTAGTTCATCGTCATTATAATTTGTCGTCTAAGTTTGTCACTTTTATAAATCTATGAAAATAAATAAAATTGAAGTGTTTGTTTGTAATGTTATACCTGCACGGTAGTAATAACAAAAAAACTATTTTTAACATTTTTGTCTGTCTGTTTGTTCCGGTTAATCACCGAAACGGCTGATCCGATTTTCACAGGACTTTCATTGGATTGCTGATGTTATCAAGAGTAACATAGACTACTTTTTTTTAGAAAAAGAATTAGTCCTTGCAAAAAAATTAAACGATCCCCAGATAACCGAAACTCTCGAGGATGACGTCGCGGGCATCTTCACCTTTAATCTGATTTTTGCCAATGCACTGAAAATATTTTAAAACTCAAGATTAATTAATTTATAACTTTTGCATTTCTAGTGGTAAGTATATATCATTACAAATACCTACTTTTGTTTCACATACATGGTAAAAAGGACAAGGGCCTCGCAAAAATCTGTCGCCCGAAGCCTCGCAACGATTAAGGCCGCCTCTGCTTTGTTGGGTTCATACATCTTATATATTTAAAATAATGAGCAATTTATACATGGATGTGCAATATACTTGTATTGGATAATTCAAATGACACCAACATATGGATTCCTACTCATTAAAATACCCAATAATCTTATATATACTATTTTATCTTACATATTTATCATTTTTTGTACCATTCCATACAACTCTATCAAATAAGGCCAGTAACCTCGATGACATCATTGCGCGGCAGGCACCTCCCGGCCACTGGCTGACTCACTGAACAAAACTTACTCACACAAGGCACCGGATTACGAACGCATTTTATGATACCAGTTACCTGTGTTAGAAATTTCGCATTAGACTAATATAAATGTAGGTAAATAGCTTCGTCATTTACTGGTCATTTTCAATACGATATCTAAATAATTTAGAATAAAGCTAAAACCAGAGTTTTCATCAATATTTCATATTTATACACATTTAATTAATTATCCAACTTCACTATCCATATTCAATATACTTAAAATTTTCTAGTTTGAGAGATTTAATATTATCATTGTAAATAGGTAGGTACATATTGAAAAATTTAAGGCATATTGAGGCACTCAATGTTACAACCATAACAAGCATAGTGCATGGTGGTAGCTATGGACTGATAATGCTCAAGATACAGTAATATTCCGACTTACGCCATTACTCAACATGCTCAATACAAACACTTGCGAAATACATGACTTTAATTAAAGAGAGCGTAATCTCGAGGTGTTACTGTATCCCCACTATAGCTAAACATTAATAAATTATTCAACTACTATACATTTGTTTTATAACAAAAAATTTGTAGCTTGGTTTGTGCTTTTTGTTACATAGTTTGTTCTTTGACATCTCACTTAGTTCTTATGTTTTCATGTACTTAGTCCAATCAGAGGAATGGATTCTTGGAATTCGTAAAACCGCCATTATTTGTAGACTGCTAAAAACAAGACAAGCTTATTAAAATCATCACACAAATGAGTGACTGGATTACCCACACATTCTGCCTGCTATATAATTAGTCACACATCTATTTCTGTGAACTTAGGTATGTATAGGGAAGTAAAACAAACTATCTGTGGAGGTTTCCTGTACGTTTTCAATAGATAACATTATATTATCAAAATTGTTCATAAATGAATGTACATTCATTTATGAACAATTTTGATAATATAATGTTATCCTACTTATAATGTTATACCTACATGCACTGGGTTAGTAAAATATTCAAAATAATGCTGCATGACACGATTTTGGTGCCTGAAAAAGTGATTGCTATTATTATAGTTTTATATTAGATTAAAATAAATAGGCAGTGGATGTCTTTTGTTTCAATCGCGTCTTGTTTTGGAGGTAGGTACACACCAATAACTTTTTTAAACAACCCTCGTTTTTTCTATACTAGTAGGTACTGTTGTTTTCTTTGCATGTGGGGCAGCAAAGCTACTGATAAGCACTGTTTGTTTAAAGATTGGACGAAAAGCTTACGTGAGGCAAGTCAAATGTAAAATACTTTTTTTTAATTGGCCCCAAAGACGTTATTTTACCTCGCCTACATATCGCACACCCAGAACAACACTGTATTATGTCGAAAAATCTCAAAATCGACTTTAATCTATAGACGAATAGCCAAAAACTTTTCGAGCGTATCACGAGGCGTATCTATATTAACAAAAATGTTCAACAGATGACCCGCTAACTCACTATTGGTGATCACGCGCTGCCAGAGTCATACCGCGAACACAAAACTATTTCCAGTTGCAACTTGACCGTCTTAGGGAACAGCACACAGATCAGCAGCAACAGTGTATAATTGTTGATAAAAGTTGTGTATAATTGTTGTGTTGATAAATGTAGTATGAAAATTACTCCGAATTATTTAGTTTTACTTCAGTGTTGGTGACTGTGCTTACACGACGTGTTTGATACTATTTCGAAATAGTACTCTGTTGTTGACGAAGGTATGTTAGACTTTTTGTATTATTCTAAAATGGTTCAGTATTGTTCGTAAAAGTTGAAAAAAGTGGAATGTTGCACTATTGATGGTAGATTTATATTATGTCCTAATTTTATCAAAAAACATAATAAATTATTTTTTTTATACTCGAAATTTTTACTTACGTTATAAATTAACAGAAATATATTTACAATTTATATTGTTCTTTATTTACAAGAAAATAAATGTTTTTTTTTTTGAGATAATGCACTATTTATGAAATTATTTTGCTATTTAGCAGATGATGAGGGGTCGTAGTCTCTTATTATTTAAAAAAGCAATGGAAGTACAAAGTACAGAAGAAAGCAGACCTTCTGTTCAACAAAGCAGCGTGGAAAAGGATGTTGAAAATACAACCGTTGTTTCATAAATCGATGAGAAGTCCGCGGTGGCAGCATCAACCGATGAGACGTCAGCGGTGGCAGCATCAGCTGATGAGACGTCAGTGGTGGCAGCATCAGCCGATGAAGCACCAGATAGGGAGGTTCCCGTTCGATAAGGATCCTACCTTTTTTGTGCTTGTTAAACAAATATCTCAACCTCTTGTAATCCCTAGACGATTATCTTCTTCTACCTCCTCGAGCTCTCTGTCAGTCTCCAGCTTGTCATCCAGCAGTTCAAGTAGTTCATCTGATGATGAATCCAATAGACCAGTTTCTTCTTCAGCGAATACTCAAAGAAATTTCGATTCTACCCTGACAAACGCACCCACAACTTCTTCTGCCATTGAAACTGCTCCATCAGTGAGCGAACCTAAGTTAAAGAGAATACGAAACCCTGCTGGCTGGAAGTCTAAGATTGCTAAGACATTGCGGAAAACCATACGTAAACCCTACAAAATTGATCGCTAAACGTTAAATCCGTCCACCTTGTGGCGACAAATGCAAGTAAAATGCAAAACTAAAATAGACGAAACCACGAGACAAGACATTTTCAAACAGTTTTGGCAGCTGGGCGATTTACAAAGGCAGAAAGAATACATAGTAAGGTATACAGAACAAATAAGGTCAAAACATAGGGCGTCTCAAAAATTGAGGGCTTTGAATTCGGCATACTATTTTGAAAAAGATTACAACAAGATTAGGGTATGTTGTTTTTGCCTTCGAATCATCTGCTTTCTGTGCCGGAATAGCTGACGACGGCAAAGGTTTTTTCCTCCAACACGAGAACATTTTCTGCCGCGAAACACCAGTCATCGTTTATAAAAGAGTTTCTTTAGGCCTTTTTGACTAACAAAAGATTATTGAAAATATTCTTTTAGTTTTTGTAATTTACATTTAATTAACACTGGGCCCAAAATGAGTACTAGTTTACAAGGGCGTCGCCAGGGGGGGGGGGGGGCAGGTAGGGGCAGCTGCCCCGCCCTAGACTTGCTTCTTAAATTATTTTTATCCTATATGTATTGTTTCCCAAATTCTTTCTATTGTAAATAAGTATTATTGTAATGAATATAACAACATTTCTTTACAATTTTTATTTATTGTATACTGTGGCGTAGCTATCGGAGGGCTAGGCGATGCGGTTCACCGGGGCCCCTAAGTTCAGGGAGCCCCTCAGCCCTTGGCCAGCAAACCCCGAACTGACCTAGCAAGAAAATTCTTCCACCTTCAGAACATAAATACAAATTCTTTCTTTTGTGACGTGTAAGTTCTTGTGTCCAGCCACTTAAACCAATCAGCTGTTATGCAACCGATTTATGAATTGGCGTGATATTTAAGTTTTTAAATTTATATTTTTATTTTAAATGATTCCATTTACTTTGTCAATGCTTCCTCTAATTCTTCCGCTGATACAAATTTTATTTTTTTGACTTACACCCTTGGTGACATTGTGCGTCGAAGCTTCAGTCAAAAGAAAGCCTGTTTGTTTAATGTCTGTCATATCAATGTTCAAAATTTGTCAAGTCACTACTAATAACCTTTTCTGACGTCTACTTTCACGCCGTTCTGATTTTTGAGAGTTAACTCATCTCTCTATAACCTACCCTCTTCCCGGGTTCGTTCTTATCCGTTATGATACAATTTTATTAGAAAGGGAGGATGGTTGATATTGCTATTTATCTTCGTAGCGATTTTCCTTTTAAAATCATTGCTTCTTCTTCTTCATTTTACAGTGCTTCCGCTGAGTACCTCTTTCTGGAAATCCATATCAAATGTGTAAAAACCCTACTTGGTGTTTGGGTGCCCATAATTATGTTGTCTCAGACGGTGGATCATTTCTGGTCCTATTATTGAACCATTTCGCTTTTCTCCAGTCACCTTGGATGAAATTATATGATGATATATCTATTAAATATCTATTAAAATATCCCTATCTATTAAATCTAAGGCGGTGGGCCACGGTCAACTTGCTCCTCCACTTCTTCCACCAATTACCCATCGTCAACTTTTCCTTTAATTTCCAGAAAATTCCCTTCCCACAGTGGCTATCACTTCTTAACCATTTTCGACTAATTTCCATTCTTCCTGTTTAAAGTGCTCGAGGCTGTGTGCACAAGCAGTTTTCAGGGTCTGTCCATCGCAACAGCCTTGTAAAATCATTCCATTCTGGGGTCAGGCCTGGGCACAGCACCGCTCTTCTTATAGTGACTGACGACATCAGAGAAACATTGGGTAACTAAGGTTACAATGTTGGTTTTCATTGATTTCTCCAATGCCCTTAATGTCATCAGTCATGATATTCTCATATTCATTGTCTCACATCTTATGTTTTCCTGCGAGGCGCTGGAATGGTTCTCTTCCTATCTTTAGGAACGTCAGCAGTCGATCCGCGTTGACGAGAGCTCGTCGAGTAGGCGTAATCTGGATGCTAGTGTTAGGGTTCTACAAGACGATATTCTTTCTCTATTGGTATTCTCCATCTTCATTAATTTTATTACTCACTTCACTGTCTTCGGTGTTCGTATCATCTTTATGCTGATGATCTTTAATTGTATTCAGCTATGCGGGTGGGCGGTCTTAGTCTGCTGAAGCGAAGACTTGAATGTTCCCTTTAATCGACTACTTTGACTTGAATGCGGTCTTGTTAAATAAGCTGGATAGGGTCCTCAATAACTGCATCAGGTTTATCTTTAACCTTTTGACAGCTACGTCAATAAAGCAAAAACGTGCCCTTGGCGCGGCGTCAAGGTATGTTTTCTTGACAAAATAAAACCTAACCAGTTTAGATAGGGCCCCAACTTTTTTCGCACCGGAATTCCTGATCACGTAGCTACGCCAGTGATTGTAGATTGTACAGTCAAGAGCTTGTGTGGAACTTTACACATTAGTCTTTGTACCGTTCTTAGGGCCCCTTCACACTAGCGTTTGTCCAGCGTAGGCAATCGATGATCGTATGCGCAGCGCAGAAACGCAAGGCTCAGCGTTCAAGTGTGACGGGGCCCTTAGTACAATCGCCGTAGGGGTAAGACACATACTTCTAGTGTAAAGCTCTATGTACTTTTGACAGTATTTAAAATTCATGCCTTTTCCATCCTCCACATATCAACTTGCCCCCCCCCTGGGCCATCGGCTGGCGACGCCCTTGCTAGTTTATGTTCAAAACATAAGTAAACACTCATTTTAGTAAAATTTTGTCTTTTATTTTATTAAAGCACGTAACTCGAAATAATTATTTTTTATTTCATTCAGTCATTCCACAACAGTGAATTAAGTAAAAAATTGCATTACTTTGCTTTAGTAACGCGTTTTGAATCGACTGAACCACATAATGCTGATACGCATTGGATTCTTCACATGCAATGTTAAGGACATTCGCAATAACTTTGACGTAACATGAGATAACGATTTTTGCAGTGTTGTTCTGGGCGTGCGATATATACTAGGCTAAATGAAGAATTTTGTAAATTTTGAAAGAAAAATAGCTAAGGATTCTCACATTTACAAGTCTATTTTTCCAAAATTAACTGACGCAAAGTTAAAAGAGGGGATTTTTTATAGACAAATACGACTATTATTATAAAACAAAATTTCGATAAAAAACGAAATGACACCAAAGAGCTATGTGCATGGACATTGTTCAAAGCTGTGATACAAGTTTTTTTTTTAAATCACAGAGCCGAGTACACGTTTCCATGTAACGTGTGAACAAAAACGAAAAAAAGTAAGTTTCCTGATGTAATTACAGATTTCTCCATTAACATATTTTCTTTTTCCTTTCAAATCTTGGAGCTGTGAGTGATGAACGAGTGGTTTCATCCGGATGTAAAGAACTTTCAAGGCTGTTGGAATGCAATTATGGTATTGCTATGGCTGGATTTTAAAGCGGGAAGATACTTTCCAACAGTAAAGGAATATCTATTTTTTTTTCCTTTTATATATATTTTATTATTTTGTGTACATAAGTAAGGCGTCGGTTTTGCTCCAATTATTGACACTTAATTCAGTAAAGCAATGTGTATTAGTAGACGTGTACTTTTAAATTCTCGCGCGCACAATCCTGTCAAGGACTTGGGAGTAGGATTTAACACCGGCTTGACTTTCCGAGATCATATCATGCGTAGCTGTAAAAGAGCGTATAGAAATTTAGGTTTCATGCTTCGCACGTTCCAAAGTTTTACGAACGTGAAAGCTATTATAGCATTATAATATATTAGGCTATAATAGTATATAATATTATAAAGCATTGGTGAGGAGCCAGTTAGAATGTAATGCAGTCATATGGGCTCCGCATGAAGCTAAATATACTCTCATGCTAAAGAGGGTGCAAAATAAATTTATAAGATGTTCATATAGGGTGACCGGTAATTCATGGATAACCTTGAAATGGCTTATAGTTGAACTTATGGCCATTCAGAAAAAAATAGGAAAAAAAATAATAATTTCTAGTCATACCATAAAGTAAAAAAAATCATTTCAAAATCAAACTAGAAATTATTATTTTTTTTGTAAATTTTTTTTTCCTATTTTTTTTCTGAATGGCCATAAGTTCTACTTTATGCCATTTCAAGGTTATCCATTAATTACCGGACACTCTGTATATGCGTTATTACGGAGTCTATCCCTTTTACCCGTTATTGTATCCAACCTTATTTATTTTAGGTATGGTAGGGTACAACGAGCTACGGGTTAGGAGGGATCTTGCACTCGCATCATATATATTTAAATTATTGAGAGGGAAGGTGCATAAAAGGCCAGGTGAGTCTGTGTTCCGGACAGGTACCTGTGGCGACGACGGCAGCCACGACTGCTAGTGGAACCGCGTGCTCGGACCAAACTATTAAAGGAGGCGCCGCTGCTTGCACTCCGCACGCTCAACCTCATAACAAGTGAGACGGACTTATTCTGTTCAGTTGTTCTCTGGGTGAATTTACAAGGAATGCTTTGTTTGCAATTAGTTATAGGTATTAGTTATAAATAACAATTAAGTTAAGTATTAATTAAGCTGCATTTACCGCATTGGTTAGCTGTAATGGTAGATGTATGTTGATAAATAAATAATTTTGCTAGTTAGTTCGGTTAGTTACCATAAAAAAAAAAAAAAAATATATCCTAACTGTAATCATATTGTTATTAGTTATTTATTGTATAATTTAAGTTAATGAAATTGTTTGTGTTCCTGATTTGGTTTTGAAGCTTTATAGTAACTTAACTATTAATTTATTTTAAAATATTTGTCAAAGTTGGTAAATGCTTATTTAGTGGTAACCATTGATCTTTTAATATGTTTTATATGAGGATAATGCAGTGGACTGTAACTTTGCTACTAAAAGTTTGTTAACCTTATGTATATTTATGTTGTAGTTGTTTATTATCCCTTAATAAATAAAATAAAATAAAATACCCTAAAAACAGTATGTGATAAAAAAAAAGTATGTATGTATGTATTTTTATGGGTGGGGCACTTAACTTTATTTCAAATTTGTAATGCAGTGATTTGAGTCATTTATTAGGAAATTCATTAAATATGAATGTGGCTGTTGATCAAGGAAATTAAGTTTAGATGGGAATGTTATTATACTACATTTATAGTAAAAAATTATGTGAAGCTGCACATAAACCAATGCAGTTATCTATACAATAAAAATTAATCGTTCTTCGTTAGTCTTGCTAAAACTCAAAAACGGCTGGACTGATTTGGCTAATTTTGGTCTTGAAATATTTGTGGAAGTCCAGGGAAGGTTTATGCAGTGAGAAAATTTTAAAATCAATTGACAGGACAACGTCTGTCGGGTCAGTTAATGTATTATTAATAAAGGAAACAATAGAAACAAGATCTAAAATTAAATAGTTAATTATATGCCAAACGGTATATGATGTAGATGTAGCCTAGGGAAGTCAGACACAAAATATACTTCATTAATATGATGAACCTCACCATTAGGAAACTTCAATTTAATTCAATCACATGGCTAATAGATCTGTCGATACCAAATGCAAACAAATAAAATGCTAATGTAAACAACAACCAACAGTTTCAAGGTCAAATCCTAATAAATTCATGTCTAGATGATCCATGTGAAATGTATTTCAATTTATTATGTATAGCACATTTACATTGTGTATTATGCTCAATTATATGAATGTGTTTTATGGAGATTTTGCTATAGTATTTTCCTATAGAACTTTGGTTTGTCTTTATGATACCTTATTTATAAAGTTATTAACTGGGCTAGGTATCTAAGAGTTGACCAAACATTCAGCTTGCTTTATTATATTTATTTTATACCTTATTTATAATTTATACCTGTAGTACAAAAGTTTAATTTAGTATCATCATCCATCATCATCAGCCGGAAGACGTCCACTGTTGAACAAAGGCCTCCCCCATAGAACGCCACAACGAGCGGAAACCTGCCGCTTGCATCCACCGGTTACGTGCGATCTTAACGATGTCGTCGGTCCATCTGGTGGGAAACCTACCAACGCTGCGTCTTCCGGTTCGTGGTCGCCACTCGAGAACCTTTCTTCCCCATCAGTTATCCGTTCTTCGAGCGATGTGGCCTACCCATTGCCACTTCAACTTGCAAAGTTGAGTCAACACTGGCAACACACATTGGTTACAAACGCGTTTCTATACAAACACTCCAGCACTTACCTATATACCTATAGTCGATACGGCATTGTTGAAGAGACTGTAACACCGCCCAGGTTTCGATCGAATCGAAAGCTTTTTCATAGTCCAAAACCCTGGACATAAAGGCCGATCATCCTCAGTCTTCTCTATAATCTGGCGGAGCGTATGGATGTGGTCTATGGAAAAGGCTTTTCGGAAACCGGCCTTCTTCGTATAAACGAAGCAGTCAAAAAGAGACAGATGCACAGAGCGACTTTGTTATACTAGGTACCTATTAAAGTCTGACAGTTCAAAAGTACTTGTAAATAGTTTATTTGAAATTAATGATTTGGAGTTTAAAGGATTATAGATAATTGCTTGTTATTTTACTTAACATTCTAAAAATGAAAGTATGTATTTTTCTGACTTTGGGTGCTTGTTGAGCCTAATGGATTAGGATGCATTCAGTACACAAGTCCACACAGACCTGAATCAACTTTAACCCAGTACATGTGGTGTTTCATTAGGGTGCAAGTAAAAAAACAGCTAATATTATAGTAACAATCTCAAATTCTCACCATAAATGGGTTGACTGGTACCGTTGATGTTGCAGTGCTCCACCCTCCATTAAAAAATGGGTTTTTATTGGCAAACAAATCATTGGTTGTGGTGCTTTGGAATGGATTTTTATTATTTACGATGTTATTTTCCTCTGAAACAGCATGGGTTAATTTAGATTTCATAAATATATTTAATACAATTTTTAAAATACACAATTTTAGTTTAGTTTGTAAAGGTTTGTTACCATTCTACACAAATTAAAAAAATACACACAGGTAAACATCTAAAAACTGGAACAAAGACATGAATTAGCAAAGGTATATTGCATTATTCTTACCCATATGTTTCATGTTTTGTTGCCTTAGAGCCAGATCTAAATCAGCAAGAGCAGCATAGCGGTCATCTAAAAAAAAAAAAAAATTATCCTGACACCCTCAAACAGTGTAAATAATGAATCAGCTTGTTAACTTACTTGCAGGCTGAGCAGGTGGACTAAACGCATTGAATGTTTGTGAGGTCATGGACGGAGGCGATGCAAAACTATTGTTCACATTATTGTTGAACTGACTACTGTTATAAATATTTGCTGTAGAAAAATCAACAGGAAAACTGCAACAGAATACAAAAAGATTAAGTTCTGTTAATCAGAAGATACCATCTCACATCGTGTCCTGGGTACCCTAACAGCTGCACTGAAGATTTAATAGCTGCCACTGACACTGCAGCAGTCAGTTCTGGGTCACAACAATATAAAATAGTAATAGTGGGTTTGTCATCGAAACTCTAAGAAGAAGAGTACTTTAATCTAATTTTAGATAGTGTTAGTATGATTTGGAATAATAATAAGACTTACTCAGGTACTGAGGCGGGTACAACAGCAGGTACCGAAGTGACATTCATAGTGTTCAAAACAGGCCTGGACGTATTAGTGATTGACTGAGCTACTCTGTAGCTAATGTCGTTAGCAGGCAACAAATTATTTACTACTCTCGCGGTTTGGACGATTGTATTATTATTGACTGTATTCTTCGATGTTTGCGGCGAAATCGATATCAAAGGCGTTGAGCCCGAAGCGTTACTTCCGGTCTTAACTTTGGGCTTATTTTTTACTGAACTTCCATTGACGGGATTTTTACATAGTGCTGGTGAATCCAAATAATAACGCTTCTTCTCATACTTGTCAGACATAAAATCTTTAACGCTTTGCTCATCTGTAAAATTCACACTTTCACCCTCATAAAGGCCTAACCAAACGCGCCTGCAGTAGTCGTTGCCTCTCGCTTTTATAAATTCTATTTCTTCCGGCGTGAAAGTGGCCATGGAAATGGACTTTACACGATGAGGCGGTGTAAGACCACGCCTGAAACACAATACAGGAATCCGGTTATTGATCTTATTAATTTAGACAAAAGCAGAATAACGCAGAAACCATACTCACAACATTCCCGAGCATTTCGAACACACGAAAGAACCAATTGTACTGTTCACATAAGTAGGTCCTCTTTGGTTGCAATCTAAACAATATTTGTTCCCATTTTGTGAAATCAGATCACGTAAAATTTCTAAATTTTTATCATCCTGTTTGCGTCGATTTGCAGCCATTTTCGTAATCTATGTGTGGGTAATGTTTTATTTATATATTTATACGGAATCCACTATTGAGTTTGTATGTAAGTGTGCTTTTGAATGTAATTTTTCTAATTTTGTTGATCAATCAAAATCAAATCAACTTCTTTCAAACTTCAAATGTCTGTTTGTCTATGGTTATAGTGATGCGTAAATGCGTACCAGAGTCCGAAACTAGAAACTAATAGGGAACATTACGAGAAACTCGGAGCTGTGGGCGCCACTAGCACATACTGTGCGGGACGAACAGTGAAATGCGTAATAAACGAATAAATAAAGTGATGTGTAAACAAACAATCAGTGATTAGTGCGCGATAAAGTAGGGCATGCAAATACGTTCTGTTTTAAAATCCGGATTTTTAAGAACAGATTTTTGGTCCAATCCGGAGCCGAAAATTCGTAAAATCCGGATAGATTTTACGAATTTTTCATGAAGATAAACAAATCTACCCCATTTTAGTTGATTAAAATGGTGTTTCCTATATTTGTGTGTTTTTGGGTTAAAATAAAAACAGGATAATCAAATCATGTGATTGAACGCCCATACCGACCTGCTCCGACTTGTTGGTGCGGACCCACCATACCACTGGCCATACCCCTGGCGGTATGGTGGGTCTAAAACTATACCACTGAGAAAATCGTTTGGGTTAGGTTAGAAACTGTGACCATTATAACGCGATGGCGAGCGAGCGAAAGAAGCGGTGCCGCGGTACCGGCCGCTAAGCTCTAATTCTATCACCGCGTCATTCCCGGCTCCCGCGCCTCACCACGCCGCACCCCCGTTCTCGCCCGCCCTCGTCCGCTCACGCCCGTGCCCCGTCTTTACTATAATATGTTTTTACAATAGGGCGCAGACAAGTAAGCGTTGTGTCCGCGACTCCGCGCCCTGTTTTTTCTATTTCTATACGTGTTGCTTCGCGACGATTCATACATTTTGTACGAAAGGGACGCGGAAAAGACATGCCCGCGCCCCGTCCTCGTCTTACGTCGTTTCTGTGTCCAGCGGCTAAAGTAGCGTACGTAGTTCTTGGTAATCACTGGGTCGATCCCCAGACAAATTCAGATCGGAATATGCCATTTTCAACAGTGGATTTCGATACTAAAACTTTTATAATAATAATTATTTAATATAATGCAATCACAAAAATAGGTAATAAAAACAAATTAGATAATGAAGATTGAATTGAATTTATTTTTAATTTCTTATACTTTTGTTGAACTGGGGGTAGTTTAACAATAGTATTATATTATTATTATATTTAGCCTGTACTGTCCCACTGCAGGGCAAAGGCCTCCCTCCATTCCTTCCATCGGACTCGACTTTTAGCTACTTCTTGCCAATTCTTAAGGAAGCTATCCAAGTCATCCCGCCATCTCTTACGTGGTCTACCGCGGCCCCGTCTCGGTCATTTCAGGGCACCAATTTAGGGATTTACGGGCCCACAGGTCGTTCGGCATGCGGCAGACATGTCCAGCCCAGTCCCATTTAAGCTGGGCAGCCTTTTGAGCTACGTCAACAATCTGTTTTGGAGCGCAGTATGGTATTACGAATGCGATCGGTTAATTTAACACCAAGTATACTGCGCTCCATAGCACGTTGGCAAACCTTAAGTTTGGAATTTTCAAAGTCAAAGTCAAATCATTTATTTCAATTAGACCATTAAAAAGGCACTTTTGAACGTCATAATAAAAAAATATAAAGTTGATTCTAGTTGCCCATTCCAAAAGGTCGTTTCGTATGGAGAAGAATGGGCAAGAATTACTTACTCTCCATACTTACTCTTTTAAAAATAAATGTGTACAATATCTTGCATTTACAGTTTACAGTTATATAACTATACGTGAATACGATGGACCTTGCATAACACTATACACTATACAACACTATATTGAAGTATGTACAAAGTATTATAATATTAGAAACCAGAAGGGGAAGACATTAAAAAAAAGACAATTATAAACAACCTAAGACTAATTTATTCCAAAATAGACTTAGTTCCAACAATATTTCAATAACTCGAGCGAACACAAATATCCGTTAGCATTTATATCAAGAAATACACAAGTACACAATATATGGAACGAACTCACTGTAAGGTAGTGTAGGTACCAAACCCTTTCTGTAGGACGACTCGGCAACAAGTGAACCTGAATCTTATCGAGCACGCGCTTTTATAGTAGTCAGGTACCCTCACTACCAAAAAATATTAAAATGCCTAACACGGCCTCTCCTGACCGTGCGCCGTCCTCGGCTGCACCAGGGACGCTGTCTTCGGAAGCGCTGGTGGGTACGGCGAGAGTTTGATCGCCGTCTTCGTCTGAATTGGTTCTGTCTGTACTTGAAGCGCCAGCAGAACCGGCAGAAGCACCAGCATTAACAGTAGAAGCAGCAACAGCACCAGCAGAAGCACCCGCAGCGCCTGCAAAGGCACCAGCGGCGCCTGCAGAGGCACCAGCGGCGCCTGCAGAGGCACCAGCGGCGCCTGCAGAGGCACCAGCGGCGCCTGCAGAGGCACCAGCGGCGCCTGCAGAGGCACCAGCGGCGCCTGCAGAGGCACCAGCGGCGCCTGCAGAGGCACCAGCGGCGCCTGCAGAGGCACCAGCGGCGCCTGCAGAGGCACCAGCGGCGCCTGCAGAGGCACCAGCGGCGCCTGCAGAGGCACCAGCGGCGCCTGCAGAGGCACCAGCGGCGCCTGCAGAGGCACCAGCGGCGCCTGCAGAGGCACCAGCGGCGCCTGCAGAGGCACCAGCGGCGCCTGCAGAGGCACCAGCGGCGCCTGCAGAGGCACCAGCGGCGCCTGTAGAGACACCAGTGGAGCCTGCAGAGGCACCAGCGCCTGCAGAGGCACCAGCGCCTGCAGAGATACCGGCAGCGCCAGTAGTGGTACCAGCAGCGCCAGCAGCGCCAGCAGCGCCAGCAGTGGTACCAGCAGCGCCAGCAGAGGTACCAGCAGCGCCAGCAGTGGTACCAGCAGCGCCAGCAGAGGTACCAGTAGAGGTACCTGAAGGCTCACCAGCGATGTCGTCATTGCTATCTGTATGAGAAACAAGTGGTTATTATATGTGACGATATACACGTCTGCCTATTCTTTTGCTTGCACTCAATTCGTCTTACGTGACCTTTTTCTTTCATTCCTCAGACACAACTAACTAGCTAACTAGCTAAATAGTCTATGAGGTACCAAGACGTCATCTTAGTACTCCATAGAGTTCCATTCATCACACAGCACAGACATGATTCATTCGTTCATTCGCTGTCATGTAGGGCGTTAATCGCCGAAAGGATCGTCTCGCAGTCCGTCCTCTACATGACACGCGTGCAGGGCGACTACCAAATCACCAAAAGGAACGTCTCGCAGTCCGTCCTCTACACGTCAAAACACACATAATACGGGCACGACATCCGTTATACGTGGGGGTCAAAGCCAATCTTTGTGAGACTGGTTAGGTACCTCGCAGTTTACCTAACGTAGACGTCTCGCAGTCCGTCTACAGTCTCACCCCAAGATCTACCTGTCACAAGGCAAGCGCGCGCGGCTATAAAACAACACGCTACACGTCCCATCGGACGGCACCTGATGTGCGCACACAGCACGCGTCTTTCGGGTCAGCACCCGAGGCGCACACACAAGCGCGCGTCCTCCGGGTCAGCACCAGGGGCACATACACATGCACGCGTCGGGGCGCATACAAGCACGCGTGTTCCGGGACAACACCCGAAGCGCACACGCGGCACGTGTCCTCTGGGATAGCACCCGAAGCGCGCACGCGGCACGTGTTCTCCAGGGTAGCACCCGAAGCGCACACGCAGTACGCGTACTCCAAAACCAGGTACTCCAGGGCGCCAGCCTATGGGGCGCACCGGATCCGGGCTGCATCAGCCAGCATAGCAAGTACATGCCTCACACTCACTCGCACGGGTACACAACACATGTGCAACCAGATCTTAGAAAAGAAATAAAAGGACATTAGAGGTTTGGTTGGAACTTCTCAAAAACACCACACAGTTCTCAACTTCACTAGCCTTTCCACCATGTATTGAACTTTGGCCTGTTTGTTAAATCGAATGATTTAACACTGAAAGAAACCCGTAAGGCCTATGAACTAGTTTTGTTTGACATTAGAAGGGGTAGGTCAGTTACCTAATATGTCGATTTAGTACCGACTCGGCCTAACCTGACCAGTTGTTTTGAAACTCAGATCAAGGGACCGGTCGGTCACTATTTATTTATTTAGCACATGGAAAACTAACAGCTGTACATAGAGTGAACAAAAGAAGCCAAGTTAGTTACATAAAGCCAATTACAGCGTCAGTAACAATTATTATTGTGTCCTAATGTCTTACAGAAAGAACAGACGGGTTTAGCATTACTATTACAATCGTTTGACCGCAATTAACACATTTGATTTCAGATCTACTAGAATTGTTAATTATGTACTTTAGTCATAAATTGATGAGTCAGATTCATCAGACTAAGGTTATCAAATTTACGAATAGACATTAAGTGGCTAAAAAGGAGACGTAGGTTGTCGCTAGGTCAGATTGATAATTACTGCGCACACCTGTACGTCACAGATACCGTGTATCACTTTTTGAACCATAAGTTATTCGCTTAACCATCTTACTACACGTAACTTTAATAAAAATGAACGATGCGCATAGTCAGCATAAGACAACAACTTAATTAGACGTGGTGTTCATAGCGTCGTGAGTTTGGGCATAAATAATCTTTTGCGGACACAACGACGCACAAATAAAAGATTTGATTTGAACAACTTACATTTCTGAACTAATTTCAATAATGAGCGATCATTTGTAGCCTACTCGGTAAACCACGTACGAGCATCAGCTAGAAACAATTACAAAAGGCGTTCATGATCGCTGCAATTATTTGAAGTTTTGTTCGATCAACTTCGTCACACCACCATTAATATTTTTCACGCTAAGATCGATGCTAGAAATAAAATATTGGTCAGATCTCACCCGGTTAGACAGATCGCGTTCACCATGTGGTTCACCGGCGCGATCCATCAAGTCTGACCGGCACAGAGCTCTTTCAAAGTAGGTGGCACACGTATCCGGAGTCCATTCTCTTCTCCATGGTACCTTGTATTCGCTTACGGCGAACCGAGAACCAGCTGTAGCTCATACACCCATGAGCAAGCGCTATCACCACACGGTAGGAGTGGCGTACGTGACTGCGGTGCTTGCGCCGATCGCCTTAGCAACAGCGACACAACGCGCTCGGCACGGCGCTGCGATATCGAAGCCGTCTGGCGCCGGGAAGGCGGCGTCGGTGCGCCACGCTCGAACCGTAGTGTAATCATGTGAAAATACCCTCCTAGAATTATTGAAAGGTTTTCGTTAGGACTGGTTATTATCGTTACGAATGAAAACACTGAGCACTGGGTAACATATAAGGTTTTGGCACAATACATTTTACAAAACTCGACAAGTAGTCCACTATGTTTTCAGGAGTTAATTTACCATTCCTCGCCGGACGTACGAACGTGCATATTCAGCACAGGTAGAATATTTGTCAGACTCGGTACACACAACATTGCACGGAATGTTCGCAATATCGACACAGTGGGCACAACGATTTAAACTCAATTTGGAATTTAACTCAATTTTAAATTGAACCATGTACGCATGGTGCTAGCCCACTCGCTGAGCCGGGTACAGGCTTCCCTTAAGGCAATGACCTACGCGAGCAAGACATTCACCATCCTCCCAATGATTACGCGATACAACTTCATCGCACCACGTGTAGCCATCATAAACACTCAAATCAATATCAGAGACAAAACATTGGTTTGATCTCACCGTGATTATCATCATAGCGTCTAGAAAGCGTTTTGCTATGCTTATGGCGTCGTTAAGCGTCGGCAGCGGTGTGGCGGCAAAGTCTCTTCAAAATCTCGTCCAACTTTGGTGACGAGGTAGTTCGTAACGACCTTTTTTCTTGTAATTAACCTCCAAAACCACTGCAATAGAACATGGTAACCAAAACACTTCTAAACTTCAAATTAATAGAATCGGAGATAGCATTCTAGCGGCGGTATGCTATTACGAATTGACTTTTATTTTCATTAGTAGCAGTCAGTCGCGACATAATGATGCCCAATACATTTTTCACGGAAACATGAGGGTAGAATCGAAATCCACCATGACAACGATTAGAGTTGACCGTACGTGACCTGCTACGACGTTTACACGAGGTGCCAACTCGTATTGTTCGACCGCGAAGAACGTCCCGACATTATAAAATCAAAGATGAGGGTACTTACGGTTTAACGACGTGTACACTTAACATTAAAATAGTTGAACAAAATAGCGGTTACAACTTTGAGAAGATCAAACACGATTTTACCACAAAACAGGAAGCGACAGCGAGCAAGGCGTCGTGTTTTATTGTGAGGCAATCGTGAACCATACGCGTGTCGCAGGTCACTGTGACGGCAACACCTAGCCACACAGCGAGGCGATCGTGAACCATAGGAACGTGTCATGGTTCACTGCGATGGCTACAGCCAGCGCCAGAGCGAGGTGGTGTCATAACCAGCTTTTCACGGAGTATTGTTATTTGAAGTTAACGGATGTTTGTGTTGGTATCAAGGCTAATAATTGTGAGTAAATGAGTTCAATCCCACTTCTGATATTAGAAACCAGAAGGGGAAGACATTAAAAAAAAGACAATTATAAACAACCTAAGACTAATTTATTCCAAAATAGACTTAGTTCCAACAATATTTCAATAACTCGAGCGAACACAAATATCCGTTAGCATTTATATCAAGAAATACACAAGTACACAATATATGGAACGAACTCACTGTAAGGTAGTGTAGGTACCAAACCCTTTCTGTAGGACGACTCGGCAACAAGTGAACCTGAATCTTATCGAGCACGCGCTTTTATAGTAGTCAGGTACCCTCACTACCAAAAAATATTAAAATGCCTAACAATAAGATAAAGAATGACAGCTAAGTTGTCTATATACATACACTAGCTGACCCGACAGACGTTGTCCTGTCCCGATCTACCTACTTACCTGCCTATTTACCTACACCTACCCTAAACCTCACGGAGCCCGAGACCTTTCCAACGAATGCAAACCCGTGGAAATCGGTTCAAGCGTTCTGGAGTTATATCGTCAGGAAGGAAAACCCGACTTATTTTTATATAGTAAAAGAATAGTGTTCACATATTATTATTTACAATAATTGTAAATAATAATATGTGAACACTTTGTATGTATATAGACAACTTACGCACTATGTATGTATATAGACAACTTACGCATATATTTGTAGTCTTTTATTTTGGTAGTAGTGTAGGCCAATACATCGTTTCGTTTGTATGGAGTGTCGTGGGTGTGATTATATTATACAGACTATATATTTTATGTGCCGTTTTATGTGTACAATTTTTCATATAAAATGTAGGGTAGAAGTCCGTCAGGTTAATTTGATCGATGACCTTCGCAGAATGGATCCGGAAGTTGGAGAAGTTGGATGAGAATAGTCAAGAATCGAGTTAATGTGATTTGAGAGGCCAACAGTGGATTGCAGGGTGATGACTAAGTCTCAATAAAATAACTAGTGTACATTGAAATTGTTATATTTTTTGAGAAAGTTTTAGATAGATCACTACCTTTCTCTTTCTTATTTGCTATTCTAGAGCCAAACTGTAGGGCTCGTTTAGGTAAAATAACAGCCTTTGTTAATCCAAGATTTAATGCAACTAGCCTTAACATGAGCTTGTCTCCAATACCAGTACCCAAATCTTCACTAGGGAAACACCTGGAAATAGTTTTTTTTTTAATTGAATTGAAATTATCTGACACTATATATACATATATGAAAAATGATTGTAAAGGTAATTAGGTATATTAACCTCAGCCATGGTTTTAATTGCAGTATGTAATTTGAAAAGTCTTCATCTAAATATGGCATTCGTGGTTGTCGACCATGATCACATATGACTCTGTTATCACGGGCCAAATTTCTGAATGAAATTCTTTTCCAGTCTAGTTGTAATTCTTTGCTAAGTCCTAGCCAACCATCACGTTTAAAAGAATTTCTATGCCGGATATATCCACCAAACAATTCATCGGCACCAGAACCCACTAATAAAACCTGTAATGAGAAGAGTTTCTTAATAAAATTATAAAATAATTATTTTGCTGTTTCTCTACTGAGATTCAACTTACCCTGCTTGTAGAGGTACCTGAGCAGTCCTGGCCTCTAGCAGCAAACCACAATGCTGTCCCAAGACTTTCATCTAAAATAGTTTGTCGAGGATAAACTAAATCACCTACAGTATCTTCTTGGTATTTCTCTAGTTCTTCTTTTGGCACATTAACTTCTCGAAAGACCCATTTTCTAAAAAAATAAATTGATTTATTTTCCAATAGGTACAATAATTCAATTATTGAATATTTTATGTTTTAAAAGTCTGATTGATCAAGTCAAATCACCTTGTTGGACATAGTGTTTGCAACTCTTGTAATGATTGCCTTCCTGTTACTCTATCTGGAACTTCATAGGTAGCATTTTCATCTTTTTTAAATGCAACATTTATAAGATCTATGCTTTGTTCTATAGGCAAATATTTATCAGCTAATAAAGCTAATATTGTGCAATCAAGACCCCCAGAGAACAATACTCCAACTGCACAATGGTTGCAGCCATTGATTTCATCATTCAAACACTTTTTACATTTATTTGGCTGTCTATTCAAACGCAGTTTAACGCTCCTTTCTAACAGCTCAGTTACTTTTAAAACTGTGTTCTGTATCAAGGCATGTTCTAAAAGTTTTTTCATTGCTGTCAATTTGCATTTTATTTTTGTAGCTGTTAATTCTATGCATTTCACTACATCATCCTGCAAACAATAATGATGGAAGTGTTTTACAATTTTATTAACATTAACATGTAAATCAATTCTTAGTTTATTTTCCATTAACATGGAAATCATTTCTAATTTTATTTACATTAACATGGAAATCGCTTTTAAAGTTAGTATTACATAAAAAAATAACCTCTATTAATTCCTCCTCTGCATACTCTAAATGAAATTCATCATCGGGTAGACTTTGTTGTATTCGCAGGCGTTTTAACCAATCGTCAACAAATTCTTCAGTTGAGCTTAATTCATCATTCCATGGACACAACTTTATTTTATTTGTACTCAAATTATATATTTGAATATGTGTTGCTGGTACTTCAATACAGTCATAATTTCTTCCTAGAATGTTACTGATAATAATGGAATTAAAACATTTTTGAAATAATAATGTGCTTCTTCCGATTCTGTCTCTCATAAAAAATAGTATTTTGTTTAGTTTGTCATAGTATATCATGGAAAATGGACCTTTTAACTTTTTCAACTGTTGTACAATATATTCTTCTGAAGATTTCCCCTGTGAATTAAATTAATGTAAATCATTCATTTTAAAACAAAGGAACCTTGACTATTTGCCAAGAACAAAAAATTAAATAAAAGTAAAAACTTATGGTAAATCTTACAGCTCCATTGTTGAGTTTTTCCATAATCACTAGTGTATCGCTGGCATTGATGGGCCATGATTCATCAAATATATCTCCATTATACAATAACACACCTTGTTCCGTTTCCAAAGGCTGAGGTGTTAGCAATGGGCCTTGCATCCACAACACCGCTCCATAGAAAAATGCATTCATGCCATCACCTACACTAATTTCTAAGTTTTGCGTGCAATTGGGGCCTCTGTTTTTTAAGCGTTTTATAACTTGGTCGTCCTAAAAATACGTTTTTTTAGTAAATAAATATAAAACAAGGTTATTTTCACTAAGCAGGTATCCGTTGGTAGTTACCTTACTTGGTGTGTTGTTCCAGAAACATATTTCACATAGTATTCCGCACATTTTAGTATTAATTAAATAGCCCAAATATCCAACTGTTCAAATAAGCATATTTTGTTTTGTTTTGTACCATTTTATACCACTGTTAAATGCTATAATATTTATTTAACATTGTTCCATTTAAATAAAAGTACTCTGTCTATGTGACATTGTCATATTTGTCATTGTCATCATCTAATAATTCTAATATAATATATGATTTAATACGTCATTGTATAATATGAATAGGGTTGCAACGATATATCGCTATATTTATAGCGACACCAAAATATCGATATGTTAAAATCATTGATATCGATAACATCGATATCGGAAAACCAAAAAATATATATTTGTTAAAACCATTGAAATTTTTATTTAAGCATTTTTTATTTCTGTTTATTTTACCTGCTATTACTATTACTGTCTAAATCTAATCAAATATAAATAACTATTGCATCAAAACTGCAAATCAAAAGGAAAATCGAAAGCAATTTTACAATCAAAGTTATTTATTTTGTTACAAAGATAAATGAAAAAGTTTGCACACAGCGAAAATGCTATTCAACAAAAGATGAGCGTATATTTTGTTAGATGTTAGAAAACACTAAACAGTGTCGAAGCATGTTTGACATGAAAAATATTTATGTGATTATCATCTTCGCTGTGTGCTTGCTGTTACTTTTTTCATCTATCTTTGTAACTAAATAAATAACTTTGATTGTAAATTGCTTTTGATTTCCCTAATTTTTACAGAGCTATAAAATTAGTGAAAATATCGATAATATCGATAATTATCGCGTTGGCATGGCCGATATATCGGAAATCGACGTTTACCTGCATTCGATATAAATATCGATATTTTAAAAGACTGCATCCCTAAATATGAATAAACTCAAACCAAAGAGTAAAATAATATAGAGAGCGAAAGGGAACTCTAAACTCTATACTTTTTGGTCGACTGACGACTCCTTCGTGTGTGTATGTATGTATCACACTTAAGCCCTTAAGTACTTGGCTAAACTAAATCGACTAAATTCAGTCGCTACTGAATTCAGTTAATACTTACTGATATCCATGTTCGGCGACCCTATCCCTTGGGAGAAGCAAGCTAAATACCTAGGAGTGATCCTCGACCGTCACCTAACCTTCGCGGAGCACATAAAGCATGTGCGTCCGTGCGCCGCTTTCGCTCAAGGTAGACTTCACTGTATGTTGAATGCACGTAGCAAATAGGGTAGATATTTTACACTATACGAGAAAAAATCTATAATTAATATGTTATTGAGACAGTTTAGGCATAAAGCAGTCGGAAAATGTAAGTTTTAGTTCATAAAATAACAAAACCAATTTTTAAGTTCAATTCAAAGTTTTCAGTATTTTTAATCTGTTATGAAACACCATGAAAACAAGAAGCTTATAGATAAAAGTGGAGGGAACACTCTAAATACCTAAGTGAAGCCAACTGTGGGCAGACTCTCTTTCTGAATGCATACATAGGATAAAGAAAACACATATAACTTTCTCGTTCTTATGTATGCATTCAGAAAGAGAGCATCAGCCCACAGTTGGTTTCTAGCTTTTGTTCTAAGTGTTGGCTCCATTTATACCTATATCTTCATGCATGAAATAGTAGCGGCCATGATAATACGCCGTACGGCTGTGTAAACAAAAAATTGTCAACTGTCAGTCAACCGATTGGCGTATGGGCTTTGTACTTTTATTATTTTCGTAACTACGTAATTTTTTTATTATTACACATAGTACAAAATATGCTTTTAACTATTTTTACTTTTAATACTTGTCTTTTTTGTCAAATAAACAATGTCCATTGTCATTGTATTTTTGTTTGCACACAACATCGATATAAATGTTGTACTACGCACTATATTTCTATGGCACACAAAAATATAATTTTATTTCCTTGCGAATTATAGAGTTAAAGGCGGTTGTATTTTTAGCAAAAAAGTTGATTTATCGTAAGAATTTGTGATTAGTGAAATATCATAACTCTTAAAATGCTGACACATAGAACTATAGAAGTATATCATTATTATGTTCTTGTATCGATAATACAATATCGACTTTATTTCAGCAATTATAGGGTATTACAAACAAGGTTCATAATTGGTTTACTGTTAATAATTTAGTATTAAATGAGAAGAAAACTAAAGTCAAAGTCAAAGTCAAAGTCAAAGCATTTATTTCAATTAAACCATTTACAGGCACTTTTGAATTGTCAAGGAGTCGGTCAGTTAGACAGAAAGTTGAAGCTAGTTGCTCGTTCCAAAACGTAGGTAGGTCTCTATGGAGAAGAACGAGCAAGAAACTCCACGGACACTCTTTTAAAATCAGGTTTTTACAAAATACTGCTTACATTATTCTTGTTGCTTCTATATGTGAAAACAATGAAGGTAATCTAGAAATACAAAATAAAAAAAATAATCAAGATAAAAACCATGGCAGTTAAGAGTTGACCAATCTCTACTGACAGCGCCCGTTCACGAACATGACGCGTGAATCAGCACCATTCAGCTCAACCATTTTAGAGGGAGCCGAATGACCCAACACACGCGCCACCACCAGCGAGACATTTGAGTGAGCATGACAAATCTCTCAACCGCCATGCTCATTTAAGTCAAACACATAATAATTTACTTAAAATATGGCTCCATGGTACTCACATTTACAAAATTGAAATAATGCTGCTAAATTATACAAAACTAAGGTTTCCAATGTTTCTAAAATGTCGAAAAAGTAATTAAAATATATATTTGTGTATAATAATAACGATACTCGTTACTCATGTCAATAAAAAAAAGGGGTAGGAAACAACATTCCTCCAATTAGGAAATTCCCTAAACTGCCTGTGGAGCAGGACCAGCATTTAGCCAAGCATTTTTATCATTGATGTAGTCTTCTAATTTATAATATGCTTGTCTACACAGTGTGCGTTTAATACATGTTTTAAATTGTCTTTCATTTAGTTGAAGAATATCAAGAGGTATTTTATTATAAAATTTTACACAGTACCCCATAAAAGAAGTATGAACTTTTGACAATCTGAATCTTGGCTGATCTAATTTGTTCCTATTTCTAGTATAAACACAATGTCTGTCACTTATTTTATTAAAAAGATGAAGGTTTTTTCGAACATGCATAATGTTTTCATATATGTATTGACAAGGTACCGTCAAGATGTTAATCTGTTTAAACAATTCTCTTAGAGACTCGCGACTGCTGAGATTATAGATGGCTCTGACAGCCCGCTTTTGCAGAATAAAAATAGAATCAATATCTGCAGCCCGCCCCCAAAGCAAGATACCGTAGGACATGATGCTATGAAAATAACTAAAATATACTAGCCTAGCGGTATCCACGTCTGTCAAATGCCGGATTTTTCTGACAGCGTAAGCGGCCGAACTCAACCGCCCTGCAAGAGATGTTAAGTGAGGACCCCATTGCAGCTTTGAGTCAAGCGTAATCCCTAGGAAAACAGTCTTTTCGACGAATTCAAGTATATCCTTATTCAATACAACGTTACATTCACTACTTTTAACATTCGGTAAAGCGAATCTTATGCATTTAGTTTTCTTCTCATTTAATACTAAATTATTTACAGTAAACCAATTATGAACCTTAAGCATAGCGTCATTTACGTCGTCATGGTGCTGTGCCCGTCTATTAACTCTAAATATCAAGGAAGTATCATCAGCAAATAACACCATTTGTGGTTGATTTTTCAACAAATAAGGTAAATCGTTTATATAAACTAAAAAGAGGAACGGACCCAATATTGAGCCCTGCGGTACCCCCATTTTTACTTTTAAGCCCGATGAATTTACACCGTTTACTTGAACTTGTTGCAGTCTATCAGTCAAATATGATTTTACTAAGCTAAGCGCTAGTTTACCCAGTCCGTAATGCTCAAGCTTTAAGAGTAGTGTTTCGTGATTCACGCAATCAAATGCTTTGGAGAGGTCGCAAAAGATACCAATAGCATCTTGAGAATCCTCCCAAGCCTTAAATATATGCTTGATTAAGGTGACACCGGCGTCAGTAGTGCAACGTCCTTTGGTGAAACCATACTGCTGATCATGTAAAATTTTGTGACAGTTAAAATGACTGAGCATTTGATCAAGCATTACTTTTTCAAACACTTTGCTAAAAACCGGCAAAACCGAAACGGGTCTGTAATTATTAGAGTCTTTGCAGTCGCCGGATTTAAAAAGTGGTATAACTTTGCTGAACTTCATTAGATCCGGGAAAACCCCTTGGTCTACACACAAATTAAAAATGAAAGCTAAATAGGGCGCCACTGTCTCAATAATTGATTTACAAACATTAGTAGACATCCCCCATAAATCTTCAGTACCCTTAATCTTGAGTTGTTTAAAAGCTTTAATAACGATTGCAGGGTTTATATGTTTAAATTTAAATTTCATGGGACATGCTGAAACATTCGAACTTAGTAAGTTTAAAGCAAGTGAGGGCGAAGAATCTAAAGTTTCAGTAGTTTTAATAGGAATATCGGTAAAGAATGTTGCAAATTCCTGAGCAACTTCTTTATTAGTACTTAAGCAAATGCATTAGATTCGCTTTACCGAATGTTAAAACTGTTAAAAGTAGGGTTGCAACGATATATCGCGTTACCGATAATATCGGCACCAAAATATCGATATTTATATCGATATGTTAAAATCATTGATATCGATAACATCGATATCGGAAAACCCAAAATATAACCATTGAAATTTTTATTTAAGCATTTTTTATTTCTGTTTATTTTACCTGCTATTACTATTACTGTCTAAATCTAATCAAATATAAATAACTATTGCATCAAAACAGCAAATCAAAAGGGAAATCAAAAGCAATTTTACAATCAAAGTTATTTATTTTGTTACAATGATAAATGAAAAAAGTTTGCACACAGCGAAGATGCTATTTAACAAAAGATGGGCGTATATTTTGTTTGATGTTAGAAAACACTAAACAGTGTCGATACATGTTTGACATGAAAAAAACTTATGTGATTATCATCTTCGCTGTGTACTTGCTGTTACTTTTTTCATCTATCTTTTTATTTATTTATTTGTTTATTTGTTAACATAGGTAAAGATATACAGGTCTTATATTAGATGAATAGAGCGCTATGTTATGCCAGGAGGCGTCCAAATATGGTGTGCAAATCAGTGGTGGCGTAGGGTAGATTGGCACCCCGGGCGGATGTGTATTGAGCACCCCTAGGTACTTAAAATAAAACACCAAATTATACTAAACATGCATACAAGACTATATTTTACTAAAATATGTAAACATATTATCAAAATTGAATTTCCTGTCTCTTATAATTGATAAAATCGAAAGATTGGTTAGTCGCGCTTGGCTGGCTCATTGTAGACCTAGTCAGTATGATTTTATTAATTTTAACTTTCAAAAGCTTGTTTCACATGAAGCCATCTAACCAAATTGTTATAAAAAATTAAGACATAGCACTAAACTTGAAACAGACTCAAAATAGCCCCCATTTCACATTCATCATCATAACTTCGGTGTAGTTTTGGTCCACTGTTGGACATAAGCCTCCTCCATGGTTTCCCGGTCCTCTACCTTCCGCATCCAGCCACCACCGGCTACCTTCTTCAGGTCATCGGTCCATTGGGCTGGAGGGTGTCCCACGCTGCGTCTACCGATTCGCGGTCTCCACTAATGTAAGCAGTATTCTGTAAAAACCTGATTTTAAAAGAGTGTCCGTGGAGTTTCTTGCTCGTTCTTCTCCATAGAGACCTACCTACGTTTTGGAACGAGCAACTAGCTTCAACTTTCTGTCTAACTGACCGACTCCTTGACAATTCAAAAGTGCCTGTAAATGGTTTAATTGAAATAAATGCTTTGACTTTGACTTTGACTTTGACCACTCTAGGACAAGTCTGATCCATCGGCCGTCGCGGCGTCGGTCCTGCTACAACCAGCCCACTGCTACTTCAGCTTGCTGATTCTGCAAGCAATGTCGGTGACTTTAGTTCTCCTCCAGGTTTCCTCGTTGGGAATTCTATCCCTTAAAGAAACTCCAAGCATTGCTCGTTCCATTGCCCGCTGAGCAACTCTGAACTTGTGAACTAGCCCCGCTGTAAGTGTCCACGTCTCGGCAGCATAAGTCCTAACAGGCAGGACGCACTGGTCAAAGACTTTCGACTCTACGGTATAGGCGACGAGAAGACTCGACGAAGCTTACTAAATGCCGCCCACTCCAAATGCACCCTCCTATCAGCTTCATTCTCGAAGTTGTTTCGGCCAAGTTGGATCGTCTGTCCAAGGTAGACGTATTCCTGGACCACTTCGAGCAAGTTGCCATCAACGGTGATCGGCCTTGGCACGTCGTGTTGGTTGAACATAACCTTCGTTTTGTCGAAGTTCATGCCGAGGCCCACTCGTCTTGAGGATTCATTTAGGGATTGCAGCATTTTTCTCAGTTCTTCCAGAGACTCTGCCATAATAACGAACGCTTGTATACGTGGCTCAGAAGTGATATCGGCCAGTAGTTCTTGAGAAGAGTATTGTCTCCTTTTTTAAAGAACAGTGCCACCACACTTCCGCTCCACGCCTCCGGTGTATTACCGCTGTGGGTTACGGCATTCAAGAGCTTTACTAGCTCTCTAAGAACAGGAGCCCCACCTGCTTTTAAAAGCTTAGTCGTGATGCCGGAGCTTTGCTGTTTTTAAGCTGTTCCATAGTTGCACTAATCTCGCTTTGGTCAACGTCCGGGATATCCTCCGTGAAATGGCGCGTTAATTGGGCCCTTGGATCTTCGGTACCATAGGAAACAGGTCTCACCGCTTGAGATGTGTACAGCTGTCCATAGAACTTTTCAACTTCCACCGAGATCTCTGGTTTTACATTGAATCTGAGAAACTCCAATGTAATCCGTTGAACCGCTTCTTGGGCAGAAATATTGGCGGTTTCCAAATGGCACGACCTCAATTGTAAAATCTCCAACACGATGTATTTTTTAACAGATTTAGATTTCATTTCCATTCCACGATTCTACGAAAATCTTTTTCTGGTGATGTTACCAACATTTTATGCTGAACTAGCTTCTGCCCGCGGCTTCGCCCGCGTAAAAAGAACGATTATCCCAAGGGAACACATTATCGGGATAAAAAGTATCCTATGTGTTAATCCAGGAAATGGTCTACCTATGTGCCAATTTTCCTGCAAATCTGTTCAACGGTTTACGCGTGATTGAGTAACAAACATCCAAACATCTTCACAAACTTTCACATTTATAATATTACTAGCTTCTGCCCGCGGCTTCGCCCGCGTAAAAAAGAACGATTATCCCAAGGGAACACAATATCGGGATAAAAAGTATCCTTTGTGTTAATCCAGGAAATGGTCTACCTGTGTGCTAATTTTCATTCAAATCTGTTCAACGGTTTACGCGTGATTGAGTAACAAACATCCAAACATCTTCACAAACTTTCACATTTATAATATTATAATAGGATAGTAGGATTAGTAGGATAGGATAGTAGGATAACACTAAATGTCACCCGAATAAAATCTATTGCTCTGTTTTGATGATCTAGTTCTTCGTAAAATCTGTCGTGACATTCTAACATTGCTCTCTGCAACTCCTCTGGTAATGCAAGTTCAGCATCTCGGGCCATTTCTCCAGGCATATGCTTTCGAAATCTCTTTTTTCCTCTTTTTCCTGCAATCGGAATGTCTCCTCTTTAATATTGTTGCGTAGCAAATAGCCCTTTCCACTATTTGGCTGCGTTGAGTTCGAAGAACATTTTTTAAGAGCTTTAATTTTTATCACACGCTCTTCCAACGATAGCCCAGATGTTTGTATATACTTTTCTGTCTGATTAACTTCTAGAATTTCACACCAAAAGGAAAGATAGCATAGAAAACTGAAGCCACAAAATTGCTGCTGCTTCTCTTGTTTCGACGTTTTCTTTGGGGTGCTGGGATCACACAGCTCTTGAAAAAGAATAGTGGTTTAACATCGTCGTGATGAGCACTCCATCTTGTCTCTGATAAATCGTATAACGGACACGACTATATTTATATTTCCCGATGTGTGGATGATAAAAAGAACGTGTAAACTCTTTATAAAATTCTGAAAAACCTTAAACCTTGAAGTAACCGCTCCCAAATGAGTACACTCGCTCTCAATTATATTCGAAAAAAGATATGACAATAAAATGGTTTCGATGCGTTTCAAAATATTATATTAGTAAGGAAGTACACAACCGTAAGTAGTTATTTAGTTATTTATTGATATGTCTTAATAGAGCGAAATTTTGTGTGCATACTTTGGCTGTTCAAGTAAGTTTTCGTTGTCACCCCTTGGTGCTTGGTACCCGGGGCGGACCGCCCCCTCCGCCCCCCCTTTACGCCGCCACTGGTGCAAATCTAGTTGACAAATTGAAATTAACTTATGATATTTTAAGATCATGCATATTTATGGCAATACATTAGAAAATAAGTTAAACAATTACATATTACTTTGGAATTCTTATTATGTCAGACCTAAATGAGAAATTATTAAAATGTCAGAAAAAAAAAGAAACTAAGTAGGTATGTCCAGATAATTCAAATGTCAATATTACCTATTAGAAGTTTTACCTACCAATAAAACGCATATTAATTTACTTACCTTATTCGAAGCTTATTTAATTGAGATAGGCACTACTTTTCCCGCTCTTCACATTTCTTTAAATTTATCTCTCTTTATCACGTCTCTTCCGCTTGGCAGTGTTATGAGGCTTGTTAAGCGAGACCTGCCATTTTGATTTCATTGAGTCTGATTACCAGGCAGAGCTTGTTCTTAAGCTTTGAATAAGGTACCTAAGTAAATTAATATGCGTTTTATTGGAAGGTAAAACGCTTCTATTAATTAGACTTGACCGTTATTCGAAGCTTATTTAATTGAGACGTGTTTGTTATCGCCTGGTGGAAGTGACGAAGACGCCAATGTGAGGTAGTAAGTGGGTATGACACTATGACTATTACTGAAATGTAATGTGGGTATGATATCGCAAGAACAGTTAGTATCTAAATATGTATATGTATACATAAATTACACACCAAGATGTTGACATTTATCGATCAGACATGATTGAAATAGGCATTAATACAAAAAGGCATAAGTATTAGAAAATAATTATATATTTGATTCAAACAAAAACACTTCTTAGGTAAAAATAATAATTAAATAAGGTGCTTAGTTACATAATTTCTAATCAACTGGATTAAATAAAGCTGTGACAGAGACACGGTTTACAGTGGGCCTAACCTCACGTTTATAAAACTTACAAAAAGTATTTTGCGACCGCCAGTTACCCTTATAGCAAGAATCTCCTCAAGGGGGTAATTATCGACCCAATTTTTTGAAGCCACAGCTGACCTAATACTCTCCGGAGATGCCTTAATACCGGCTTCTGCTAATATGGACTTGATCCAACCTGCAATTAGGGTTTTCGATGCAGGTTTAGGTTCGCCTCTAATGTTAATAAACAAATTACTACAATTGGCAGCATTTCTACGATTCTCAAGAAGCAAAATCGTATGCTTAGCCCAGTAGACCGGGTCTAAGTATTTATTACCTTCATTAGAAATTAACCTCCAACCAGATTGTCTATAATCTACAGAATCAGTTTTCGATCCGAAAACCGGCCAAAACACTAATTCATCATTATGATTAGAATAATTATTAGAATCAACTCTGAGTAAGGTTAAATCATGGATCTCCCGGAACATAGAAGAAGTAAAGCAGCTGTATGTCTCTGTACTTGAAAAATATTGTTATCATCATTGCGTTTATTCTCTAGGAAACTAGCGAGGTCGTTTATGTTCCAGATCGGAGGTTTGACATGGGTGACCGGTCTATGTAACGCTATAGATTTTAGAACATGTTTTACTATGCCATTAGAACTTAACTGGCCGGATGATTCTGGGTTGCAAAGGGTTGCGACGACAGATTTGTGTAACAAAATAGAATTGTACGATAAATTATTAATTAAATGGAGATCAGATAAAAATCTAGCCAAATCGCTTGCTGTTGGAGTTGAGGGGTTAACCTGTTGCGTTTCGCACCAAACTAGCCATCTCTTCCAAGCAACGCTATATACTTTCTTTGTTGAGGGACGCCATGACTTCTCAAGAAGTTCTATTTGACTACTATTCCAGGTTGTTAGCATCCCAGACCACCCCCACATTTCCACACTTCTAGAGTCATGTCGTGAACGTTCGGTGGTGGCAGTCCTGTTGTCGTGTCGATTAGGACTTTGTCTAGGTGATATAGAGTGAATGGGGCTGCTAGGGCACACAGTTTGATGTCGGGGCGCCAAAAAACCCGCTCCCATCGTGGAACTACTAGTAGGTACGTTCCCTGTGCTTGATTCAGATAACTTAAGACCTTGGGAATTAGAAAGGGCGGAGGAAACACCCATGCTAGGTTGTAATTCCACCTCCGGGAGAACGCGTCGTAAAACAGGGCTTGGTCGTCCTTTTGGTCTAAGGACACGTAATTCGTCACTACATGTGCTCGGTTGGACGCAAATAGGTCGATCAGTGGAACTCCCCATTTGGAGAATATTTTGTTCGTGCCTTCGGTAGACAGATGCCACTCTGGAGTTACGCGAAACCTTGACAAGTGATCCGCGTGGCAGTTGTATATACCTGGTATATGAAAGACGTGTATGTGAATTTGATAGTTCTTTGTTATTTGGAAAACCTTGTGAAGTAAGTCCAGGAGAGGAGCCGACTTGGTGCCGCCCTCGTGACGGAGATATGCGACTACCGACTTGTTGTCGCTCTGAATCAACAGTGTCTTGTGTCTCAGGAGCTGACAATGATCTTCCAAAACTTTTTGTATTGCTAGCATTTCCTTTTGGTTGCAATGAAGATCTTTCTCGGCTTCTGACCACAGACCCGTGAAAGAGAGATTGTCGAGGCGAGCTCCCCAAGCAATGTCTGACGCATCTGTTGTGAGGAAATGACAAGGAGGCGGCATGTGTATGGCCGACGGATGTTGACAATTCTGGCGCCACCATATTAGATTTTCTATGGCAGCACGAGGTAAGGTGTGTACTAACTTGCGATCCGACTTCAAAATTTCATTCAGTAGGTTCAGAAGCGCTCGAAAGTTGAGTCTTCCTTTCGGAACTGTAAAGCTGGCAAAATTGAGTAGACCGACGAGGCTCTGAGGCTCCCTGAGCGTTGTGCGCTGCTTCCGCAGCAATTGGCAGATTTTGTCTACAAGTCCAGGTATTTTTTCGTCGGGAAGACGCTTGCGATTTGTCCATGGATCCCAATGAATTCCTAGGAATACTAGACTTTTCGACGGTGTTATTATCGACTTTTTGTAATTGATCAGCCAACCTAATGTTTCCAGAGTGTTGAGCACAATGTTCACATGACTCTGAAGCTTGTCTTCGTTCTGGTGAGCGATCAAGAAATCGTCGAGAAAGACTATTATCCTGACACCTCGTTGCCTGAGTATCTGGGCTATCCAATTTGTAGGCGCAGCGAAGGTCTTGGGCGCTGTGCTCAGGCCAAAAGGTAAGCAGGTAATTTCTAGCAATTCGTTGCGATAAATTAGGCGCAGAAACTTTCTGTGGCTGCGAGCCACAGGTAAATGAAAATACGCCTGCGAGAGGTCGACTTTGCATAGCCAATCCTGTGGTTGCAGAAAATCGGGGATGCGATACGCATTTATTAGCTTGAATCGATCTGTTATGATGAAGGAATTTAGTGCTTTTAAATTGAATACGATCTTTGGGGGAGGCCTACGTTCAGCAGTGGATGGCAATAGGCTGATATGATGATGATGATGAAATTGAATATTGGTCGCGCTGAGCCGTCGCCTTTGGGGACAAGAAACATCGATGATAGGAAGCTTGGCGAAACCACAACTCATTCCAGCACTCCCTGTTCTATCATTTTGTTTATGACAGATGTCATTACAGCAGATTCTGGAACATTTATGTTGGTTTCGATAACGCTTGGGTGAACAAGCGGTGGCTTCTGGTAAAAAGGTATGCGATACCCGGTTATTATTTTTTGAATGTAACTTGGTGCATTCATTTGTTTCCATTGGTCTCGAAACTGTAGGAGACGGCCCGCTCTGAACGAGTCAGTACTTACGTCGTTTGTTGTCCTTATTCTGCTGGGGAGGCGATGAAGCGCGTCTCCTCCCGTACTTCGGCTGATTATTTTGCTGGGCATTCGATCGGCCTCGAAAGCTATAGTGATTATTCGGTGTTACCGAATTATATTGAGCAGCATGACCACGAGCTTTACAGCCATCTTGCGGAGGTGGGTTACCGTTGCTGCAAACACCTTGCGTAGGTGGGTTTTTGCTAGCACATTGCGAATGTGAATTACTGTGTTGGCAAGCCGTAGCTATATGTGCAAATCTCTGCGAGGGCTTATATGAAGACTTTGACCCCTGTGAGGGGCCACGAAACTTTTTCGCATCTACCCGCGAGGCAGACGACGTATTAGCCTTTTGCAATGGCCAAAAACATTTTCTTACGCCGCCAGCTTTTTCTACAGCAGCAGTAAACTTCTCTGCGTTGAACAGGTTGGTACATGTCGGTGGAATTTTCCTCAAACTGGCCTTCATCAAGGGGTCCTTTGCCTGTTTAATGACACAGTCTCTTCGCATTTCGACAATCTCAGCACGATGTCCACAAACTATCTGTAATAAGTCTGAAGAACACTTGTTAAAGTCCCCTGGAAAAAAAGTCATTTACTTTTTGATGCAGACTGTTATAATTTAGCGAGTCACTATTCCTTGACCATAGTAACAATTCTTGAAGAGTTCCTTGCAAAACCTCCCTTTGCTTGAGCACACACATGGTCAAGGCTGCGAAAGCCTTATCAGCATACACGAGGTGACGAGGAGACTCATATACTTTAACTTCCTCGTTCATTTCAATGTCTGTATAACCCGGCGACTGATTGTACATTTTTTGGGTGTCAGAATACCTAATTTCATTCCAGTCACTTTTGTCTAAATGTTGCACATCACATAACATCTTTATATAACTTTCAGAAGTCTTAGGCATCGTAGGCTCTTTCAGCTTAGTTTCGAAAGTTAAGGTAAATTCTTTATCACTACGTGCACTCACATTTTCAGGTTCAATATCAAGCATGTCTTCGTAACGATTTTCACTTACACCGGACATAAGTGAGATTTTTTTTTCTTTTTTTTTTTCATTTATGATGTACTCGTGTTTAAACGGTTACTCATAACAATTACAATCTAGACCTTGAGGCTAATAAGTAATTTAAATTTAACTTAATTTGCTAAAATCTTACATGGTTAAGAATGTGTCCATTGGCACTTTTCTTATTGTCTCTATTATGATGGAAAGACACTTTGTTCTTCTGTTCTTTAACACACTTCACCACACACCACACCACACTTCTTCTTCTTTTGCACTCACTGCACTACGTAACACTCACTTCACTAAACTAACTCAAAGGGCTTAGTTCTGTTGAGTCTTCTTACTATGTCCGTGGTGTCAAGGAGCTGGATAGCTTCGACATTCACATGTTGGAGAAGCCTTCGTTCATGTGCTTCTGCGTGTTTTTTTATAACTACAGTAACTAGATCCACTCCTAGATCTCGGTGGATGTCATCATTTCTAGCGTACCAAGGAGCATTTACTATACTCCGAAGAACCTTATTTTGGAATCTTTGAATGATTTCAACGTTAGTTCGTTTTGTACAGCCCCAAAGTTGAATGCCGTATGTCCATACAGGCATGAGTACTTGCTTGTATAAAAGCACTTTGTTGTACACTGACAAAGTAGAATGTCTGCCAAGTAGCCAGTACATATTTTTGTAGCGTAGGTCTAACGCTTGGCGTTTCTTTTTGACGTGAGCTTTCCAGCGAAGTTTTGCATCTAGCGTCATGCCCAAGTATTTTGCCGTATTTTCATATGGTATTACACGACTGTTAATGTATACCGGTGTATGATTATGTCTTTGGTTTGTGAAATCTATATAAGTGGATTTTGACTCATTTAATTTGATTCGCCATTTTTTCGTCCAATCGGTGATGGCATTGATGGCAATTTGTACCTTCTCCACTGCTTCTTTATGAGTGACACCTGTAGCCATGATAGCCGTGTCATCTGCAAAGGTAGCAATGATGCTGTTTTTAGTTTCAGGGATATCGCAGGTGTACAGTAGGTACATGATAGGTCCAAGAACACTTCCCTGTGGTACTCCAGCTTTTATTTGTTTGATATCTGAATAGGCATCCTCATGTCTCACTCTAAATGTCCTCTCTGTTAAATAGGATTCTAAAATGTCCACAAATAGTTTTGGGAGCATTTTACCTAGTTTATATATAAGGCCTCTATGCCACACCTTATCAAACGCCTGAGCTACATCTAGAAATACTGTAGAACAAACTTTCTTTTCTTCTAATGCTTTTTCAATAACATTGGTAATTCTGTGAATTTGGTCTATTGTAGAATGTTTTTCTCTAAAACCGAATTGGTAATTAGGAATCAGTTCTCTGTCTTCTATAATAGGTTTTAAACGCCTGAGTAGCAGTTTTTCAAATAATGTCGCTATGATTGGTAAGAGTGATATGGGTCTATATGATGTTACTTCACGAGGTGGTTTTCCTGGCTTAGGGATCATAATAACTTCAGCAACTTTCCACATATTAGGCACATGTTTTAGTCGAAATGTGGCATTGATGAGGGTTGTTAGTTTTACTATGGCTTTACGTGGGAGATTTTGGAGCAGTTCGCCAGTGATCAGGTCATATCCAGGCGATTTCTTTTTGGTTAAATTTTTGGTCATGCTGTTAACTTCTTTTGGGGTGACGAGTTTTATTTCCAAGTCATCATAGTAAGTCGTATCCAATGCTATGTTTTCAGAGCTTTCCTCATTGTTCATTTGAAAAATTTGTTCCAAATGGTCTGCAAATACAGTTGCTTTCTGTTCATTACTTGTGGCCCATTTGCCATCTATTTTTTGAATAGGGGGAATGTGAGTAATGGGCTTATTTAGGCTTTTAGTGGCTTTCCATAGCGAGTAATCTGATGTACCATTACTTGAAAGTTGGCTAAGGTAAGCATTTGTGGTATCATCATGAAATTCCTGAATTGCTCTACTTTATCTTTTTGTGAGTTTATTTAGCAATGTTTTATCAGGCGGATATCTAAATTGTTGCAACCTTTGTCTCTGGACTCGCTTTATGGCTATAAGATTTCTTATTTCTACTGGATATCTGTGCGTTGCAACTTTTCTTTTCATGTCAGGTGTATTTCGCCAGGCGCAGCTTTGTATGTCGGTAATGAATTTTGCTACTTCTTCATCTACCTGCTGTTTGTTTTTGAGTGGTACTTTCAGGTTTATACTATTGTTTAAATCAAATTGAAAGCTCTCCCAGTCCGTGTTTTTGTTTACTAGACTTGGATTGCTCTCTTTTTGTATTATTTTCTCGCTTAGAGTTAATATAATAGGTGAATGATCTGAATGCATATCATATCCTTCTTCTATATTAAGGTATGGAGCTGACAGATTCTTGTAAATGAAGAAGTCAATCAGATCTGGTTTTCTTCGAATATCGGTAGGCCAGTAAGTGGGTTTCCCTGTTGAAATCACATTGCACTTGATTTCTCTGATAGCACATAGCAATTCTTTGCCCTTGGTGTTAGTTAGTCTGGACCCCCAATGTGTATTCTTAGCATTAAAATCACCTCCTAATATGAATGTGTTACCAAGAACTTTCAATATATTTTTGTACTGCTCTGTTTTTAGCGCATACTTAGGTGGAATGTATATAGCTGCTATGGTAATATCCTGAAGTTTGGTTCTGACCACAACAGCTACAGTTTGTAAAGATTGTTCTTCGCATTTGTGTTCTAAATAATGGTAGATATTCTCTTTAATAATGATGGCACTTCCTCCACTCGCAGTGTTGTTGGGATGCAGTGCATGATATATTTTATAGCTTTTTATATGAGTAAAGGTTTCTCTCGTAAAGTGGGATTCTGATATGAGACACACATCAATTTGCTCTGTTGATAAGACTGCCTGCAACTCGTTTCGGTGCTTTAGGAGTCCGTTTGCATTCCACGTCAAAATTTTTAGTGTGTTAGTCATTTTTGTTTGGAATAAATAGATGGTTGTGTATTTTCTATGTTCCAAAGTCAAAACTCAAAGTCAAATCATTTATTTCAATTAGACCATTATAAGGCACTTTTGAACGTCAAATGAGAAAATAAAATTGATTCTAGGTGCCAAAAGGTAGTTTTGTATGAAGAAGAATGCCAATGGTATGTTTTGAATGAACCTTTGGTCAAAGGAGGTTAACATGTCCAAAATCTTACTGATATTTTCATCTGTAGTTGTATTTCCAGACTTGATGGGCACCGGAGGCTGTGACTGTGGCTGCGATGCTTTTGTTATTTGCGCGTAAGACACACTATTTGTTACCTTTCGGTGAGTAGAACGTAACGGTTGTTGTCTCTCAGCACCAGAGGCCAAGATGTTAGGTGTGGTTACCTTTTTTTGGAAGCTTTATTTTTTAAATTTTGCAGTTCTTTAGCTACTATACACCCTCTATAATTAGCCGGGTGGGGTTCGCCACAGTGAACACATTTAGGTTTTGTAGCTAACGACTTTGTGCAGTCCTTTGTGAGGTGTTTACCAGTGCACTTCACACACCTAGGTTCCTTTGAGCAATATTTTTGGATATGGCCATATGCTTGACATCTTTTGCACTGTGGGATTAATTTAGATGTTTTTAAAGGCTGTACATCTACTTTACAACCTAGTATGGTCTTAATACCATAGATATGGTTTATGTTTTCATCTTTTTGGAATGATAACATAAACATGTTTAGAGGTTCCTTAGTCCTCCAACTTAATTTGTTTACCGCTTCCTGGATTTTATAGCCTTTAGCATTTAGGTCTTCGACTATTCTGTTCGGCAAACATGACGAATGCAGATTTTTGGCCATTACCCTTATCGGTCTGCCTTGCTTATTCTTATACGAGTGCCAGAGACAGTTATTTTGCAACAATAATTTGGTTATCCCTCTATATGAGTCTTCGTCCTTGGCGTTTATTTTGACGGTATCTCCGTTCATCATTTTTACCATGAATGAATCTCTATTTAAGCTAGCCAAAAGAAGGTCGTAGAACTGCTGGTAGTTCTTAATATTTTCGACTATGACTGGTGGAGGTTGCGGTACTCTTTTTTCTTTTGTTTTCTCGGGCTTTGTACTGGCCTGAGATTCATTCAAGATTCCTCCCTGAGAAAGAGGAGACAGTGAAGTGTTTAACTTCCTTTTTTTACTACTTTTTTGCCGTACCCAGACATAAGTGAGATAGCATCATAATCAAAATTAGTACTCACGCGTTGACCGGTGCTCTTGCAAACCATTTGCCGTTGAAGGCTACGTACTTCTTTAGCTAATTTTCGTACCTTACGTTTGGAATGACGCTTACGTTTTCGCCCCTTTTCCTTATTGCGGCGACTTCTCTTTGGGTTGCCTCCGCTAGACGAGGAGCTACTACTGGAACTTGAGCTACTAAAACTCGAGCTACTAGAACTACTCGACCGAGCTCGCCGCTTCTGCGGCGAAGAAGGTCCTGGTCATTGATTGAAGAATTGAAAAATTGACAGAAGATCATTAATTGACTCAACGGAATTATCACACGAATTTTCCATACTAAATATCGAAAGATTAAACTTTGTTCAGTTTTTAATTCGAGTAAAACCGTTAGGATTATTTTCACTTGTGTACTTTTTCAACAATAATTTTTTTTTGCCAGCGTGCCACGACGACGATATGCCGATCACAGCGGGAAATAAGACGCCAATGAAATCAAAATGGCAGGTCTCGCTTAACAAGCCTCCTACCACTGCCAAGCGGAAGTGACGTGATAAAGAGAGATAAATTTAAAGAAATGTGAAGAGCGGGAAAAGTAGTGCCTATCTCAATTAAATAAGCTTCGAATAACGGTCAAGTCAAATTAATACTTAATTATAATGCTAAATTAATTTGTCATTTAAGTATTCGTCATTAGTATAATAGCATTTATCAATTAAGAACGACTTCATTTTTTTCTTAAGTTGCGTAAAATTTAACTTTTATAGCGTCTGGAATTGTATTATAAATGCGTAGAGCCATACCTAAGACACCTTTTTTCACTAATGCAGTTTTACATTTATAATTATTCAGTTTTTATACTGACTTCGAATTGGAACATTTCGTACCGTTGTCATTTTTTCAAACAGGTTGGGATTTGTCTTGACGAATATGATAATTTCTAATATGTATATCGCCGGTAGCGTAAGTATTTTTAACGATTTAAAGTACGGTACACAGCTGACATCTGTTTTCAGACCACACATGGCTCTAACGCACCTTTTTTGTGCCTTGAAAAGTAATTCCTTATCCGGGGAATTACCCCAAAAAATTATTCCTTAAATATATCTTATAAGAGAGGCTATTAGACCATGATATATTTACTTTTCTAGCCAACTGATAAAGTGCATTGGCAGATTTATTTATTTTTTTACAAAGCTGTTCTTTATGAGCTTTCTAAATAAGGTTACTGTACTTTTACTTCTTCTATTTCTTTGTATACACAATTGAACCCGGTAGGTTGCGCTGCAGTCAGTAAATAGGGTAGGTAGTAAGGTAGGTAGGTAGGTGGGGTAGGTAGGGTAGGTTGGGTAGGTTGGGTAGGTAGGGTAGGTAGGGTAGGTAGGGTAGGTAGGGTAGGTAGGGTAGGTAGGGTAGGTAGGGTAGGTAGGGTAGGTAGGGTAGGTAGGGTAGGTAGGGTAGGTAGGGTAGGTAGGGTAGGTAGGGTAGGTAGGGTAGGTAGGGTAGGTAGGGTAGGTAGGGTAGGTAGGGTAGGTAGGGTAGGTAGGGTAGGTAGGGTAGGTAGGGTAGGTAGGGTAGGTAGGGTAGGTAGGGTAGGTAGGGTAGGTAGGGTAGGTAGGGTAGGTAGGGTAGGTAGGGTAGGTAGGGTAGGTAGGGTAGGTAGGGTAGGTAGGGTAGGTAGGGTAGGTAGGGTAGGTAGGGTAGGTAGGGTAGGTAGGGTAGGTAGGGTAGGTAGGGTAGGTAGGGTAGGTAGGGTAGGTAGGGTAGGTAGGGTAGGTAGGGTAGGTAGGGTAGGTAGGGTAGGTAGGGTAGGTAGGGTAGGTAGGGTAGGTAGGGTAGGTAGGGTAGGTAGGGTAGGTAGGGTAGGTAGGGTAGGTAGGGTAGGTAGGGTAGGTAGGGTAGGTAGGGTAGGTAGGGTAGGTAGGGTAGGTAGGGTAGGTAGGGTAGGTAGGGTAGGTAGGGTAGGTAGGGTAGGTAGGGTAGGTAGGGTAGGTAGGGTAGGTAGGGTAGGTAGGGTAGGTAGGGTAGGTAGGGTAGGTAGGGTAGGTAGGGTAGGTAGGGTAGGTAGGGTAGGTAGGGTAGGTAGGGTAGGTAGGGTAGGTAGGGTGGGCATTTCGCCATTGAGCGTGACTCGCTAAAACCCTGCTCAAATCACGTCCACACTTGCGAGGCCGGTATAGTGCGTGCCACGAAACATGAGACTTAAAATGTATGGGTTATTTTCAAAGCTATTTTAAACAATACAGTTTTATTCCTTACGAAATTAAATGTCTTAGATACGTTGTGCGTTTCATGAAGATCAAAATTGCCCTTTATAGCATATCATTAAAATCAAAATATTAGAAGATGATACAGTGTTAAAAAGCGGGGGCAGAGCGGCTGGCGCTTAGATTTGATCATTGAGTGTTTCTCACACGGCCAGCTACGGCCAGTTATAATATGTCAACATGTCGCGCTTTCACGAGTATCCTTAAAAAAACTGTTTGTAATGTCTCATTAAAAAACAGCTGTAAATATTGCAGCTGTATTAATCATACATTATTTACCAAGCTATTTAAAACGTATTATTCCTTATCCAATTAAATATATAAGATATCATTAAAATCAATTTATAGAGGCCCGAAATTCATTCGCTGGAGTTTAGGCACATTCATTTTGAATTTGTGATACTATGTTTATGTGCACGCAACATCCGTAAAGATCAAGCGTAGTGTTCGCTTTAAAAAAATCAAGTCTTGAAGAATAGTTATCTATACTCTTTGATTATGGAATAATGTAAACCGGGCATAATAAGTAGGTACCCATATTTGTTGTTTAATTATAATTATAATGTACGAGTTGTCTTGTCAAAGTTGTCATTTTGTCAACTTCTCTGTTGTCACTGTCAGTTAGTCAGTAATGTCAGTTGAGTAGCCATTAAACATACAAAGTAAAATATACCAATACCGAAAACAACAATTTTCAAACGTAAGTGACACGTTTTCTAATAATAAAAATGTTATTTTGATTATTAATACAAACAAACATGACGTCCACTGAAAAAGATGCGGAGAAAAGTGAACAACAGACAGACACAGAGGTCAATATAGAAAATGCGGAAGACGAGAAAGCAGCTCTTGATGAATACACATTTAACCTAGAATCTAGAATAAAACAAAAGTCTGAACTTAGAAATCAAAACCTGAATTGTGTACGTCCACCAGATAATTATTTTTCTAAATTGGATTCTGGATTAAAGAAGAACACAACTTTCGTGAAGAAATTGAAGTCTTTTAGCGCTACACAAATTGATACACTTTTAAAAGATTTCAATGCCCTAAATCTTACTAAATACATTTCGGAAGTGGCTGCAGCGATCGCGGAAGCAAAGCTGAAGATGTCTGATATTGCAGCCGCTATAAATTTATGCTCAGCACTACATCGAACCTATGCTGATTTTTCTGCAAATTTCTTTGAAAACTGGCAGAAGATACTAACTTTCAAAGCTACGGATAAAATAACCAACTCATCTAAATTGCGTGTGGATATAAGATTCTATGCGGAGCTGGTTGCTGTTGGTATATTTACAAACAAAATGGGCTTGCCCTTGTTGGGCAATGTCCTCACAGTTCTTATAAATATGGATAAAGAGGAACATAACAATATACCAATACTGTTGTCATTTTGTAAACATTGTGGTGAAGACTATGCAGGTTTAGTTCCAAAGAAAATAAGAGAAACTGCTGAGGTAACTTGCTTTTACTTTCTATGAACTCATAGTAAATAAACTATACATTACACAATGAAATGATATTATTTTAGTTTAGTTGATAAGTAATTAATATTTTACGAATTTCAGAAATACAATATAACTATTCCCAGAAACCCATTCTTGCCAGCTGAAAAGCAGACGGCTGTTAGAACTCTTCTGAAAGATTACTTCTTATCACTCACAAAACATCTATTAGCTGAGAGAGCACAACTGCAAGCATTGCATGTGGCTAATCAGAGGACTCTGCATACCAGGGGAGAGCTGTCACAGGAGAGAAAGGACCAGTTGGAACAACATCAGGTTATAATCCATACTAATATTATAAATGCGAAAGTAACTCTGTCTGTTACATTTTCACGACGAAAAGACAGAACCGATTTTCATGAAATTTGGTATAAAGATAGCTTGAACACTGGGGAAGGACATAGGCTACTTTTTAATCCGCGACTTCGTCTGCATCCGCGATAACCGACATTCACGCAGACGAAGCTAATAACTTATAAAAACAAAAAATTTGCTCCAGTTACAACATTATTATTATTACATTAAACTACTATGTATATTGTTGACCCTGGACAATAGAGATTTGAGCTCCTACAGTAGTTTAAAAACGCTGCAAATGAGGATGAGTATATCTTTTAATACTTTCTTATTTCAGGCTACCTATGACAAACTTCTGACTGGTGCACAGAGCTTTGCCGAAGTGTTAGGTGAAGAATTAGGAGAAGCAGGAGAACCCCCTACTCTGACACTGACTGTGACTGAAACACAGGGTACAGTGACCATAGGTGGCAATGAGGAGTTCACTATGCAAGCTGGCACAGATCCCTGGCAAGATGAAGACACAAGAACTTTTTATACTAGCTTACCAGATTTAAAAGTTTTTATGCCTAACTATCAGGTGAAAGAAGTAAGTAGCTAACATGGCAACATTACACTTCTTTCCCTAAGGTCCACTTTCAAGGATCCACCTTTGCTAGACATGCTAAGCCATTAGACACTTTGAAATCCATTGGTAACAACTAGATCCTATTCCAAATTTGTAGACAGTTAAAAGTAAACCTGAAACAGTAACAGAAGAGATGTTGGATGAAGATTTGAAGGAGGATGAACTGAGTGACAGTGAGGGACCTCCCACAGTTCCTGACATGGAGCAGGAGGAGGCACAGCCAGCTAATGTTTCCAACAAGTATGCGTATTTTAATTATTTTGCTCTCTTGTTAAGAATTTGGGTAAAATGTAGTAGAATATCTTTGAACAAAATCCTAAAACATATTGAGTCAGCAATGGTAAATATATATTGTCTTTTATAAAAGTCTCATGTAGTTGTGACTGGGGCGTACTGGGCTCATTTTGGCTTGCATACATGACTGTCGTGGTCAACAGGTTAATAAAAACATAGTGTATTAGGTAGTGCGCGTGCAGACAGGATGCAAGTGGATGCAGACGAGGCTGGCGTGGAGTGCGTAGCCTGAGCGCGGGTGGCATTTTAGAAAAAATGCTTAGATCAACTTTTTCCTTATTTACATAGAAAATTCATTTTGTGAAAAAAATTAACATCTTGTTTCACAGATATGCTCTGGATGCATTTTTAAATGAGCTACCAAATTGTATTAATAGAGAGTTGATTGACAACGCTGCAGTAGATTTTGTGCTGAATCTCAATACAAAGAATAATAGAAAGAAACTGACTAGAGTCCTGTTCAGTGTTGCTAGAACTAGACTGGATTTACTGCCCTTCTACTCAAGGTTTGCAGCTATACTGTACCCAGTGTTGCCTGATGTATGTGCAGATTTGTGTCAGATGTTGAAACAAGACTTCAAGTATCATGTTAGGAAAAAAGATCAGATCAATATTGAGTCAAAGGTATGAATGATCTTCAAATTATTTTTAGATATTTTATTCTGCTTTTTTAATTAAATATTGTCATCATTCTTATTTTTTGCCTTGCAGATAAAAGTAGTGCGTTTCATTGGTGAACTGGTTAAATTCAGTCTTTACTCCAAAATGGAAGCATTGTACTGTTTGAAGGTACTTTTGCATGATTTCAAACATCATCACATCGAAATGGCATGTAATCTTCTCGAGACCTGTGGCAGGTTCTTGTATTGTAATCCAGATACACATCAACGTACCATGATCTACTTACAGCAAATGATGCGAAAAAAGGTAAAACATCATTTACATAATTTAATGTAACATAATTAACAAAAATCAATTAGACTATAATAATTTTAATTTCAGACTGTATCAGCATTAGACTCGCGTTACGTGACCCAAATTGAAAATGCATTTTACTATGTGTGTCCACCTGAAGCTCCAGCTCAACCTAAAGAAGAGGAACCTCCTATGCACCAGTTTATAAGGAAAGTACTTCATGAAGACCTGCAAAAGAGCAATGAGGAAAAAATACTAAGACTGATGCGAAAGCTAAACTGGGATGAGCCAGACACTGCAGCAATTTCTATACAGCACCTAGCAGGCGGCTGGAGAGTGCGGGCCAGTGCGAGGAGAGCGCTGGCCAGACTGACGGCTGAACTAGCCGCGTGGCAGGAAGCCGTCGCCCCTGCTGTTGTAGACACCATACTTGAAGAGATCAGAGTCACCATGGAAGATCCTCATCCGAGATATAATCAGAGGAGGATAGCGACTGTCAGATATCTTGGAGAGCTGTACAACTATAAATTGTTAGATTCACGTGATGTGTTTACTGTTTTGTACTCTTTTATAACTTTCGGAGTTACAAACGACCACAGTAACGTTTCTACACTCGATCCTCCAGACAATGTGTTCAGAATAAGACTGGTCTGCGCACTTCTCGAGACTTGTGGCGCTTATTTTAACAGTGGATCTAGCAAAAAGCGTCTAGATTACTTTTTAACATTCTTTCAAAATTATTATTGGTTCAAGCAATCTGATCCTTATTGGACAGACGACAACATGTTTCCTATTTACGTTAAATATATATACCAAGAATGTTTAACGACTCTGAGACCTAAGCTTACTTTATTTGCTAGTTGGCAAGAATGTAAAGATGCAATAGAGGAATTGCGTCAAACGTTGTACCCAGAACTTGGTGAGGAAGACATTGATAACGATGATCAGGGTGACGATAGCGTTAACGAAGGTTTAGATACTATTATTGAGACTGATGATGAGACAGATAACCCTCAACTGCCGGAAGAAAGCTCCGATGAAGAACCTATTACCGAGAATACTGGGAATGACGAAAGTGAAATCCAGCAAAACGACGATATTGCGAATGAACCCCGAAGACCTGCTCCAAAGCCTGTGAGTGATTATACAGTAAATATCGACAACAAACATTAATAGGCCTGAAATTAACATACTTTTTTTTATAGGTTGAAGATGTTGAATTTGAATCAGCTTTCGAAAAGATGGTAATGGAAAATATAGCTGAGCGACAGCGTGAGACTAGGCCTCAACAGCGAGATATTGCCGTCCCCATGACATGCCGTCAGACCACCAAGAAAACTTACGAACAGTTGTTGGTATGTAATGTAAGTCAAATAATATAAGACGGAGCAAAAGGAGTATGTAAGGGATCATAGCATGTAGTGTTCTGGGGGTCTACAAAGGCCACTTTGGGTGAAACATCTGTAATATGAATCATTTGACAGATCGTAGCAGACGTTGTCCTGCAACCCGACTATAGCGCCACCTGCCGGCTCCAATTGTGAATCTAAACCATTCTCGAGTCCACTGAAAAACACACAAACAAATTCAGCAAAATCGATCCAGCCGTTTAGGAGGAGTTCACTTCCATACACACGCACAGAAGATTTTTATATTATAAGATGTATTTGTGTATGTATATCAGCTGTCTGACACCCATAGTACAGGGTCTCCCTAGTTTGGGGTCAGATGGCCGTGTGTGAAAATGTCCCCACATATTATTATTATTTATTATCATTTATTCATTTATTTACATATTTAATTATATTTTTAAATATTAGTAAAAAAAATAAATAAAAACATTTAAAAATATGAAAAATAGTAGCCCACCGGTATCGGGAACAGGGTCCAAGCTACCGGTGGTCAGGGCTCCTGAGAGAGGAATCTCCTGACTATACGCGCCGTGTCCAGGAGTACCGCTTTCTGTATCAAGCCCTTGATCCAGCTGCCCAACGAGAGCCTCCTTAGGTGTTGGTCGAGGCTCTTGGAAATGAGTCCATTGGCCGTAACGACTATCGGCACAATTTTGTCGACAACCTCGCGAGCCAAGTCAAGATACTTAATTTGTTTATCTTTCTCGGTTTTCACGAGGTTCTCGTCATGCGGAACCGCAATATCAACAATCATTGCGCGACGCTCTAATCGATCTATCACCACTATATCAGGCTTATTGGCAACAATAGTCCTGTCAGTGATGATAGATCGATCCTAATACAACGTGATATTGCCATTTTCGAGAACTGGGTCGGGCACATACCTGTAGTACGGTACTTCCGACTCCACAAGCCTGTACTTTAGAGCAAGTTGCTGGTGGATAATCCTAGCTACAAGGTTGTGTCTATGCAAGTAGTCTCCGTTCGCTAGACGAGAGCACCCAGAGATAATGTGTCGGATTGATTCACCCGGCCGGTGGCATGCGCGACAAATGTCAACCGTGCCGTCCTTCACAATATACCTCCGGTAGTTGTTCGTCATCATAACTTCATCCATAATCGCACAGACAAAACCTTCGGTTTCCCCAAACAGGTCACCAAAACGCAGCCAGGATACGGACGCCAAGAAATCTACATCAGGCCCATGTAGGGTCCGGTAGAAGCGCCCGTGAAGCTCCTTGCTCTGCCATACCTCTTTGCGGTCATTAGTATCGAGTACTACAGGTTTGCGCCAGTTCTCGTTCGCTAAGGAGAGCAGGGTGAGGCCTTTTTCCAGTGAGACCACATCTCGGTGCATACCCACGTCGGTTTTAAGGAAGCACTCCCTGAGACTGCATACCTCACGGTTGTGCAGGGACTTAGCATTAAGAAAGCCTCGGCCTCCGCACTTCCGTGGGATATACAGTCTCATTACCGATGACCGTGGGTGATGCATCCGATTTGCGGTCAGCAATGTGCGGACCCTCCTATCCAGGGCGTCAAGTTCCGTCTGAATCCACTTGAGAATGCCGAAAGAGTACATCAAAACCGGCATGACCCATCCGTTGAAGGCGCGCACCTTATTTCCGCCTGATAAAAGACTATTTAACAATTTATTCAGGCAGCCAAAGAAGCGCTCCTTCAACGATTGTTTCATGTCGGCAGCATTGATGCCTAACGCTTCCTACATACCCAAGTACTTGTAGGTTTCGGTTGAGGAGAGGGATCTAAGGCGTATGGAATCCGAGAGTTGGGTTCCCACGGATTCCATAATCCCCCCTCGCTTCACATGCATGACTGCACATTTGTCCACACCAAATTACATCCTGATGGCACTACTGAAAGTTTCTGTTACTTTCAGTAGCTCCATCAGTCGCAAATTGTTGGGGGCAAAGAGTTTCAGATCATCCATGTAAAGGAGGTGAGATATTACCTGACCTCCTCTTCTTAACCGATAGCCCAAACCTGAACCCTCCAGCAACGTGCTTAGAGGGTTCAAGGCCAAACAAAACCACAGTGGACTCAGACTATCGCCCTGAAATATACCTCGCTCGATCCTTATCGGTTCGCTATTCTCTCGGATTTGCCGACATCCTGGATAGCGAAGGCCCGTCCTCCATTGCCCCATACACGACATCAGGAAGGTGCGCAGAGTTGTATTAACTTTATACAACTCCAACACCCTCATGAGCCATGTATGTGGCACAGAATCATAGGCTTTCTTATAGTCTATTCAACATGTCGACAGATCCCTTCGGGAACGACGAACCTGCTGGTTAATGGCCATATCAATGAGGAGTAGCTCCTTAGTACCACGAAACCCGTTCCATCCATTTTGAGAGGCAGACATGATAGATTTTTTTGTCAATATGTTCGTTAATTTTAGCTCTCAAAATGGATGTAAGAACTTTATAGACCGTTGGTAGACAAATGACCGGCCTATAATTTTTTGGTTCCGTAGTACTACCTGATTTATGGAGCAGGTGGGTTATTCCAGTTGTTAGGAATTGGGGCAAGACTGCATTGACTCTAAGGCTGTCTTGAACTGGGACGCCAAGCGAGCGTGCGATCTCTGAAACCATTTAATCCAGAAATTATGCAGCCCGTCCGGTCCTGGAGATTTCCAATTAGGCAACGGACGAGCTACGTCTTGGGGGCCGATGGTTATTGTCCCTGGTATTGGATCACACGCTCGCTCAACCTCCCGAGCCCAATCGCCCTCAGTGTGACTAACAGGCACCGACCAGATGCTGCGCCAAAACGAACACATGGCATCATCATCCGGCAGGTGCGTATCAGTCACACCTTGGTCCGGTCGCTCCCATACCTATACACCCACCTCTCATCACTCTGGAATATGCGATTCTGAGTGTACCGCTCCACTCGCCGCTTGTACCGTCTGATACGGTTTGCCCATGCACAGATTTTCTGCTTCAGGAAGTCGATACGCTCTGTGATACAGGACAAATAATCTCGAGGACTGATATCAGTCCCCGAAAATGCCCGCCTCACAAAGCGCACTCTAGTGCGCGTATTGCCCTCCCTGAAGCAGATAAGCTTGCCGATGAGTGCTCTAGCCTCACCAATACGACGCTCAATCCTGTACTGCCATGTTGTACTGCCATGGTGGTTTTGGTCGTGCAGCTCCGCCACAGTTAGGAAATTTGACATGAGCTACACGACATGCTGCTACAGCCGCGCAGTACAAGATCGAGTGGGTATCAGCGAGGTCTTCGCTGCTGTCAAAACAATTTGACAGCTGCGAATCTAAAGCACACACCAGTGCCCTATTTTTCTTGTGCATGGGCAAACGAGGTAATCGCGGCCTTAGTTGAGGCGGTGTAGAACGATACTCCCGGAACGCATCCTCCAAAGCACTCCTCAATTGATCATTGTATTGGGTACTCACAGATATAGCCTCGTCATTATCCTCTTCACCACCGTCGTCAGGTCGCGGTGAAGCACTGGGTAAATCTTGCGATTGTACCGCGACCGCAACCAGTGGCAAAGCAGACGTGACACGGCTACTCCGTGATTCAAGGCGTAGTCGATCAAGTACAGCGTCATCCAGCATGGTTACGCTGGATGGCCCGCACCTGATCCGACAGTCGCTGCGCCGACACGTTGACAGCTGGCTCAAGCACCTGAAACAGTGAGCATCCGACCACGGTACGCAGTCAAGTTACTTCCCCCCTCTGTAGCCCCATAGTATGAGCGCATGACACGCACACTTCCACCGGGAGCGGGGACCCTATCAGAGACCGGTGGGTCTCGAAGTCCCTAGCTGTCTGGCGGCCGGCGTCGGCCCCGCCGACGTACAGGTGGTGGCGTCGTCGGCGGAGAGAAATACTCGTCGCTCGAGCTCGACGCACCTGCCGAGGTCGGTGTCACAGCACTCACGATGGGGCTGGGTTCCGGCGGCGGCGACGCGGAGCTGAGCGACGGGTCCGGTGGTGGTGGGCGTGCTCGGCGTATTGCTGATCTTGTAATCATTTTATCCAAATTTTTTGGATGATGAAATGATGGAATTATGGATCCAGATTTCGTTGCACTCTATTAAAAAATATAAATCTTTATATTTGAACATTTTTGTGTATATTTGGTAGCCCTGAGAATAGGTCAAAGGTTATTTTATTTTATTTATATGGTAAAACAAAGTTTGCCGTGTCAGCTAGTATAACTGTATAGTGTTTGTGTGTTGACGTGTTTTTTTTAGTACATAATGTTAGGAAAGCACTTCGTACAATTTTATGAAGTCTTCCCTTCCAGATTTATTTAATGGCGGCACCACACTTCGTTATGCGTTATTTGCTATGCGGCTACACTGTATTCGCCAAATATTTGTTATGTGAGCGTACAACAAACACGCCATCCACACTTCGTGCTTGTGTGCCAAACATATGTGGTGCGTTTGGCTTTTGAAAAAACAAAATGAATGTGTTGACTGTGGCTGCTATTTTTGCTTTTACAGATTAGAGTATATGTCCGACACGACCACCGTAAGCGAGCGAACACGAGTGAATGAGTGAACGAAGTGTGGGCAGTCGACACGCATATTCGGCTTATTCGTGTCCTTTGAAGTGTGTCTAAAAACCGACAGGTGGACGGATAGGCGTATTTGCTATTCGCGCTTATGCGTTATGCGGGCGAATAAAGCAAATATAGACGAATAAACCCTCCACACTTCGTCGTATGCGGGCGAATAAGGCGCATAACGCATAGCGCATAGCGAAGTGTGGTGCCGCCATAAGATCTGTGTATGTCGTTGCTAGGTTACTGTTGTATTTTTTTTTTTTTTTTCACGCATTGTTTTCTTAAATAATAGGTAACACAGAAATTTTGTCTACAATATGGTGGGTGAAGCTCAGGAGCTTCACCCACCATATTGTGTTGCTACAAAGTAGCCTGTGTTTAGGAGACACAGTTTCGATCCCCTAAAGTTAAAAATGATTCTGGTACGTGTTACATGTGCAGATTGGTAAAAATTAAAATTGACAGATGACATCAATGCAAAGAAAATCTACATTTTTTAAATACTTAAGACTTTTTGTTTTACTTGACGCGCTGTTTTGAATCATACATACATACGTTGCGTATGATTCAAAACAGCGCGAAAAATTAATAATAAAATAACTAAGCGACATTTCGAAAATGTAAAAACTACAAATTGTAGTATGAATATTAAAGATTATTATGAATTCAAGTCTGTGAAAAAAAAAGCTTTTTACAAAAAAGACAACCACCTTCAAAAATTAAAAAGTGAAAAATAACTTTAGCACAGACCACACATTGGCTTTAGTTTCGAAATTCAGTGGCTTTGTTTTGTTTGTGGTTTTTTATTAATGTAACTATGCTGTACCAGATGAAATTGTAGTTTATATAATACATAAGAAGTTAATTAATTACTGTTACTGGTGTGTAACCGTGGTAATTAATAATCAATAAATAAATAAATAAATAAATTGCCACCGACTTCCGAAACTAAAGTCAATGTGTGGTCTGTGCTAAAGTTATTTTTCACTTTTTAGTTTTGGAAGGCGGTTGTCTTTTTTGTACAAAGTTTTTTATTTTCCGCTTTTTAGTACCTCCTTCTCATCCAAATCTAGTAAGGAGAGATTGAAAGTTAACTACTACAAAGATTGATGAAACTAAAACGTATATGTACAATTTTTGGGTATTTGTTGATTTTTCAAAAAGTGCTGAATCAATTTCGATAAAATTTATATGGGACCACCCCTGAAGCATACCCTATCCATATAAAAAAGAATTTTTAAAATCAGTTTACGTTTGCCGGAGAAATCGCGTAACAAATCGCGCATATACAGTTCGCGTCAAATAACTTTGCCGCTCTGAAGTTAGGCTTTCGGAACGACCGCGCAGGTACTATCGCGTAAAAAAGTTTTCGCTTACGAAAAAATATTTTAAGTGTTTAAGTAAGTTTAAATATATTATCTAAAATTAAAATAGGTACCCTTATTTCATTTTGATGTACCTAAAAAAAGAGAAGGAAGATTTTTCTGTATGTAATTCACCACATTAAGAATTATTTTTCTCGCCTGACGGCGTAAAACTGTGCTGCGTTTCGACATTTCTTTCACAAAAAAAGTCGTCAACAGTAACAATAACAAGGAAAACGCAACAATAACAAATAACAATAAACATCAAACTAAAAACGCGTAACACTTTTGGCATTGACAGTCTACCGTAATGTGCGAGCGGGACACATGTAAGCATCGGACGTATACGGGCGACTGAGACGGAAACAACGCTGTTGCCCAACCCTTGCTTCGCTAACCGCGCATGCGCGCTGCTGTTTTATTCCTAAGATTAACTACTGCGCGGTGATTTGTTGCCTACTTCAGAGCGGCAAAGTTATTTGACGCGAACTGTACTTAATGCAAATTTAAGACTTATACGATTTTCCCATGGATGCCATTGTCAGAACTGGACCAAATTAAAATGGGACCACACGGGAAGCACTAGCTTTCAAATAAAACAAGAATCATCAAAATCGGTTCACCCAGTCCAAAGAAATCTGATAACCTCCTCCTTTTTTGAAGTCGGTTGAAAAATACAGTTTACTATCAAAACTCAGCTAAATACGAGATTTTTGTACAACTTTACGTATTTTTGTTTATTAAATTAAACAGTATTCTTTTTTTTTGCCAACCTTAATCGGTTAACACATTCGTTGTGGTATTCATTACATATTTTTTATGGTAATTATGGTAAAGGTATATTACTTTAACAGTGAAGACTGAATTGAATTATTTTGCTCGGCGCAGACTTAAAAATAAAAGAAATAGGAACAACTATTGCATCAATTGCATGCATATTTGTGAGTGTGTGTGTGTGCGTGTAAGTGTGTGTATGTATGTATATAAGTGTGTGTATGTATGTATGTAAGTGTGTGTGTGTGTAATTGTAGGTGTAATTAGTGAATGTTGTTATTCGTTAGATAAACTTCGGTTTCGTCATAGTTTAGGTTTGAAAGGAAAGAACGAACAGACCTCTTACAATGGTAAAGAGACGATCCGTAGACTGGTAGACGTGAGTTAATTTTGTTATATAACGATGGACCAAGGTAAATGTTATTTTTTTTTATAAAAGCGGTATGTGCAGGTGGAATTGGACAGATATATTATCTTTACGACGTTTAGTCATTTTTACAAATGGAGTAGTACGATGTTGAAATTGAAGAAGAAAGAGGATCGGCCGAAAGGTAGCAACTTTCAATTTAGCTCTGTGAGCAATTTCAAGGGGTTTCAGAATGGTCCTAGCAGCGCCTCCCCAGCAGGAGATACAATAGGTGAGGATTGTCTGACATAGTGCAAAGTAAACATTACGGATGATTATAAGGTTAGCTACGTGTCGTAAGGTCTTAAAAATATAAATCAGCTTTCGGACACGTCCTGAAAGAGCGCTGATGTGTGATTTAAATTTGAGATTTTTATCTAACACTATTCCTAGATATTTAATCTGTTCAACGGGTGTAAGGGAAGGACATTGACAATTAATTTGGTCTTGCATGGAACACGAGTGCGCTTTTATGGTGAAGGCAGTACTAGGTTGAGAAGCAGAGCTTATGGAGAAGTGAATGAAACTTGTTTTTACCGTGTTGAAAGTTAAGGAGTGTGAATCGAGCCAGTTTAGAGCACAGTTAAAACCATGTTGTGTCCTTATTTGTAGGTCCAACCACGAGTCCGCAGTGAATGTTATTGCAGTGTCATCTGCTGTTGTTTCTACACGTCATTTTGGCAGATGATATTAAATCGTTCATGCATCATTAAAAAAAACGACCATTTTACGCCTTTTAGCAGAAGCTGCTACAATCTGTCAAATGCTTCAAATTACAGATGTTTCACCATAAGTGGTATTTTTAAACTATGTGTTAGCGCGCTAAATCCCTTTGATGTACCGCCATCCGCGCGATAACGCACACGCAGCCCGAATGCTCGTAACGATAGCCGATAAATGGGCGGTCACATCAGCGTGTATCGTATCATGGCGCAAAGTAATTAAAAATAAAACGTATATATGAATCATCTATTGTGGCCATTTTGTGATTTATGAAATGAAACGTATTATGAAACATCTATTGTGGCCTTTTTAGACCCCCTGATCTGAATCCGTAGTATTACCTTAAGCTACTGGTTGTGAGTTTATTATTAAGTATGTATGTGCAGGCTAATTACGTAACACAAATGTCAATACCTTTTATTTTGTTAATGAATAATGCATTATTTACATTGGTGCCGATTCCCTTGTTAACAAACTAAACTAAAATTAGACAATATAATTCCCATCTCTTACTGCTTAGCAGCTGAAGAAAAGGACGGCGACAGATACGAACTAAGTATAAATTAGTTTTTTCTTGAACTTCGCTGTGTTTTTCAATTCAATTTCAATTTAATTTATTTAATAACAATTTACATTGTGTCTGAAATCATTCATAATAAATAAAAAGTAAACATAACAACTTCCATTTGAACATAGGTACAGTCAACAGCAAAAGTGGATGATCAAAATCAGAAATTCAATACTAATGAACGAAGTTCGTGTCGGAACTGTGTGGCGTCGAAGTGATTCAAAAGTATGTGTGTGACAATCACATACTTTTAATAAATAAACTAGTAATAAATTATATAAATTAGTGTTAGTAAATTAGTATTGAATTTCTGATTTTGATCATCTACTTTTGCTGTTGACTGTACAACAATAATATTCATTCAATGTTAATTAAATAAATAATACAAATAATAGGTAATACATTAAACATTTAAAAATAATAATAACAGATTCACAGATATAAAATAAATTAAATGTCAACTCAGGCAATGTCTTATAGCTAAAGTACCTACGATAATGTCAAAACGGTGTAATTAACAGAATGAAAAATGCATGGTAATATCACATATCGTCAATTGAGTAGAGACATTTATCCAAGAAGAATGCTTAAAGCTTTGCTTTAAACAAGGACGTGTGAATCAAGCTTTTTAAGTCTACAGGTAACTTGTTAAATATCTGCACTGCTTGATATTGTGAACTGTGTTTTACAATATTAAATTGAGGACTTATTTTACTTCTTAAATCTTTCCTACGTGTGTTCTCCCTGACCAGTCTTTCTTCATATGTCTTATATTCATGTATATACTTTTTTAGATTCATTAGGAGTACTAAAACGTAGAGACAGGGTACGGAGGTTTTAATCAATACTTTCTGACATGTATATGGTTGCGCTTCATAATTTATAGTTATTATATTTTCTTACCTCACCTTATGGTGATTGGAAGGCATTGGTTTAATAGTTCTAATTTATTAACTAAGTGTCATATATCGTTGGTTTGGTGATATCCTATTGGGAGTCGCCACTGTCAGCGCGTCGAAGCTAGTGACATCTGCTGGCTTCGAGAGTCTCGTTTTAACCACGGGATAGTGAGCACGCGTGCTTTTATATATGTCGTTAGTTGCTCGGAGTCGCTCCATCTCGCCCTAAACCCTGAACTGAACCTACATCAAGTGTTATCTGTATTACCTAGACCTAGACTATGTTGTGTATCGCTGGCCAGCGTAGTGTACCTAGACTGTGAGCTGGTCATCCCGAACGCGGCATCTATCTGCTTCTGCTTGGGGGTCGCTGTATCAAAGGTATGTGGCATGATTAATAAATTGAACTTTATCCATTGCCTTTCGTCTCATTTGCGTATTTTTTCTCCTTAAAGTTAGCACTGCTGAATCAGCAATTATAGCCTAGATTGCTCTAATAATCTAGGTTCACGCGCGTGTGATTTTACTAGTAACTTTCAAATTCTAGAGGTTATACGCACCAGTATAATTGTATGAACATTTTAGTTTAGATCAAATTATGATTTTAATTTGATCTAATCATTTTTAATTAATAATATCTGTCCCTTTCTGGTTTTATTGAAAAGAAAGAGATATAAATAGCTTAAAATATATTTAGCTTGTGCACAACAGAATTGGCACCATTGTCGAACAGACATCATTTTCAGACATATGAAGCAATGGATTATTAATTACCTCAAAACCCTTCAGATTGAGATTGCAAGTGTGTTACGCAATCAACCCACAGGTTATTGACTATATGCAATTAATAAATTAGTAGTTCCTTGACTGACTGCAATGTATACAAAATGTACAGCCTACACAAGAAAGAATGGATTCACTAAGCCTCTAGCAACTTGTACTTGAAATATACTCGTTTTACAGCAAGGTAAAGAAGGTGTTGAATTTGTTCTGATGGTGCGAAAGGGTACTAAACCGCAGTACAAATCCTTTAATGCTCCACCTGAACTCGCGAGCAACCTCCAACAACAGGCTTTGGCGGATAAACAAGAGATGGAGAGGATGAAATTGTACGTATGACATATTTATTGAATTTATTCCTACAGGTTGCTTTATTTTATTTAAAAACAAAAAACTTTTCCCCACACTAGGAATATCTCCTGTATCGTGGGTATATTTCGATAATACTCACATACATAAACAACCTGACCTGGAACAACTACCTTTTGGCTTAGCAAATATTTGTTCCGTGCGGGAATCGAATCCGACACGGAGCACTGCCGTGCTGCGTGTCCAATCGCTCAGTCTGCTCAAGTGCGCCGTGTCGTCAACTTTTGTAACTCTATACTTTTAAATATTGCAGAGAAAACACTACCCATCTAGATATATATTTTCCTTATGAAATAATTAATAATTTACACTGAAAATGTTTAAGGTTAACCCTAAATATCTCGGAAAGGCAAGAAGAAGAAGAATACAGCGCCGAAAGTGGAGGAGGATCTGGTGGTAGTGGCAACCCTAACAGAGGGCAGCATGTGCGACAGAAATATCAGCACCCTAAAGGGGCGCCCGATGCTGACCTCATATTTGGACCTAAAAAATTTAAATAGCCCATAACCCTCTGCAGAGAAAAGGTGACAGGGTTAATGTGCTAAGGTAGGCCGCGATATTAAATTTTGTCACTGTGTGTGAAATTTGATCAACACTGTTGCAATTTGCAAAAAATGAGTTTTGCTATGTTAGTGCAATTGTCTTGAAATGAACTTTTAAAAACTCTTTGCTACTCTGGGCTGTACTAGAATTCTGTATTTGCCAAGTGAAGAGAGAACAAATGGGGACTGTTGTGTTTATGAGTATGTTAATTATTGTACTAAAATATCTCAGGAATAAATTGAAAGCTTATTTACGGCTTTTATTTTATTTCTACCACAACTTATTGTTAAAAATGTTAAAAGAAGTGGCAAACCAAACAAACAAAGCATACAACTGACATAATAAGATTATGTATAAGTTTAAGAAAATCTTAGATCCTCATATTTTTTTTAGTGTGCGCAACAGGGTCTCCCATTGTCTGTATTTCCGCCGTTATCGCGTACCACACAATTGCGGCGCACGGTGGGCTGAAAATCGAGCTTCATAGTCATTAAACACGTTTTCTCTTTTAAATAAATTGTTTGATTGAGAAAGGCTTCTAGTGCCTTCACTAATCATGAATATAATATATGTAAAGAGGTTTACTGCAGTCTTATAGAGAAAGACAACGCCTTAGTGGCAGTCATATTTTTAATTAGTCTGTGGTGACAGTTGAAGTAGAAACCTTGTAAGAAAAACGTGATGAATATTGTACTATAATAATTGGCATTAAATGTAGTTTCTTAGGTTTTCAAAGAAACGCAATTACGCCTTTTATTTCTCTATCCATGAAAACTTATTTGGAAGTAAAAGCAGGAACAGAATAATATCATTATAAAACTAAATTTTCTGCAAATATTTAAATAAAATGGAAAACTTGAGGTTTGATTTTGCCTTGAAACCATCTGTAGATGAAAAATCGAACATATTATGCATTACGTCAATATCTACACCTAATGGAAATTTTTGGAATACCAGCCGAATACCAACCAGCAAATTTACATCAAACAATAACAAATACTCCCAACTATGCCAAAATAAGAAAAACATTAACTAAGAGACATCAAATTAGAAAAATATGGATAACTTTGACAGATGACTTATCAAAAACATATTTGGATAAAGAACAAAACATACAGTTTAATGATTTTTACCTTGAAGAAATTTTGGAGAAAACAAATTATCCTGAATCTACTTCCGGTGACTCAAATGAAATGTTAGGAAAACTGGAGAAGTTACTTGAAGTAAAACACAGGAAAAATTGCAAAAGAATTCATGATTGACAAATTCACGGGCAGGGACTCAAATGCTTACCAGTGGATTAAGGGTTTTTATAAAGAATGTGAACGCTTCCGAATTGACGAAGATAAGAAGAAAATAGAAATTTTAAATTTTTTTTTGGAATTCTCCAGTGTTGATTGGTACAGTTGCGTGCTCATGAAACTTACTGTGGAATCAGAATGGAACAAATGGGAGAAAAAAATCTGTGAGACGTTCGCAAATAAAGGATGGTCCCCCATTAGATATGCTCTTGGCTATAAATATCAAGCAGGATCTTTACTTGAGTATGCTTTAAAAATAGAAAAGCTGTTACTGGAAGTAAGAAAATCGATTGATGCAGGTACACTTATAGACCTTATAGCGTTTGGCTTGCCCAATTATGTGGCTGATAAAATTGACAGAGGACTTTTACAAGAAACAGAAGATCTCTACAATGAAATAGGAAAATTGGAACATCAAGTTGAGAAAAAAATATAATACGAAAAATGAAATTATAACACACAAATAGATACACAAACTAAAAAAATTGAAGAAAAAACACCATGCAAGATCTGTATCAACGAGAAAAAAGGGAAACGTTATCATCCTGAAGAGAACTGCTGGTTTTCAAAGTATAATAAAAAAGCGGTTGTGAAAACTGTAAATAATTCAGAATTGGAAATTGAATTGAACGAGAAGAATCCAAAAAACTAGAGGTACCACCATTAATAAAAATTAAGTTACTACAAAATGACACCTTGAAAGTTTTTGGAATTTATGACTCAGGTTCAAATGTGTCATTAATTAATGCAAAATTATTGAAGATACAACAAAATAATACAAATGATGTACAAATAGTAAACTTTAATGGTGAGAAGAAAACAAAAGGCATGGTAACATTAAAAATAAAAATCTACAATATTGAAAGCTGTATGGATATATTTGTAGTAATGAAAATTTCAATTATGACTTTCTGATTGGCTTGGATTGTATAAAAAAAATCAAATTAATACAAAATGAAGAATTAAAAATCATACAATGCAAGTATCCAAACGAGAAGAAAATAACCTCAAATGAAGGGCATATTAAACACAAAGATGTCAAAATTCCTGATGTACTAGGTGACAAAAATGAAGAGACACTGTTTTTAAAATCTGAGGTTTTAAAACAAGAAATTAAACATATATATAAAATAAATTTCAATGAACATATCAATTCGGAAGAATTTGAAAGGACAGTAAACTATATTGTATCTATATTTATACCAACAATCAGAAATAGACAAGTTAATAGAAAAATACAAATCAGTCTTTGCTAAAGACAAATATGACGTCGGCACTGTACGAGATTATGAAGCTCATATAGACTTAATGGTGGATAAATACTGTTACAAACGTCCATACAGATGTATGGCTGAAGATAGAATTGAAATAGAAAATCAAATATCAAAACTATTACAGAAGAATATGATTGAGGAATCGTACAGTCCATTTGCTGCTCCAGTAACTCTGGCATATAAGAAAGAAGATGAAAAAAAAAGCAAGGTTATGTATAGATTTTAGAGAATAGGGTATTACAACCATTTTTGAAAAGTGTCTCAATGAAATTCTGTAGTGCTAAAATGATACCAAAAAAAACACAAAATTTTTATTCAATCGGTAAGTGCCATAAAAATGCATCTAAATTTTAAATTTTCAAATTTCGCGCGTAGTTTGACGAAAACGCCTCTTACTGGACGCCATATTGCTCAGCGTAAATGACGTCAGTTCGTTTTGTATCAAATGACCTCATATTAAATATGATAATTGTATATCATTTAAAAATAATTAAAAGCATATTTTGTACTAGGTGTAATAATGAAAAAATTACGTTGGTTAAGATAATAATAAAAGTACAAAGCCTATATTACGCCAATCGGTTGACTGACAGTTGACAATTTATTGTTTACACAGCCGTACGGCGTAATAACATGGCCGGTACTATTTCATGGTGTTTTAAAACAGATTAAAAATACTGAAAACTTTGAATTGAATTTAAAAATATGGTTTGTTATTTTATGAACTAAAACTTACATTTTCCGACTGCTTTATGCCTAAACTGTCTCAATAACATATTTATAGATTTTTTCTCGTATAGAGTAAAATACCCTATTAAACAAAATTGTCATGCCTCAATCTCAGCCTTTTCCATTGATTGAAGATTTAATGATTAAAACTGTAAACTGTAAGTATTTTTCTACATTTGACGTAAATTCCGCATTTTGGTCTATTCCATTGAAAGTTCAAGATAGATATAAAACGGCATTTGTAACACAAGAAGGCCATTTCCAATGGACATGCCTCCCTTTTGGATTGAAAACGGCCCCAGCTATTTTTCAAAGAATATTGAGCAACATCATAAGAAAACACAAACTGTCTAATTTTGCAGTAAATTTCATAGATGATATTTTGATTTTCTCGAAAACTTTTCAAGAACACATAGTACATTTATCAAGGCTGCTGGAGGCAATACAAACAGAGGGTTTCAGACTGAAATTTTCGAAGTGTGCTTTTGCAAATAAGGATGCCAAATATTTGGGTCACATAATAGAAGATAATACAGTTAGACCTCTGAAAGATTACTTAACCGCTGTCAAAAACTTTCCGGTCCCAGAAACAAGAAAGAATATACGGCAATTCCTAGGAAAAATTCATTTTCATCATAAATTTGTTCCACACACTGCAATTATCTTGGATCCATTGGACAATTTATTAAGAAAAGATGTAAAATTCATATGGTCTGCAGAATGTCAAATCGTTTGATAAAATAAAAACATTAATAATAATAATAATAATAATAATAATATTTATTTGCATAAAACATGGTGTACAAAGTTGTTTTAAAAGACATTAAAGAGCATACATGTTTTGCTTAATATCATAGCATGCAAATTTTAACCAATTCTCAAAATCTTTGATCCTGAACTACCAATAAACATTTACACGGATGCTAGTATCAAAGGAGTGGGACCTATGCTTAAACAAAAAGATGAATACGGAGACAGTAAGCCAGTTGCTTATTTTTTTTTTTAAATATCTGATGTTCAAAATAAGAATAAGGCAATTTATCTAGAATGTCTGGCCATAAAAGAAGCTGTAAAATATTGGCAGCACTGGCTTATGGGAAAAGAATTTATGGTTTACTCAGACCATAAACCATTAGAAAATATGAACATCGAGGCTAGAACTGATGAGGAACTAGGTTTGACATATTATTTGTCCCAATATAATTTTAAAATGAAATATATTCCAGGAAAATCAAATCAAGAAGCAGACTGTTTAAGCAGAAATCTAGTGCTAGAACCTCATGACAATGCTGATGATTTTTTAAAAGTAGTAAATTTAATAAACCTACAAGATATAAAAAATAACCAAAATACAAATTTTAAGATACAAAAGGACAAAACCAAACTTATTTTAGAGAATGAAATTTACTACAAAAAGCATAAAAAAAGGAAAAAAATTATACTATCAGACACAAGATATGCTTATATTGCAACATCAAAAAATCAAAGCTCTGGAGATTTTATCAAATTAATAAGTGATGTGGCACAGAGCTACAATATTGATATGGTATTAACGGACAAATACCCTGGCATAAATTCCAAAGAATTTAAAGAATTTCTTAAGATGAAAAATATAGAAATTATTTTCACTGCTGTTGATGCACCATTTTCAAATGGGCTTAACGAAAGGCTAAACCAAACTTTAGTCAACAAAATAAGATGTAAAATAAATGAAAGCGATAAGAAAACAGCATGGACAACTATTGCACAGAAATGTGTAGAAAAATATAACGAAACAGAACACACAGTCACGAAGTTTGCTCCAAAATATCTTTTGGAAGGCGAAAACGTAATGTTCTACCACTAGAATTAAAATCCAGATATACAAAGGAAGATCTGAAAAGAGATAAAAAACGAGCCTTTAAAAATACAATAAAATCTCATAATTATAATAAAAAAAAATTTGACCAACAGAGGAAAGAATATAAATTGGAAGTGGGTGATAGAGTCTATGTGGAAAATGGAAATCGACTAAATAGACGGAAAATGGATGAATTGAGAATTGGACCATACACAATTCTGAAGGTGGTTTCCAAATCAATCTATGAAGTTGATACCGGACACAAGAAAGCGGAGTCAAGCTTATACCATATTACAAAATTATCTCCAGTATTGGTTTCAAAATGAACAATTACATACATAGTTACTTGCAATTGCTTCTCTCCGAGGGGGGGGGGGGAGATGTAGAGAGGTTTACTGCACTCTTATAGAGAAAGACAACGCCTTAGTGGCAGTCATATTTTTAATTAGTCTGTGGTGACAGTTGAAGTAGAAACCTTGTAAGAAAAACGTGATGAATATTGTAAACTATAATAATTGGCATTAAATGTAGTTTCTTAGGTTTTCAAAGAAACGCAATTACGCCTTTTATTTCTCTATCCATGAAAACTTATTTGGAAGTAAAAGCAGGAACAGAATAATATCATATTTTTTTTGGTGTGCGCAACAGGATCTCCCATTGTCTGTATTTCCGCCGTTATCGCGTACCACAAATTGCGGCGCACGGTGGGCTGAAAATCGAGCTTCATAGTCATTAAACACGTTTTCTCTTTTATATAATTTTTTTGATTGTGAAAGGCTTCTAGTGTCTTCACTAATCATGAATATATATAAGATATACCATTTCATAGTTAAATAAAATTATAGAAAAAAAAAAAAAACTGTAGGTATGTACGCCTAACTAATAAATGCAAATATCTTCAAAACCGCTTCCTTAACCGTTATATCCTTACAGACGGGTATTCTACAATTAATTTTTAATTTTTTGGCGTATATATAGCGGTGACAGCTGCGCTTTTTTTTAAAGATACATAATGTTATACAAAAAAATGATGGAACTAAAATTTGTACTTACATCTGGACCAACGGGTTTATGGACTTGAAATTTTGCAGAGAGGTGTCTGTATTTTAGTAAAACACTACTACATTAGCAACATTAAGAAATATGTATAATGACATCGACAAAAATATATTAAGTGATAATTTAATTACGCATTCTAAGAATTCGTTATTAACACTGTATTATAAAAAAATCGTGTGCATTTCGACCGCGCGGCCACGGCGATATGTCGAAAAAAAAAACTATTCCAAGATTATGTAATATTTTGTAAAAGCTGATTCCCAAAACCATAAATTTGTCGAAGTTATGGTTAAAAAGTTATAAGGGTTTGAACGTGGCCGCGCCATTGAAACGCGGAGAACCGCGCGGCCATGAACTAAATGATACCTAATGGATATACAGAACAACAACCTGGCAAATAATAACATTAATAACACAAAACTTGTTAGTTTCAACTGTAAGTCGATTACCCGCTCAATTGATTGCGTGAGAGGTATATGCAGATCAGCGGACATAGTTGCCTTACAAGAGACGTGGTTGCAGCCGCAAGATCTTTTGTTCCTGGGCACGATTGATGCTGAGTTCGAGTTTACGGGAAAGTCGACGATAGATACCGGCGCCGGTGTGCTATGCCGAAGGCCATTCGGAGGTGTCGCTTTACTTTGGCGGAAAAACATATTTCAATCGGTATCTGTCATACAGTGTATAAGCACAGTATAAGTAATAGTATACAGTAGCGACACGCTCTGCCCCCCACCGAAACAGTGTTCCTCACGTCTACGCGCGCCGCACTTGCTCTGGCAATTCCTTGTAGATCAAGGCTGATTCGCGGCACGAGAACACTTGTAGCTCATTTGTGAAAAAAAAATGGTTCGTTATTGTGCAGTCAGTGGATGCTTACGGAGCGATAATTATGATAAAAATCGGAGATTTTTTGGATTTCCTTCAGAAGAATCGAGGTAAGTAATGCAATCCTAGTAAGTTTAAGTAAGTAATATACTTACCTACCTAAGAAAGTACACAGTGGCCAGATTGAACCGTCATAAAGTATTCGGGAGGTAGATCTAATTTCAAAGAACGACGGCCTTTTTTGAAATTCGATCTACCTCCCGAATATAATATAATAATATACAACTAATTAAAGATTATGAGACCAATTAACTCGTTCCAAATTAGGTAGGTATCAAATAAGTTTCACTTTTAGGGTTCCTTAATCAAGTGGTAAAATCGTAATCGTCCCCACCTGTCTGTCACACATACCCAAATAACTCTGTCTGTTTACAAGCACTGTATTTTGTCATTTTCAATCAATGACGTATTATAAATAGACGCGTCATAGGTACACGAACATTAGTGCACTTTAAAACGGCGCAAAATTTTATATCTACATACCAGTAGGCACACACAATTATACAGTGCAAAGAAAAGGACATAAGCATACAGTGTACACCTGTTAGAAAAAGATAAACATACAAATTTTGTTACGTCAGTTATGTGTGAATTACGAGCGATACTGACGTATAGCCGCGACACTGGGTGGTAGGTACGTGACTAAGTGAATCCCCGGCAATTGCCTTGCTTTAATATTGCCATTATTGAGCACGGGTAACGCATCTAAGTGTATTATATCATTGTTTTCAATGTTGTTTTTAAGTTTTAGGGTCCCAGGTAAAAAAGTCATAACCATGTGTACCTGTCTGTCTTAACATAGCCGAATCACTGCGTCATATTTATGTATTCTGGCATCTCTTATTCTGGCATATCTTCTGTATTCTGGCATATCAATCATGATTTTTAGTTTTAGGGTTCCGTAGTCAAAATGACAAAATCGTAATCGTCTGTCTTTCTTCCATTTGTCTGTCTTTACCTATACCGTCCGAATATATTATGGTTCTAGTGGCACACGGTGGATCGAAAATCGAGCTTCATAGTCATTTAAAACTTTTTCTCTGTACACTCAGCTATCTGAATGTACCGTAAAGGGGGTTGACTGTAGCCTATCAACAACCCTAGCTCCCTAACACCCTAGCCCTAAACATATAACAGCAATATATACGTATATATATAGTGCGGGAAGCCTGTTGCCATGAGACCTAAGGCAACAGACGGAATGTGGGAAGGATGAAGGGTGTATTGGATGGGATTTTCTCACTGCCGATCCGCAGCCTCACGGACCGACCAATAACCAAGGCTGTGTATGGCCAGAGTTATCGGTAACCATTTATAGGCGCAGTAACAGTGAGAGGAGTCGATGGTCTCGTCGTAAAGAAACAGCGTTGCTCGAAGTGTAGAAAGAGACTTTATTACAATTTTACATGTTATTTATACTAATCTATTTACATGTATGAGTATATAAATTATATTAACGCACTTGTGTGAAACAGCTGATGCTGTCCAATAATTAAATAACAAATAACAAGTATTGACGTAAATTCGGGTTCACCGCGGTCACTGCCCTGCTGCGTCGGCATGTTCACATCCTCGCGTGAACATTCTCTTTTATATATATTTTTTGATTGTGAAAGGCTTCTAATGCTTTCACTAATCATGAATATATAGAAGATATATCATTTCATAGGTAAATAAAAGTATAGAAAAAAAAAAAAAAATTGTATGGCGCCTAACTAATAAATGCAAATATCTTCATAACCGCTTCCTTAACCGTTATATCCTTAAAGATGGGTATTCTACAATTTATTTGACATTTTTTGGCGTATTTTATATAACGGTGACAACTGCGGTTTTTTTTTTAAATACATATTAGGTATGTTATATAAAAAATGGTAACTTGAAATTTTGCAGAGAGGTGTCTGTATTTTAGTAAAACACGACTACATTAGCAAAATTAAGAAATATGTTTAATGATATCGACAAAAAAATATTAAGTGATAATTTAATTACGCATTCTAAGAATTCGTTTATAACACTGTAACTTAACTCATCTTGGGTCTTGTTGCAAAAATAACGGAATCTGATAAAAGAAGTAACATGTTGAGGATATCCTCATTCGAATTTTGTCTGTTTTTCTTTCGCGAATTGCGATATCTAAATCTACGAAAGTCTTTGTTGCGTGACTCAGACGCTTCCTCTGATAGGCTCCCGATCGGCATGATTGCGTTACTGGCAATGATATCTACCCCGTGTATTAGCAATTTGTGCACTGTCGCTGGCATACGGTACCAATATTCTGCTGGTATATGATCCGCGGCCGCGCGGTTCTCCGCGTTTCAATGGCGCGGCCACGTTCCAACCCTTATAACTTTTTAACCATAACAGCTTTTACAAAATATTACATAATCTTGGAATAGTTTTTTTTTCGACATATCGCCGTGGCCGCGCAAGTCAACCTACCCGAAACTGTCACATTTTCACAATCAATCTTAAACCTTATTCTTTAACCATAAAGTTAAAAATCGATTAAAGAAATGTGACTGATTGTAGTAGCTTGATGTGCTGGCGTCTGTACATAAATAGTAAAATAAATAAATAATATGGAAACAGTTGCACATAGAACCGGATATGTAAGCAGTTTATACAAATCTGTGAGTAAGTAGGTATTTACTCATTTGTATGAAGCCGCCCGCTCCACCCGCCGTACTACAACAACAACTTATAAAGGCACAACAATTTAATTAAATAATAATAATATGCAAAATGTATAGGTAAAGGTTTTTAATCATCACAGCAGCATTTTTATAATTGTTAGACATCGATCAAGTGAACGATTTCGTGTGCTTGGGAGCAAGTCCGTCAATTTCTATACAAATTGAGCAAAATGTTAACCTCGCTAGAGATATGTACCTAGATATAGACGGGCGGCATACATGCATGCCACTAACAAAAGAATTTACCTACATGGGACTCACTTAACTCTTTTTTAAATATTTATGTCATGTCGCGGCCAGTCCGCGTGGCAACTACGCGCCCCCTCCCCGCCTCGCACTCACCGAAATTATCCTGCTCCACTACTTGCTTGCGCGTATTTTCAACTAAATTTGCAATTTCTGAATCGTGACATCAAATTTTGATAAAAAACAAAATTGTAGTACCCAAAAACCCATTATTAAACAAAAAAATCACAGTTACGATGTTTAACTACTGAGAAATACTTTATTATTAAAACGTAAAAAATAAATGTTTAATTTTTTTGTTAAATGTCTAAAAAGACGCAAAATAGCTTAATAAGACTTAGTTACCATTTTGGCTTACCTAGATATTGAGATCTGAGGAATACTGTGAAAAGAAACAAACATGCGACTTTGGTTTTCGATTAATTTTGATAATAGCTAATAGCATTTGAATGCACCTCAAAATTATACTAACAAGGTATTTGGTTACCTATTTTGCTTTTAGGAAAAAGTTAGATAATGTATAAAATCTATTTTTTTTTATAAAACATAGTTACCTCCCTGAATTTTTAATATCATAATTATATCTAAATAATAATTGATATTCAATATCAATATGCAATAAAAGAATAAAAACAACGAGTTATTGAATTATGTCCAGGTTGAGCTAATTTGATGCGCCTATAGTACAGGGAAAAGTCTGAAATAATAAAAAAAACATCTCGTCTGAAAATAATACATTTGTAATTAAATCATAAAAAATATAGTCTTTATTTAAAGTACGTAATCAATCATCAATCATCAGTCATAATCGTATGGATGACCAAATCACGGAATTTGAATGGAACCCTCGTTGGGCGAGTCCGACTCGCACTTGTCCAGTTTTTGAAATAAATTCGGATTAAGTTGAGTTTTCAAACATGTGTCAAAATTAAAAGTAGGTAATTTAAATCAAAAGCACTAAAGAGTATTGATATCAATTACGATGCAAATCACTCCCAAAATAACATTCTATCCCTTTTTAACCCCGTGTTAGGTCATGACTGTGATGAGTTTCAATAAAATAAAAAAAAAAACGTCTTCCATCAATTCTGTTAAAGAATGTTTATGCAAAATTTGAAATAGATTGGCCCCAGGAATCACGTTGTCCCATACAAACTTTGTCCTCGTTTTTCACCCCCTTAGGGGAAGAATTTCGGAAAATCCTTCCTTATCGGATGGCTACGTCATACAAAGAACACACCCTCCAAGTTTCAGGTCTCTACGATCAGTGGTTTAGGCTGTGCGTTGATCCGTCAGCCAGTCATTCGGGATAAATAATTTTATATATAGATAGATAGATAAATAGAACTGCAGTATACAATTTTTGCTTTAATGTCTTAATAATATTAATAATACGGCATTATATACAGTAACTTTAGAAGGTTGGTAAAGAATTTGGGTAATTAGATAATTCCTCATCATCAATCATATCGATCATCCATATTGGTGATATTGATCATATCGTTAAAACCCAAAATCTTTACAATACAGTGTTAAAATCGAATTTTTAGAACGCGTAATTAAATTATCACTTAATATTTTTTTGTCGATGTCATTACACATATTTCTTAATTTTGCTAATGTAATAGTGTTTTACTAAAATACAGACCTCTCTGCAAAATTTCAAGTTAATAAACCGGATGTAAGTACAAATTTTAGTTCAACCATTTTTATAACATAAATTGTATTTAACAAAAAACCGCAGCTGTCACCGTTATAAGTATAAAATGCGCCAAAAAATGTCAAATAACTGGTAGAATACCCATCTGTAAGGATATAACGGTTAAGGAAGCGGTTTTGAAGATACCTATTTGCATTTATTAGTTAGGCGCCATACAAAATTTTCATTTTTTTTTTCTATAATTTGGTTTACCTATAAAATGATATTTCACACTTTGTAACAGATTAAGCGCAAGACCTGAAAGTAGTTTGCTTAGAATCGGCTTCTGAATCGATTTTCGTAATTATTTATATACGTTAATTTTTCACGAAAAAGACTTTTCATTAACTGAAATTAGGATCATTATCACAAGGTAATAAAAAATTAAATTTAAGGAAATTTGTGCCTTATCTCAAAGGAATACCTAAAGCCTATTCAAATGCACGACCGAATTTGCAATTCCCTCAATGCTATCCTATGTGCAGTGAGCGTTGATTAAAAACGTTAATTTAAGGAAGGTTAATCCTTATTTCAAAGTAATACGTCTTCTTATTTAAATGCAGAACCGAATTTGTAGTTCGGAGTGGCTTTCTCTACACACACACATAAACATACCTTGGAAAAGCATAAAAGCACTGTAATAAACGTCGGCGTACCAAAAAACACCACGGATCTGAGTCATCGGGTTGTGGTTGCACGGACTCTCCAAATGTCGTATCGGAACCAATCATATCTGTTCCTAATGTGATTCCCGCAATCCCTGCTCCCTCTCCAGTTATTCCCCCTACACAAATAGGAAGAAAACTGTACGAAAAGTCTGATATAGCTCCTTTTGTCATGCATGTACAAAAAAATGTTACATCTCCAGATGATGGAACCACACTGCATCCAGTCTCTTTCGGTAAGTTCCTTAAACAAAACGCCTTCCAGAATATAATAAATGGCAGTCTAAAAAAAATTGGCCGTTAAAATGTCAATATCGTTTATTAGTTATCTAGATGCTAATTCAATTATCACACATAAATGTCTTGACATTTACAATATTATAAGGCCTTTGTACCAACTTTCAATGTCACCAGAATGGGTTTAGTGCGTAGTGTAGGTACCTGCGGAATGGTCTCCCGGAGGAAGTTATTGAAAATATAACTGTGCCAATTGGTTGCAGTCCAATATTAAAAGTAAGGCGCCTTAACTTTAAATCCCTAGTAGATGGTTCAACCACCTAGAAACCATCCCAATCCATAGTTGTTACTTTTGATGGGCAGGTTTCACCTAAAAGAATTTTTATGTGCTACAATGCATTACCTGTAGATCTATATATTTTCCCTACTGTACAGTGTTTTAACTGTTGCCGCTTTGGACACACTAAACTTCAGTGCAGGTCGAAACCTCGCTGCTATAAATGTGGTCAAGGCCACACTGGGGATAGCTGCGAAAGAGAACAAGAAAGTGCATCTTGCTGCCTTTGTTCTGGTTGTCATTTTGCAACTTATAAGTCTTGCCCGGAATTTTCTAGACAAAAATCAATTAAAACTTATATGGTACAAAGTTCAGTTTCATATGCGGAAGCATCAAAAGTACATCCCCCAGTAAGTAAATCATATGCATACACTTTTATCTTCTCCTTCCAAAAACTTTTCTGATACTCCATCAATCTTCTCACCTAATAGAATGCCAGTATCAAGTAGTTATAAAAATACTGTCTTCCTTAAGCCACGCTCTCCCCCCAAATCTGTCCAAGGCTATAATAAAGAGGCACACAATGCCATTATTAAAGATTTTGACATTCCTCAACCATTGAATGGTTGTGCTTTTTCTAATAATTTCAATAAAGAAGAAAAAGAAACAAATTTTTCAATAAACGGCTCTTTCTGCATTACACAATCTTCTCTCTCAGTTTAATATTTCACCGTCCAACGCCTGCACCTTCTTTTATTATATCTCAATCCATTCTTAATGGACAGCACATCAAAAATACTCCAGTGGAACTGCCGCAGTCTAGTAAACAAAAAGAGTGATGTTATATATCTTTTAAACAAACATGAGCCATTTGTCTTTGCCTTAGCAGAGACTTGGCTCTATGACCATTAGAGAGGATAGATCTGATGGGTATGGCGGGGTAGCTATACTTATCAAGAATTCTATCCCATTCTCTATCATTAACTTACCTCCTCATAGTGAGGAAATTTCAATTGTAGCAATAAAAGTATATCAAACTTGTCTTGTATCTATTTACATACCTCACCCTTCTTCTTCTGTACTTCAAGAGATAAATAATCTCTTTTCATTTCTTCCTAAGCCTTTTTTAATATTGGGGGACTTTATTTGTCACCATCAATCATGGGGTTGTTCAACTTCAAATTGTTATGGGGATGAATTACTAGATATAATAGACAAACTTACATAACTTATGCATCTTGAACTCAGGATCTGCCACACGGCGTTCAGATCCCAACCAGAACCAAAGTGCAATAGACCTTTCTATCTGTTCTCCAAACTTAGCCTCTTCATTAACTTGGCATACCCTGACCTCCACTTAAAACAACAAACATAAACTACCTAATAAAAATAATAATGACTGGGACAAATTTCGAGACCTTAGAATAATAACGCATAGAAACCTAGTACGAGCTTCAAAAGTACGAGTATTCATACCTTACCATAAATGGTTTAGTAGTCGCAGCGAGCCAGCGTTGCCAGACCTACGGATTTGTCCGTAGATCTACGGACTTTAGGTCTTGTCTACGGACACACGGATTTTAGTTGCAAATCTACGGATTTTTGGTCGATTTCATACACGCGACTCAAACATTAGTGCAAGTTTTACACAAAAATAAAACTTGTATTATTAAGCAGAGACGATGCACAGCATCTGTGAGAGGGCGCTGTATACTTCCCGTTTATTGTTAGCCAATCACAGCTTGTTGACGTCACATGCACGACTAATCAGCGCAGAGTTCCGGTAGTCACGTGGTCCCAGAGAGGGGGTCGCTAATGGCGACCTGTCTTACCTTATAGAAGTCTCTCACCAGGAGCCCTTGAATGGATGCTGTGCATAGTCTCTGCTTAATAATACAAGTTTTATTTTTGTGTAAAACTTGCATCATTATTTGGCATTGGACGATTCACAGCATCTGTGAAAGACGTGTTTATAACTCCTGGTGACCACGACGAGGCTATGTGAGAAATTATAATATTAACTGAAAGATAAAACCACAAATCAGTATAGTATTATCAGTCAGGACTATAAATACCTCTAAGTAAAAGGTTTAGGTTCAATTTAAGTATCATATCAATCCTACTCTACCATTAGGTATTTAGGTATTAAACAAAAACAATGTGATAACAAATTGATCCATAGTGATCAACAATAATATGGCAAATTATTATACATTTAGGATTCAGAAGCAGAAATCATTAAAAAAAACAATTATTTTACACGTTAAAAATCATTTAATAATAAAACCAAAAATACGAACTAAAACCTCGTTAAATTAAAGTTTTACATAATCTTAACACCAAAATAAAACACCAATCACTAATACAAGTACTTACAGAGTTTTACAAGGTATGTACCGACTAAAGTTATAAATGTAACCTCTCACAAATCGCGTCGACAACTACCGTTCCATACGAATTCCAAAGAGCAAATGACCGATGCTTTTTTTTTTTTTTCGGATTGGCATCTCGCAAGTCAAGGTCTAGGAGGTTGTCGGCTGCTTAACCGGACTTTCCTGTGGTGCCTTAAAAAATATTATTTTTAGGGCCTCCACATCCAGGTCCAGCCAGGGCAAAAAAGCTTACAAACTAAGCGACTACACGCTAAGGGCACCCCCTGTGGGGTACGAGCCTTGGCTTAGGGCGTCGCTGGGAGAGGACAGCAAAGGGACAGGCTGGATCGGATTTCCATTATTTAGGGACGAATTTAAAACTACAGGCTCAGCGGCGCGGGCTGCACGAGCAAGGGTCGGGGAGGGGAAGTACGGGGTCGTCGCGGCGGGCCTCGGCGGCGAGGACGCAATGACGGCGGTCTGTGTCTGTGTTTCTTAACTGTACTGGTGGCCTTATTGCTCTCCTGGAGGAGAGTAATACTCAAACTCAAACTCAAAATCATTTATTTCAATTAAACCATTTACAGGTACTTTTGAATTGTCAGAGTCAGTCAGTCAGAAAGTTGAAGCTAGTTGCTCGTTCCAAACAGTAGGTTTCTATGGAGAAGAACGAGCAAGAAACTCCATAAACACTCTTTTAAAATCAGAATTTTTTTACAAATTTATTTATTTATTTAAAGAACATGGAAGACTTACAGCTAAAGCAAACAGAACAAAAAACAGTATATTAGACAGACAGGCAATAACAAGTCTCCACTTATAAAATACAGAACAAAACTAATTCCATGGACATTATAAAGGTTTAATAAGCAGCCTATGAAAACATAGGAACAGAAAAATTTAATAACATAAATGTAGGTAGTAGGTACACGGTATTTATGCACTTTTGCTCGTATTGCAAAATAAAGAGAAAACTAAATAACAGCTAAACGAAAAATCGAAATAATAACTAAATGAAAAAGTTTCGGCTTAAGCACCTCCTGGCTGAGGACCCACTGGTTAAGAATGGATCTATATCATGCTGTTTAGATAACCTATTAAAATTTCTACTCGCACGCACTATGTACGAATTCTGTCGATAATTTGTTGCAGATAATGGAACACGTAAGGGTGGATTGAAACGTTTAGACTTCCTAGGGGTGTTAAAATAAAATTTGGACAAAATTTCAGAGCAATTGATGTTGCTATTAAAGATTTTTAACAGAAAAACGCAGTCTGTAATCTCACGGCGATTGACTAGGGGTAATATGTGATATTTTTTACAGAGGTTAAGGTAATTTTCGGACTGATATGGTACTTTTTGATGATAGCACAGATATTTAATGAACCTTTTTTGAATGCTTTCCAAACGGTTAATATACTTGTGGTAGCATGGGTTCCATATTTCAGACGCATACTCCAAGTGGCTTCTAACAAAAGTACAATATAGGATTTTTAAGGTTTTAGCTTGAGTGAAGCACTTGGATAACCGCATTATGAAACCCAGCGATTTGGATGCCTTATTCACTATTGCATCAACGTGTGTTTCAAAACTGAGTTTAGAATCGTGGTAAACCCCCAAATCACGAATGGAATTTGATCTAGGTAGGATTTGGCCGCCTAGGTTATATGATGCGGTAATGATATTGCTCTTCCGAGAGTACGTAATGACTGAGCATTTGGCAGGATTGAGATCCAGCCTGCTTTTTTGACAGTAATCCTCTAAACGATTAAGGTCATTCTGGAGTATTACGTCCTTCTGTGACGATATTGTGGCATAGATTTTCATATCATCAGCAAAACACAATAGTTTGGATGAAGTCAAGCAAGAGTCAATGTCGTTAATATAGATTATAAAAAGCAATGGACCGAGCAATGAACCCTGTGGGACTCCACTAGGAATAGGGACCCAGCTAGATATATAATTATTAAGTACTACTGCTTGGGACCTATTCACAAGGTAAGAGGAAAACCATCTGAGTAGATCTCCACGTATTCCCATGCTATTTAATTTTGTTATGAGGATGTCATGATCAATTCGGTCAAAAGCCTTGCTATAGTCTGTATAAACGACATCGACCTGCTTACCATTGGCCATGGCATCAGTAATAAAATCATTAAGGAGAATTAGGTTTGTAACAGCAGATCTCCCCTTCAGAAAACCGTGTTGGAACGAGCTAAAGGAATTTTTCAGAGTAGTGTAAACCTGATTATATATAATTCTTTCAAAAACCTTTGCTATGATACATAGTTTGGATATAGGCCTGTAGTTCACTATGTCTGTTTTGACACCTTTTTTGTGAACAGGCGTTATAAACGCTGACTTCCATATTTGCGGGACAACACAAGTATTTAAGGACTTTTTTAAATAAAATCGAAATAGGTAACGCTATCGAAGGTGCACATCGTACAAGAAGTTTTGATGGAATATTATCTGGACCTGCTGCTTTAGATGTATCCAACTTACGAAGAAGGTTAGCGACTTCATCAATATTAACATTGACACTACAAATATCAGATGATAGGTTGGGCAATTCTGTATTAAGAGAAGCGGAAGAGGTTGTATAACTAACACTGGGATCGTGAAAAGTAGAACGAAAGTATTCCGAAAAAGCCTGACATATAGTTTCCCCTGTCCGCAAAGTATCAGTATTATAATTCAACGTACTTGGGATTGCGTTTGTACTATGTCGCTTTTTAACAAATGTCCAGAAATATTTTGGGTTACTTTTTATAGACGTTTCTGTTAAATCCAAATAGTTTTGGTAGCATTGAGATTCCAAAACTTTCACCCTTTCACGAAGTAACTTGAATGTTAATTCATCAGATTTATTACCGTAGGTTTTAAATCTTTTTAAGTATTTGTATTTTTCTTTAATTGTCCTAATAAGTGATGAGCTATACCACGTTGGATACATTTTATTTCGAACAGGTTTTTGTGGGATATATTTTATCTGTAAGTCAAAAATAGATTGATTAAAAAACTTCACTGAATCATCCATTGATCGCATCGCGAACTCCGTTTTCCAGTCAGTCGAACTTATGTCACTGCTAATTGATTCATAGTTACCTTTATCGAACAAAAATGTAGTACGAGGCGCACAGTCAAGCAAAGGTGAAACACACAAATCCAAATTAATTAATAATGCTGGGTGATAGGCATCAATAGGCACCAGCGGGCTAGAACATTCAGTCACGTTGACTATTTGGTTACAAAGGACTAGGTCTAGGATTTTGCCATACTTATTGGACACAGCATTATACTGACCAAAACCAAGCGTGCATAATTCATCACGAAGCAAAATTTCATCGTTACTGCTAGGATTACAAGGGACAAATTAGTGATAGATCGTCAGATGGGGCCCAGTTAATACCACTCATGTTAAAGTCACCAATAACGAGAAAGGTATCAGAAGAATTATTGATAACTGTGAGGTTTAATTGAGCAAGAAAATTAGAGAGTTGCGTAGAAAAAGAAAGACCTAAGTTTTGTTGACATAAGTAAATTACACAAATATGTAGGGTGATGATATTTCGAGTGATTGTATTTTTTTGGCGTATAGATAGCCAAAGGTCCTCTGCTGTAGAATGAAAGTTAGGTTGACAAATTACAGATAATTCTCTACGAGTAGCAATAAGTACCCCCCCACCACGCGATTGCCCAGTCAATACGTAGTCTCGGTCACGCCGCCAAACAATGTATCGTTCATGACTTCATGAAAAAACTCAGAATTTAAAACACCGTCCAATAACCAAGTCTCAGTAAGTACTATAACATCATACGAATTAAGTAACATTTCTCGGTAGAAAGAATGAGTTTTAGTCCTGAGACCGCGTACGTTCTGGTAGTAGATATTTAGGTTATGAGTCATTGAGAATGCTGACAATAATTGCATATAAACCAAGATAACTTACAATAAAACGTTTCAAAATATCATAGGGAGTACAGTACGGTCAACGTAACTTGGCGCGTCTGAAGTTAGCCGATTAGCTGCGCAGTAGACAATTTCGTTCCTAAAAGTTCCATTGCGCAGCCAAACAGCTAACTTCAGACGCGCCAAGTTACGTTGACCGTATTGTAATATGGTAGAATAAAAATATAATCATATAAAGAGGGTAAACTTTTAAAAAGTTTGTACGTGAACAATAATCATACGACCTCAAGTAGCAAACAACTGTGCGAAAAGGAAAGCAGTAATACGTGGTGCGTGCAAGTGCGAGCGAGCAAAAAATACTAACATGTGTTAGTGTTTTGAAGTGAACAGCGCAATAAGTAACATAAAGGATTTTTTTAGCTAAACAAAAGAAAGGTGTCGAACTCATTAGTGCGTCAGAGGTGTTAAACCTTTTATAAACAAGTAATATGATACAACCGACCGTAAGATTTATAATAAAACCCGATTGAGATATTATAATAAAATTGTGAAATGAATTTAAACATGGGAAACAATTTAAACAATCTTGTTTAAATCTGATTCTTTCCGGATAATTGCTACTTTAGAATTAGCATTTTTTAATACATGTATTTTCCCATGCTTTACCCATACGAACTCGTAATATTTCTCTTTGGCGATGATCTTAACCTTGCTTAGGAGCTTCTTGTATTCCACGCTCAGGTGATCATTGACATAGACGCGCTGAGATGTGCCCTGAAACCCAATATGGGATGTGGATAGGTCCTTAACGGCACGTGCTGCTGCTATAAAATCTTTCACATACCGGTTCAAGAAACTGACGATTATAAGTTTTTCATTAGAGTTAGAAATAGGCACTTTAGAAATATAATTCACTTGGGATTTGGGGCAGCTGTAATTAACAATCCGACCGAATGCGTCAATAATGGAAAAGAGATTTTCACCTTTCTTAACAGGAACTCCCTTGATTTCGACATTGTTAAGTCGCGACCGCTGTTCATAAGTTGCTAGTTCCAGCTTCGACCTAGCCAAGTCAGTCTGCAAACAATTTACTGTTTCCTGAAGCTTGTCAAGTTCAGATGCTTTAGCTTCCACCACTGCGAGTCGAGTCTCAAATTCATCAAGTCTGCCACTAGTGCCTTCACACGTAATTTTAAGCTCAGCCAACTCATCCTTTATTTGCCGGATATCATCCACCATGGCTGGCAAAGTAAGTAATTGGCGTTTCATGTCACGAATTTCACTTAGTATGGTTTCGAGGGACGCTGGTTCAGGAGTGGAAGGTATAGCTGGTGACGAGGTTCGACAAGTGGGACACTTCCATTGAGCCATTCTATTGGCACCAAGCTTTCTCCGTCCGGCTTCGGAGATATTAGCACACCCAAAATCCAGATGTTTTTGCAGCTCCCACATTGGACTCCATCGTTGAACTGCACGTTACAAGCCGCGCAAGTTTTCATTCTTGAAGCTCTCAGTATAACTTAAAATATAATTAAGACCAAATGAAATGACTGAACCAAAATTGATAAACTTATGTACTTAATGTAAAAGTAAAAAAGGTTGACGATCTATTATTTCGAGCGACGTGTACTGTGCTAATGAGTGTCCATAGACGAGTGAAATTAATTTAGGAAAAAAATAATTTAGGAAATTAATTTAGGTTACATCATTCATGTTGAATCTAAGGGTACAATGTGAGAACAATGTAACACGTCTTGCATGTTAAAAGAGGTCTAGAGATAAATATTGTTATAATAACAATTCAAACCAAAATTTAAAATAACCGAATAGCATCGTCAGGGTCGGTCAGAGTATGTCTCGGTCGTCGAGTCTTACTAATACGGGAGGGAGTGTACCGGGCGGCCGATACGATTAACGGGTTAGAGTGCTTCTCAGCAGTGTCGAAGAAGCGCTTGGCGGAGCGTTTCATGAACTGCTGGATGGTGGGTATTTTTAGATCGAGATGGAGGTTCTCGTTGCGAAGGTAAAAAGGGGCTCCTGTGATTCTTCGCAAGAAACGGTTTTGGAGGGTCTGCATCCTATGGAGACGGTATGGTTTCGCGTGTGCGAATACAGCACAGGCGTACGATGATGGGACGAATGCACGCCGTGTAAATGCGCAATTTGCACTTGAGTGACAATTTGCTACGTGCATTCAACATGAAGTAGAGCCTACCGAGAGCGAAAGCGGCGCGCGAACGCACCGTCTTTATGTGCTCTCCGAAAGTAAGATGGTGGTCCAGAATCACACCTAAGTATTTGGCTTGCTTCTCCCAAGGGATAGGCTTACCGAACATGGTTATCGGACTGGGCAGAGAGGGGGACGAACGCGGTTTGGAAAAGAGTACTGCCTGACTCTTGATGGGGTTTACCTCGATTCTCCATTTCCGGAAATAAGCGCCTAAGGCTTTTGCCGCGGATTGGAGGGTACGAGCTATGCAGTCTGGGTTACGACCCGAGTAATAGATGGCCGTGTCGTCAGCGAATAGAGCCAACTGGGCCTTTTTATCTTTGGGGATGTCGCTGGTGAACAGCGTGAAAATGAGGGGGGATACTACGGAGCCCTGAGGGACGCCAGCGCGTATCGGGTGGGGTGAAGAGAGCGCACCCTCGATGCGATAGCGAAAGGTGCGATTCGACAAAAAGTCACGCAAGATGAGCACGAGACGATCTGGCACTCCGAGTTGGTAAAGCTTGTATAGTAAGCCGTTGTGCCAGACTTTGTCGAATGCTTTCGCTATGTCAAAGAAGAGCGCACCCGTCATCAAGCCACGCTGAAAACCAGCGCTTATGTGTTCGACGATGCGGTGGACTTGTTGGAAGCAGCTGTGTTCGGTTCGAAAGCCAAACTGCTCGTCGGGAATGAGACTCTTTGCTTCGGCAAAGTCTTTGAGCCGCTTATAAATAAGCCTCTCGTAGATTTTGCCTAGAACATTGAGTAGACTAATGGGACGGTAACTGGTGGGATCAGACTTGGGTTTGCCTGGTTTCGGAATGCCGATAACGGTGGCCTCTTTCCATGCCTGAGGAAAAATGTTGTTGCTTAGAGCGCCATTGAAGATGGCGGTCATTAGCATTATGAGATGGGCGGGGAGGAGTTTGAACACCTTATTGGTGATACCGTCGGAGCCAGGGGCTTTCCGGGGTTTGAGCCTCTTGCACTTCGTCACAACACACTTTGCACAAACACGATCCTACCTCTGGAAGAGGTCCTGTTACTATTCCAGGAGGGATGTTTGGCATTGGGATCGCCCGCCAGTAAGACGGAGTCACCCAGGCCAAAAAGAGCAGAAAGGTCATCTTTGAGGAGGATAGGATCATCCTCCAATGGTGATGGAGGGACGTATGCTGATATAATAGTTAACGGCTGATGACCGGTCATGCCGAGCCGACAGACAGAGACCTCGAGGCGAGCGAGGGGAGGAGGGTCCATAGGAATGCAGTACAGAGCCTTTCTATAGTATATTAGGGTACCGCCCTTGTGACAACGAGACCTATCATTGCGAACTATACGGTAGTTGGCAATATTCGGGTCACGATGATGGGGCTTAAGAAAGGTCTCCTGTATGAGGAGGATATCAAGTTGATGGTCGCGGAGGAAATTGGCGATCTCATCACGTTGGTTACTAATGCCATTGGCGTTAAAGAATCCTAACTTAAGGGATCGGGGTTTGGTAGTGCACGGCCTTTCCTTATCCATTGGATTAGTTAGGGTAAAGTTTATCTAGGGCTTGCGTAATCTCCGGATACGCTTTGAACACCTTAAGGATGTCGCTAATATTAGCTTTGCACGCGAGTATATCCCTAGCCTAGCCATAGCTTCAGCAGCGGGGTTGCGGTAAATTTGGTAGGCGAGGTTGATGACTTCGCCTATCCTCTCGGTAGGGAGAGATGCAGGTACGCGGGAGGCTGAGGGCGCGGTTGAAACGGCGGGGGCGGCCTTAGAAGGGGCGGGGGCGGCCTTAGGAGCGGCGGCGGCGGCCTTAGGAGCGGCGGCCTTGGGTAGGGGGGGCGTGGTCGCGGAGGCTAGGTTCGGCGCGGGGACTGGCGAATCCATCAGCGCTGGCATGGGCAGAGATTGGGAGGGCCTCAATGCAGGGAACGCTCTCTGATGATTCAGCGAGTTCCATGGGGAGGGCATCTGAAGGCTGAGACGCTCGGGCATCTCTGAGGAGGGAATCTTAACAGAGGGGCTTTCCCTTTGTTGACGAGCGTTCGCACGCTTTGTCAATTTGGGAGAAGAGGATTTTGGGGCTTTGGGGCAGCCGCGGTAATAATAATAATAATAATAATAATAATCCATTTATTTTCAGGCTGCATAGGCCCATAGATAAATTACCTTAACCTAAACATACATATTTTATAATTTGTAACTTTTGTTAGTAGAAAAGACTTAAGACTATTGTTAGTAGCACTTCACTTTGCACTAAATTGTAATTGGCGGGGTGACCTGATTGGCCGCATAGCACACAGCTGGGAGGTTCTGTGCACAGATTGCGGTCTTTCGGACGGGGACAGTCAGCAGTTGCGTGCTCACCCAGACACTGGACGCATCTAGGGGTCGCGTAGCAATTGCGTTGGGCGTGACCGTAAAGTTGGCAGCGGTGACACTGTCCAACCGTATCGGATTTATAAGGCCTCTCGATCGAGATGCCCGACAAGTGACATACTGACTTTACTTTAAAGATTGGATGGTGGCCGTCGGTGTGATCGCACACGACAAGAACCGAGTCGTATGCAATCGCACCCCTAGCTTTGTGCAGACGATGCACAGCGGATACTGGGACATTTTGCGACTGAAGGTCGGCGAGAATCTCTTCCGTTGAGATTTCTTTGGGGACGCGTCGGATTACCACACGGGTGGGTTTATCATCGGGCAGGGAATAAGTGTGGAACGAAATGTTCCTCACTTTTAACAAGGATGACCGATGCTTGGGCGCGCATCGCCTTTTATAGGCATTGCCTTATAATAAAAAGCAGTTCCCTAAATCGGCCTATCCTGACGAAGCGTCGTCCTCGTCGCGGTCTTCATGGTCCTCGGCTGGAGCGAACTCGGCAGCTAAAGATTCGCCACTCAGCTCAGCCATCTCAGTACCGGGTTGAAGGGATCTTGATGATGACCCTGTGTTGGGGTCACATACTTCGTCATCTGAAATATGCACACATCTTAGAATTTCACATAACAGTTTTAATCACACACAACATGTAATGAAAACATAAATATTCGTGAGAGCTCTCATGATAATGTTCCAGTCTTCACAACCAGGCTTCCATCGATCCGAAGCTGTACCTGTGAACAAATCAGACAGAAGGCGTCCCCTCTGCCTGAGGTTGACGGAGGCATCTCTGAATCGCACGTCAACACTTCAGTTAGTTCATAGAACAATACCTCTCACTATAGGTATGTCTATTTGGACGGAGGCATCTCTGAATCGCACGTCCGGTCCGGGCCACATCACGAATAATAACATATGTGTTAAACACATAACTAGGCTCATATACCAAGTATGGACGGAGGCATCTCTGAAACGCACGTCCAGTATACAACACCACAAAATAATCACATATTTGTCATACACATAACAGGTTCATATACCTACTTAGTGTGGACGGAGGCATCTCTGAATCGCACGTCCAACACATAAGTTCTTCATTTAGTTGAATGCATTGATCGACCAGCGAGTTGATCCGCCACAACTTATTTATTTATACAAGAGTTATGCTTAAGAGAGTTAATTTGTTTTAAATCTTTATAGCAGTTTTATGTAAAGAAACAGTAAAGAAAAGAAAGCAATGTGCAGGTAAAAAGTTTATGGCAAAGCAACCCGTCAATTCTCCGCATAAAACCAATTCAATACTCACCCTCGAAAAACGCTTCACATGATTCTGGACACCACTCTCCGTTCCAGGGTACCATGTACTCAGCAGCTGCTTGTGTGGTTTTACCATATGAACCACTGATGAGTTTCAACTGGTTTTCAACCCAGCGATCACTGGGTAACACTTTAATCACCCGATACGGTCCGCGCATGCCAGGGTCTAGTTTTCCTGTAGACTGGGAATATTTAATTACAAAAACCAGATCGTTAATGTTATATGCCCGTGGTATTCGTCGCTGCTGGTTGACACGAGAATCTTGTTTGGCTTGATTTTGTGTCAACAGTTGATGAACCCTGGTTCTGCACAACTCTCGCCAGCCTTCACGGTTTTCGGACATCTCGATGGCGACGTCACGAATTAGTGTTCGAACAATAGGTGTCGTGGCGTCAGTACCCACTAGGAGCTTCAATGGTGAGACTTGTGTTGTCTTTTGCTTGGTAATATTAAGGGTGAGTTGAAGTCTCCATAGTTTTGCTGACCTTTCCGCATGTTTATGATTAGTTTCAATACGAATCATGTTCAGAACGGTTCTGACGTATCTTTCTACTTGTCCGTTAGCATTGTGCATTTCGGGTGTTATAAAATGGATTTTACAACCGAACTCAGTTAAAAGAGTAAAAAAATCCGAGGATTCGAACATTCGTCCGCGATCAGCTACTAAAAGCTTAGGAACGCCAAATAGTGAAATTGCATTGGTAAAAGTACGTTTAAGCTCACTAACATCCTGCTTACGAATCGGATATAGCAAACAGAACTTTGTAAACGCGTCCACTATTAACAACACTTGTACCCGTTAGATTCGGGTAGAGGACCAAGTGCATCTATATGTAACGTTTGAAAAGGGAGACTGGGTTTTTCCCAAGATGTAATTAATTGATGAGGGGCTCTAGGTACACGTTTATTGGATACACATACAAGGCAGTGTTTTATGTACTTTGCTACAAATTGGCGAAGTCCAGGGAACCAAAAATATTTAAGGATTAAGTCTATGGTTTTCTCTGCACAAATATGTTCGTGTTCGTCGTGAAAGATTCTCAATAAACTTAACCGGTGTCCCTTAGGGATAAAGCAAAGTAATCTAGCTTCCTCACCCGCTGGTGTATACCGATAATAAAGAAGCTCATTCCGACGGACGTATCGCTGAGAATCTAATTCTTCGTCCTGTAATTTCTGTAAAATGCCTTGGGTTTCATCGTCTGCTGACTGAGCAATTTGTGCCTAGTTGCGTGGCCTAGATATCTGATGTACTTTAGCAGTGACTGGGTTTCGACTTAGGTAGTCTGCATGTGCCATCATGGTGCCTTTTCTATAATCAATAGTGAAGTTAAAGTCTTGTAAGTAGATCCACCACCTAGCAACGCGTGGGAGCAGGTCCTTCTTCTTTTCAGTAGCCTTGAGAGCATTACAGTCAGTGACTACTTTAAAGTTTATCCCAACTAGATAGTGACGGAAATTCTGCAATGCCCTCACGACCGCCAAAGTTTACAGCTCATAAGAGTGGTAACTGCTCTCAGCGCTCTGTGTGGCTTTACTAAAGTAGGCGACTACATGCTTCGTACCATCAGCCTTCTTTTGCATCAATACAGCACCATAGCCAATGCTGCTAGCGTCAGTGTGTACTTTTACAGGCAATGACTGGTCGAAAATGGACAATATAGGTGAACTAGTTAAGCAACTTATTATCTCTTGCCTAGCTTTCTCTTGTTCCATGCCCCAACAAAAACTCACGTCCTTTTTCATCAATCGTGCTATGCAAGCGGTCTTGGTTGCATAGTCTTGAAAATATCCCGCCAAACCCAGAAATTGTCGTATTTGTTTAACATTACAAGGTACCGGTGCATTGACTAGGGCTTGAATTTTATGTGGGCTCGGCCTAACCTGACTCTGACTGACTACGCGCCCCAAATATTCGACTTCCATCGATAAAAATGAGCATTTTCGTAAGTTTATCGAAAACCCAGACTCAGTTAACGTTTCTAGTACCCTTTTTAATAAACAAATACCTTCATCTACATCGTTACTCATACACAGGACGTCATCAACGTAGACTAAGACATTGCCAGCCTCAATATGACCGCGAAGGGAATTCGTTGATAAACTATGGGCGAGTTCGTCAAACCATAGGGCATTCGAAGATACTCAAAATGTCCTTCCGGTGTGACGAATGCCGTCTTATGAACTGAACCGTCTTCAATACCAATTTGGTGGAAGCCTGTGGCCATATCAAGACTGGTGAAGTATTTAAAGTTACCCAACCTATCTATGTGATCGTCTATGAGCGGTAGAGGATACCGGTCCCTAACAGTCAGTCGATTGAGTGCTCTATAGTCGACACACATCCTATCGCTTCCATCCTTTTTCTTTACCAGTATTATAGGGCTTGCATACTCGGAATTAGACTCGCGGATGATACCCTTATCTTTTAGGTCGCGCACGATTTCTCGAACTTTAAGTTTCTCAGAATATGACAACTTGTAAGGTCGGTAAGCTACGGGTGTATCGTCCGTTACTTTGATAGTCATCTTGCCGGTGGTCACGGTAGTCGATGCAGTACCCGAAATGAAATAGCTTGAGAACTGTTTTATTAATGTCGTTAGACGTTCAATTTCGGCACCCTGAAGGGGTGTATTAATCTGTGAGATCTCATCAACGGATACCGCATGGACCTCCTTCCCTACGGCTCGAGTGACGTACTGTCTATCTTTAGTCCGCACGTATGTGATACCATCACGGTTTAGGATATCAGTTCCTATGATAACGGGCGTAGTCATACAAGACCCTGGTACCACTACAAAGTCGGCCTCAATGGAAATATTATCGAACTCAATCGTTAAAGTTACAAAAGAATCGGAGTGAATGGCAGCGTTGCTAATTCCCTTCAAAATACATTGCTTGGGCTTCCGTTCGCATGTAAAATGTTTCAATGCTTCAGAAGAAACCAATGAGATGTTTAAGGCGCCACTGTCAATTAAAACATCCACAGGGATGCCCTGTATAATTGCAGTTTTAAGGTCATTATTTTGCGGGGAACCAGCCACGTGTGTGCTACATAAATTAATGTTTTTCTTATTACGAGAACCTGACCTTTCCTTAGCAAAACATACATTTTCACTATGTCCCGGTTTTTTTTACAAAAATTACAGACTAATCTATTTGCATCGCTAGTAGTTGGATTAACGTTAGAAGTTTGATCGGTTTTTGGCTTTTTCGGGCAATAGTGAGATTTATGTCCATGTTTTTGGCAAATAAAACATCTAAGATTCGACGAACGATTAGAAGGCGTCGGTTTAGAAGTAGAATTTCGATTCTCGAGTTTAGTGCGGGTAGGTTTCACATAAATAGATAAAAATGAAACAAGCGTTGGCAGCCGCAGCCCTAACTTGAGGATCCGTAATGCCGCGAATCACTATAAGGGTTCTCAGCTCGTCGCTTAGTGCCTTAACTATTTTAAGACGCAATAATGTCCTCCTTGCATATTCGGCGTACGTGTTGTATTTATCAGAGGTTACCTGCATTGCATCATATAGGATGTTCGCGTAATCGAGCTTTCGTGGACACAAAGGTTTGAATTCCGTAACGAAATTGCTCCATGTTCGGTCGGTAGTCACCCACTCGTTTAGCCAAGAACGCGCGTCGCCTTTGAGACATATTGATACACGTGAAAGACACTCTGAATCGCCCCAGTTATTAGAAGACTTAGCCCGTTCAACTTCCTCGCACCACACATCTATATCATGAATAGTTGGGTCAAAGTTAGATACGAAATACTTTTGCGTTTTGTCTGAGTTTACGGATCTAATTGCTTCGGCTAATATCCGTGCCGATTCCGATACTACCTGTCCGTCGTGACCGTTTACATTAGCACTCGAACCCTCAGGCGCTGTAATCTCCGACGTGGGTATATTTAATGTGGTGATAGAACTAGGTAGCGGTGTTTCAGACAACGGTGCTGCAGCCTGAAGGGCCTGATCATTCTGTGACTTGCTTAGCTGGGGCGTGTATGATCTTACGGTCGCATTGTTTTGAACTAGCTGGTTATTAGTCGCGTTACGTAAGGGAGAACGTTCCGTTTCTAGTGTATTTAAACGAGACAAAATTGATTGCAATGTTTGCTGCATGGCCCCGTTTCGATCACGAGGATAATAGTTTGACCGCGAACGTGACCTACTTCGTGATCGGGATCCGTACGGAGAATAGGTTCGACTCCTAGAGCGAGTTCTGTCCCGAGAACGAGATCTATCCCGATAACTACGGTCCCTATCATGTCGACGCGACTTGTTGCGAGAGTTAAGGCCTATTCATACCTAAGCGGTATTCGCTACCGTCTGCGGCAGAGAAAACCCAGTGGGTATGCGGTAATATTACTGTTCAGACCTAAGCGGTATTGAGTTTGAGGAGGGGCGGGATGCATGCCGCTGCTCCCGCGCGGTATGTACCTCTACCCACAGCGGCAGCGGATATCGCTCAGGTCGCTCTAGCCGCGGTACTTGATACTAAATACCTGAGCGAAACCCGCGCGGTATGTACCTCTACCCACAGCGGCAGCGAATATCGCTCAGGTTTGAATAGGCCTTTATGCTGTCTATCAGTCATATTCACACACAAATAACAATCAGAGAAAATAAAATTTACGGTTTATTGGTGTTTTATTTTTTTCTGCAAATCAAGAGGGTAGGTACTAAGAAAATAAAACCGTGGGCGTGTTTTATAAAAGTATCCCACTTCTGAATTTAGGATTCAGAAGCAGAAATCATTAAAAAAAAAAACAATTATTTTACACGTTAAGAATCATTTAATAACAAAACCAAAAATATGAACTAAAACCTCGTTAAATTAAAGTTTTACATAATCTTAACACCAAAATAAAACACCAATCACTAATACAAGTACTTACAGAGTTTTACAAGGGTTGTACCGATGTTCGCGACGATAGCTCGCGGTGGAGATGAATATGAATAAGGAACTATATATAAATTAAATGCAGTGGACTGTATAACATGTATAATGGTTTGATCTAAGAAAACAAGTAAATATGCTAAGAGAATAAGATGCGCGAGCGCAGCCGTGCGTAAGTGCGTGCAACAGCTGACTAGTGGTGTGGTGCGGGGCCCGCGCTCGGCTGTGCGCCGGTTGACTCCCCGCTGCCCCCGCACTCCTCGTTCACTGCCGCTGGCGCGCGGCGATGGTGAGAGACGCGGTCTCAACATACTCCCCCCGTTGAAGAGTCTTCAACAGAAGTGACTGGCAGCGGACAGATGGTGTTGAAGGCGCGCCGAATGACACCCTTTCTCGTACGGATGTCGGCGACTCTCGCGACGCCATCTCTGCCCGGGAGAACATTTGTGATGCGTCCTAGAAGCCACATAAGAGGAGGTAAGGTTTTGTCCTTTATGACGACTAATGTTCCTTCCTTGAGCTCGCCAGATGAGCGGCACCATTTTGTTCTTTCCTGAAGCCACAGAACATATTTATGAGAGAAGCGAGCCCAGAAGTGTTGCTTCAAGCATTCAATGCGGCGAAACCGTAGTAAGCTGTTGACGTTGGCGTTCTGGATCTGTGGACGAGGCAGCATGATTAGAGAACGACCAATAAGGAAATGTGCCGGGGTTAAAGGAGCAAGGTCGGAAGGGTCGTTGGACAATGGAGTTAGGGGTCTTGAATTCAAAATGGCCTCAACTTGAATTAAACAAGTAGCCATCTCCTCAAAGGTTAGGTTTGTTAAACCCAAAACACGCCGAAGATGGTGCTTGGTGAATTTGACTGCAGACTCCCAAAGCCCACCGAAGTGTGGAGTGTATGCAGGGATAAATGAAAATGTTATGCCAGGGTCGATGCTGTTTAAGTTTAAGTCTTGCGAAAGCAACCTGGCCAACTCATTGAAAGCGCCGACAAAGGTCGTACCATTGTCGGAAAATATGTTACGGGGTTTTCCCCTTCGAGCAATAAAGCGGTTTAGTGCAGCTAAGAAGGCTTCCTTCGTAAGGTCCGACACAAGCTCAAGGTGGATGGCTCTCGTAGCTAAACACACAAAAACACAAATGAAGCATTTGATGAGCCTACATCCTCTACCTTTCCGATCAGCTATCATGATGGGACCGGCGTAGTCTACCCCTGTGTCTAAGAATGGAAATTCTAAGTGCAGACGCTGCTCTGGAAGGTTACCCATGACAGGTTGAATAGTGCTGGCCTTAACCCTGCAACATTTTACACATTGATGTGCGGTCTTTTTAGCCAGGTTCCTACCTCCAATAGGACAGTAGTGATGACGAACAGTGGCTAATAAAAGCTGTGGTGCAGGAGACGTACATGAAACATGTTGAACAAGAGAATACAAATTTTATGAGAGCTAGATAACAGAATTGGATGTTTAATGTTATAATTATAAAACGAGTTATTTAGTCTTCCTCCAACACGAATAAGTTCAGAAGTATTATCAAAGAAAGGAGACAGAGATAACAGCTTGTTCTTTGCTGGTAATTGTTTACCTGATTTAAGCAAGTGGTATTCTGCCGGAAAAGATTCCATTTGACTAAGTCTTAATAACAAGCATAAAGAATTGCTAAGTTCTGTAGAAGTTAGTGAACCAGACTCAAGTGATTTTTTATTGCATTTACGAGTGAATCGCTAGACATATGACGTCACGCGCTGTAATGTACTAAAGTTTGAAAATTTTGAAAATAACGCATTAATAGGATTTTCAGTAACATGATTAGACATATGACAAGAAGAGACTGTTTCTGGTAATCCAGAATTATTTTGATGAGTTTCAGGGAACTGCGGCCATGAAGACATATCTTTGTAAAGGAATTGTGGTCCTGACCACCACAACGAAGACGACAACAACCTGTCGGTTCTAAGTGCACGCGAAGCGAGGTCTGCGGGGTTTTCAGCTGACGGAACATAATGCCAAGTTTTTCCTCCTACAGTTTCCTGAATTTCAGACACACGATGACGAACGAATATCTTTAGTTGATTTGCTGAAGTAGATAACCATCCCAAGACGATGGTGGAATCGCACCAAAAATGTACTTCATCAAATTGTAAAGTGAGTGCCTGACGAACCTTTGAGTACAACCTTGACCCCAACAATGCACCACACAGCTCGAGCCGCGGGATGGTTGTGGATTTGGTTGGAGCTACCTTGCTTTTAGCGGTAAGGAGATGCACGCTAACCTCGCCGTTTTGTGAAACACTGCGAACATACACACACGCCCCGTAAGCCTTTTCGGATGCGTCAGTGAATATGTGCAGTTGTAGACAGGACGCAGATTCGCATAACACCCACCGAGGTATCTTGAACTCATTTAAAAGGTGCAGGTTAATTTGAAAATCGTTCCATGCATACTGAATATGCGTCGGAACAAGCTTATCCCATGAACATTTGGCCAGCCACAACTGCTGCATGATAATTTTGGCTTCCACTATGCATGGAACGACTAGACCAATGGGATCAAAGATCTGTGCTATGGTTGACAATATATGTCGTTTAGTAGCCTTGTCAGTGGAGTTTAAGTTAATAGAAAAAGTAAATGTGTCACTTAAGCTCTTCCACAGAAGCCCCAAAGTCTTCGACTGCTCGCTATCGCTCAGGTCAACGACATCAGAAACGTCGTGTTCACCGCTAAGCGCCTGCAGCACCTGATGGGAGTTGGACCGCCATTTCCGTAGGTTGTACTTTGCTGATCGAAGAGCATCGTCAACACGATGGCTTTTTCCAATGTTTCTGAAACAGATGATCCACCGGACAAGTAGTCATCCACGTAAAAGTCTCGTGCTATCGAAAATTTTGTTGAAGAATCTGAGCACTCTTCAGCCAGTTGAAGTAAGCACCTTGTAGCTAAAAAGGGTGCCGATGCAGTGCCATAAGTCACGGTGTTAAGCGTGTACTCCTTTAACGGATGAGTTGGTTCTGCCCTCCAGAGGATTTTTTGTAAGGGACGATGATTGTCGTGAACAAGAGTTTGTCGGTACATTTTTTCGATGTCCGCACTGATGACAATTTTGTGCTGACGGAATCGAAGCAATATTGATAACAAATCGTCCTGAATAGGAGGACCAACCATTTGTATTTCGTTAAAAGACTTACCTGATGTTGTTCTAGCGGAAGCGTCAAAAACTACTCTCAGTTTGGTGGTAGTTCTTGACTCCTTCAGAACGCCATGATGAGGTAAATAGTTTGAACATCGAGCCAAAAAAAAGCGAGCAGGAATAGTAGGAACTTCTTTAAGATTATTAATTCGAGCTGAATTAGGTAACCCCGGATCTTTAATTGGTGATGATCAAATTTATAATACTATTGTTACAGCTCATGCTTTTATTATATTTTTTTTTATAGTTATACCTATTATAATTGGAGGATTTGGAAATTGATTAGTACCTTTAATATTAGGAGCCCCAGATATAGCTTCCCCACGAATAAATAATATAAGTTTTTGACTTCTTCCCCCCTCTTTAACTTTACTTATTTCAAGAAGAATTGTAGAAAATGGAGCAGGAACAGGATGAACAGTGTACCCCCCACTTTCATCTAATATTGCTCATGGAGGTAGATCTGTTGATTTAGCAATCTTCTCATTACATTTAGCTGGAATTTCCTCAATTTTAGGAGCTATTAATTTTATTACTACAATTATTAATATACGATTAAATAGATTATCTTTCGATCAAATACCTTTATTTATTTGAGCTGTTGGAATTACTGCATTCTTATTATTATTATCTTTAACTGTTTTAGCTAGAGCTATTACTATACTCTTAACCGATCGAAATTTAAATACATCATTTTTTGATCTAGAAGGAGGAGGAGATCCAATTTTATACCAACATTTATTCTGATTTTTTGGTCATCCAGAAGTTTATATTTTAATTCTTCCAGGATTTGGAATAATTTCTCATATTATTTCTCAAGAAAGAGGAAAAAAAGAAACTTTTGAATGTTTAGGTATAATTTATGCTATATTAGCTATTGGATTTCGTTTGGTTTTGTCGAGTGGGCGTCGAGTGGGCGTCTAGTAGATTCAGACATGTGTCCCAGCTCTATGTACTCATTAATGAAGTCAACATATAAGCTTTTAAGGCGAGGATCTCTATCCAAACGACGTTCAAGAGATAGAAATCGCTTTTTAGCTATCATGTATGAGTCACCCAATACGTCTGGTGACTCTTTAAGAGGGATACTAAGTACAAATCGTCCATCTGAGTTACGATATGTGGTGTCTATGAAATGTTTGTGTATGCACGACACAGAATCTAATTCCCAAAACCGATTTAAATCTACTTGTAAGTCGTTAGTGTGCATACAAACATGTGAAGAGGAATCCGATTGTTGATATGCACCCGAAATGAGCCAACCTAATTTTGACTCGTGTAGGGTGGGTTCATGAGTACCTAATGCGATACGTCCAGTGCCTATGATACCCTAAAAGACTTCGGCACCGACAAGGACATCCATCGAAGATGGAACATAATACGTGGGGTCGGCAAGACGGACATTCGTAGGTATGCGTATATTGCTAGTATCAACATAAGTATTAGGAACTGATGCTGATACCTTTGGCAATACGAGGCAGTCAATATTCAGTTCGTACTCACTGTCATCAATTGATTTTAATGACACTGAGCACCCCTGAGTACAATTAGAAGTTTGGATGTTGATACCTGTTACCTTGGACTTGGTAATGTAGGTAGGAATATGTAGCTTACGAACGAAGTCCTCTGAGATGAAATTGGTTGTACTTCCACTGTCCAGCAAGACTCGTGCTGTATGATGGTTACCGCCAGCATCGGTGACCCTCACGAGCGCTGTGGAAAGTAAAATCACTCGAGATGTAAACGTTTGATTAGCTGATAGTGCAGTGTTATGTGTACTAGTAAGGACACTGTCACTATCAACGTGTAACAGGGTGTTGTGTTTTTGACTACAATATTTACAATGACCTAATTTGCATTTAGAAGCATTATGACCTGGACGAAGACAATTGATGCAAACACTTGAGCTTTGAGCCTTTTTAATGCGATCCTGTACTGCAAGACTTTTAAATTTGTCACAAGCGAATATAAAGTGATCCTGATGACACATGGGACATGACAGAGGTGTTAATGTTTTTTGTAATGGTACAGCACTGCTCTTAGATTTGGTCGCAGGTGTGGATTCACTTTTAGCTGTCAAAGGCTTCGACTCCTCAAGTGTCTCCAGCAAGTCAGCTCTGTTTCTAGTGAAGTTGATGAAAACTGATAGTGTTGGAGGTTCAGACAATGTATTTCTGTGCTCTTCCCACTGACGTCTAGTGACCTGATCGAGCTTACTGGTCATTATGTGAATGATAAGAGTATCCCAGTACTGAGCAGGTTGATCAAGTGTTGCCAATGCTCTAATATTTTTGTTAGTGGTGTCAATTATGTGACGTAGTGACTTACTTGATTCTCTATCAATAGGAAGAATATTAAAGAGTGCTTGCACATGATTGTTGACAAGCAATCTTTTGTTATCATACCTCTCACAAAGTAACTTCCAGGCAGCGTCGTAGTTTTCTGATCTGAAGTCAAGGTTATCAACTACAAGAGAAGCGCTGCCCTTTAAGGAAGCTCAAAGATAGTGTAACTTATTTATTTTGTCTATTTTATTGTTGTTGTGTATTATAGAAACAAATGTATCTCGAAAATACAGCCAATCATGATAGCTGCCTGACAACTTAGGTAAATCAATTTTAGGTAAACGAATAGATTTGTGCTTGTGTGTACTAGTAATACAAGAATCCACCTCGGATATGGAGTCCCCCTTAAGAAGCCTTCGAGCGCCGCTGATCAGCTGGCGTGCAGAAGCCACTAAGCCGTAATACAGCTTCTCAAAATCCTCGCGTTCCGCATATTGCTCGCTGGGGTCATCCACCAACGCCTCCAATTCATCCTGTAACACGTCATATTTCTCGTATAAGCTTTCAAATTTATTAAGCCGATATTCGATTTCAATGACTTGTACCTCACTCAAGTTTTCACAAGACTTAGACACATTTAAATAAGACGTAAATTGCGTAAGCTTTGCTTTGATTGAAGCTCGTTTCTTAACTAAGCTTTTCATGTCAGCCATGATAATGAAACTTTAGCAGTTGTAGTAAGAAAGAGAAGATGAAAAATAAAAAAAAAGAAGATACTATTGCAAAGGTTACTGTTGAAAAACGTTTAGCAATAAGTTGCCGAAATGGGCACAAGAGCTTTACACAGTAAGAAGAATTGCTATTAAAAAGCGCTAGGCGTTAAGCGTTTTCGATAGATTTTGCTAAGTAATGCTACGCGAATGATGCAATGTTTACAAGCACTGAAATATGCGTAATTCTAATAAATACAATGGAATTATTCGTTTAATAATTATTGAAAATTGAAATAAATATGATTTAGAGCAAGACCAATTCAAATATTTAGTATAATTGAAATAACTAATAAAATACCTACATATGAAAATTATGATTATGAACACGAACACAAGTTAATTGTAAATTACTTATTTGAATTTAGCTACTTTAAGAAACAAAGGAAACTGTTTAAACAAGCTGATAAGCCATGAATTGACGGTATTCAAAATGAATTGTTACTACTATAAGTTAAAATAATGGAAAATTAAATTGGATAGGCAGAATGACTAGGCAAAGTGTATGAACAAAGGAATTGGAACGTTCTCACGGTTTTATGCTGTCAACCTCTGACGATGAGCTGACGAACTGTGACTCCGATGAGTAGATCCTGGGTTATTCCTTGTGCCAGTTGACGAATGTTGAAGCAAATATGTTTTCAAAGTCTTCTTGTCCCGAAGTCCCGACGATATTTCCTTGCACCGCCCGTTGGTTTAAACTTGATAAAGACGGCTGTTGCCGTATCGACGTTCACGATGACCAAATGCAGACGATGATACGTTGAAAATGAAGACCGCTTATGGCACTTAAACCTGAAGATGAAGTTGTTTGTTCTCCAACCGACGAACCGTTGATTTTTTGAAGTTTGAAGATTTCCGTTTTTTCTTTATTTGGTTCAAACGTTAACGGTAGAAGGACCATATGTTCGCGACGATAGCTCGCGGTGGAGATGAATATGAATAAGGAACTATATACATGTTATACAGTCCACTGCATTTAATTTATATATAGTTCCTTATTCATATTCATCTCCACCACGAGCTATCGTCGCGAACAACCGACTAAAGTTATAAATGTAACCACTCACAAATCGCGTCGACAACTACCGTTCCGTACGGATTCCAAAGAGCAAATGACCGATGCTTGGGCGCGCATCGCCTTTTATAGGCGTTGCCTTATCATAAAAAGCAGTTCCCTAAATATACTTATAATAAATTACTACCAAGAGGAGGTCAATGTGTTCATACAGGTTCAAAATTATTCAAAAGATTACTCATATTTGGTAAAGTGTCAACTTTACCTATAATCAGTTTTCGATATAATTTAGCGAAAGCATTTGGTCTTCGCCAATTACCACGAGGCAAAATATGTTCTATTGAAAGATTTTTCTTACCAATATCAAATCAAAGAGCCTGCTTACAGTCCCAGGATATGCGGAAATACCTGCATCTTTCAATAAAGTTCTTACCAAATTACCCATAACAGTCCGTGATGCACTTAGCTTGGGATGGATCTGGAATTGACACAGTGAATGCTTACATCCAGCTATCGTACGTATGTCTCGGTCTTTAACCAAATTAGTGGACGTATATTTTCGTTATTAAGATAACTTCTTCAATCCTGATTTCCTATATGCTGTCGGTGTCTGTTTTTGACCCAAATACTGGATACATGATGATGTGGACCCGATAGATCCACATCATCGATGTGGATGTGACAATCCCGATAGATGTGACAATTCGATTAGACCCTAAAAACGGTAAGATTATGGACGCGTCCTCCTGATGCCAGCAACAAAAGAGAGGCCAATCGACACGACTTTCTGAAAAATGTAATTTTATTAGGAGCGTTCGTGTGCATCCGCGGCAATTACTTCATTTGAGTCCCAAATTGTGATATTAGGGGCTTCTCTGCTTCACGGGATTGAAACTAAAGAGATAATTTTAAGAATATGTTGTACACGCCTTCAGACGTTCGTTCAAATGTTAGTAGTACAAACCTATGTGACAATATTAGGGTAAGCTAATCTTTCCTCAATGAATACGAGTATTAAAAAAATATTGACTATTAATATTATAAGGACAGTTGAGTCAACGTTGTGAGTTAATTTGACAACATTTGACCCGTCGACATCATGCCGATCTAAATTTACAGCGTGGGCTCCGGCCAACTAGACCGGAACAGGGACTTTTCTGCTTCCGACCAATTACTGGTTACCCTGCTCCCCCCGGTATCTTCCAAACGAAGAAGTTATTGAGAAGATCTTGAACTTAAGGAGGTGGAAGACCCGTGCTCCGTTCTAGTAACACTACAACAAGGTTGTTGATCCTTAAAGGTTTGCCGAGTGCTCGACATCGATGAAGCCATACCTAATAGGCTCTCGCCCACCCCGGCCAAAATTCTGACGTTGCTTTAGGAATTAGGCTCGGAGGCGGAAACACCTTCGCCAGCTGAAATAGCCATATACGACTGACGGCTGTGCAAAAATGGGTAGACGAGTCTAAAAAATGTTAGGTAACATATTTTCTAAAACCCCTCAACAAGTCCTTGTTGGCTAAGTAAAATTGATAAGTCATACAAAGTAAGGCCACCGATCGTGTCCCGTTTTCTTCTAACGTAGACGACTCGTTACGTTGTTCTCGAATTCATGTTGAACCTACGGGATTCAACATGAATGATGTCACGTACATTTATAATATTTTATCCCCCGCTCGCTCCTCTCCACAAAAGCCCACCATTTGAACGAGCAACCAGCCACAACTCTCCGATCGACCGACTTCTTTGACAGCTCGAAAGTGTTGTCAACTCGACTCAAGACTGGAATAATTCATTTGAAATAACTAGTTTTAAGTCGATTTTGAGTTTAGAACGTATGAGACAACTGTTATTGTTGGATTGTATGTTCAAATGGCAACCACGTGCCCGTCGTCGGAAATGCTTCACACATGTGTTGGCAACTCAAGTCAAGCCTGCAAATGGCTTATTTGAAAATAATAATAATAATAATTTATTTCGAGTAACAAGACTCATAGTGTTAGTAACAATATACTTAACACAGAATCAGAAGCAATTTATGACATCACTGCCGCAAGGTGACAGGCCCAGTCGAAACCCTGGTTTCGATTCTGAATGTTGAGTTTAGAAAGTACGAAACAACTGTGATTGTTAGATTGCATGCTCACATGGCGACCCAGTACCAATGCCGCTGGTCTGGTCTCCCTGTCCCTTTGGACCGGTAGATGTTTGGCCACCCAGTTGGTTAAAGCTGTGTAATATTTGGGTGCCCATAACAGGCCGAATGGCAGGTACGTCATCTGAAACTTTTAGTCTGAGTAATCGACGGTGGTTCTTTAAAACGCTGAAGATATATGCAGTTTCACCACCGAAAAAATCTGGTATCTATAAGTGAGAATCAGCTTGAATAGTTTCCCAATGTGACAATTCAGGTGCTCGATGTTCGACAGTTCTGATGAATGATGCTTTGAATCGGTATAGGGCTCGTACTGATGGATGAATAACGGTTATTTGGAGATAAATGGCAGACGCATTCTCGTAATCATTTCGAGAAGGGTTTTCGAAGCCCGAACCGTCAACCGCCGAAAAGGGACAGCCTCCGTAGGATTGGTGTAGCCGAACTGATAAATGCATAAGAGCGGCGGATTGGAGGTTAATTGGCAGACATCTGCCTAGCCTTTTCCAACTATCTTAGGGCCGGCTTACAGTCTAACCGGATGTAGCTGAATACCAGTGTTTTACGTGGAGCAGCTGCCGGTCTGACTCTCCATAACCCGGTTACCGACTATAGGTACCCCTTGTTAAGACTCATGATCAGATAAGAGCTAGAGCTCCTGATTATCCATAACGACTGCCAGATCTATAAATGACAGCCGGTACCAACGGTTTTACGTGCTTTCCGAGGCACGGAGCGGTCTCGGTATGAAATGGATGGTCACCCATCCATGGACCGACCGCGGCAAGCGTAGCTTAACCGTGACCGATCGATCCGTACGGCTTTTACTTAGCCACGAGCCCCAGCTCTTGGAGGTTAATGGCAGACGCATTCCCGTGTTCAATCATTCGAGAAGGTCCTCCGGAGCCCAAAGCATTTGCCACTGTTTCTGATACGCTCAGAGACAGCCTCTATACTTATTTTGATTCTGCTCAGTACCAAACCAAGGGAATACCCATATTTCTATACCTGCCGTAGAAGCATGCAATTGTTTCTCATCAAATAATTAGAACTCGCAGGGATCTTACGCAGACCGTCCCGAAAGTTGCTTATTCGCCTAGGATACGCTCCCGGCGATTTGCAATGTATTTAGCAAGTTTTCCGAAAATTAGCTGCATAAGTTTCCAGTTCATTTTATAGAATTTTGACGAGGGTAGAGATTATTTCGACATTTTATCGAAAATGCTGAAGCTGAAAGTAAAGCATGATTTTCTTGAAATAGACGATTACAACTCAAAGGGATCTTACGCAGACCGTCCCGAAAGTTTCCATAAAGTATTTCGCCTAGGATATGCTCCCAGTTATTTTTAATGTATTCAGCACGTTTTTCACAAACTGGCTGCATAATTTCCTAGTTGATGTCATGTAATTTTTACGTCAGTACAAGTGATTGCGAGATTTTATCGACAATGCCAAAGACAGAAAGTGAAGCATAATTTTCATCCAATAGGCAATTAGAACTCGCAGGAATCTTACGCAACCGTCCCGAAAGTTCCTAAGAAATATTTCGTACTGTTTCCGATACGCTCGGAGACAGCCTCCGTTTACTTATTTGATTATTGTCAGTACCAAACCAAGGGCATATTCATGTTTCTATACCGAATGCAAGCATGCAGTTTGTTATCATATAATTAGAACTCGCAGCAGACCGTCCCGAAAGTTTCTAATTCGCCTAGGATACGCTCCCGACGATTTGCAATGTATTTAGCACGTTTTCCGCAAACTATTTGCATGATTTTTTAGTACACTTCATAAAACTTTGTCGAGGGTAGAAATGATTTCGAAACAAAAATGCGAAAGACGAAGCGAAGCATGATTTTCATCAAACAAAAAATTTGAACTCGCAGGGATCTTACGAAGACCGTCCCGAAAGATTCTAAAAGTTTTTCGCCTAGTCACTGCATGATTTTCTAGCAAATTTTATGAAATTTTAACGTGGGTAGAAATGATTCCGAGATTTTACTGAAAGGTGTCGAGGAGCTAAGTCCAGAAATTGGTTCAGGCATAGGTGAATTATGTAAAACCGGCATCGAACCGGGTACACACACGTTTTCATCAAAATTATTAGCACTGTTACTTGGCAAAGAACTTTTGAAATGTTGATGACTCACCGCATGTTCGCCGTTTTACCTCAGAATCCGATGAATTCAATTGTGAAGAGCTAGAATTGGTAGGCACTTGCAGGCGTTCACGGCTTGATGTAGACATCGAGTCGTTACCTACCTGAGTTTCTTGCTCCGAATCCCATTTATTTACTTCAATATTAATTCGTTTCTATTAAATTATATTTGCAATCAAAATTTTAACAACAGTATAAAATTTGATGTTAATAAGTCGAGAAGTAACGTGACTACCGGAACTCTGCGCTGATTGGTCGTGCATGTGACGTCAACAAGCTGTGATTGGCTAACAATAAACGGGAAGTATACAGCACCCTCTCACAGATGCTGTGCAGTAGCGGCGCTAGATGAAAAGTTGACGTCGGCAAAAAAATATTTGCGAGGCCCCTTTATATAGAACCTCTTTCTACCTAGTTCATTCGAATTAATAATTCGGGGATTCCCTGAATATAGCGCGCGGAAATATTCTACTTTCATTGCCAGACAACTGTAGAAAAATAATAAGGAGGTCTACCCTTTATAGCAGAAATTTTCATATCATAATATCCTTATTGTTTTGCATATCAGCGGATAGCATAAACTTCATTTTGCAGAAAGTCGTTTGGCAGACACTTATTTATCATATATTCAAAACTCATAATTTTGTAAGCCAGAATCATCTATAGGCATTCTTAAGCATAATAATTGAAAAGTATAACCATCATATCGCAGAAAGTTCACAGTCAGAATTGTCGTTTGGCATACATTTAATATCGATAGTCATTAAAAGGCAGAACTATCATGTCTCAGAAAGGAGTTGTTTCAAAATGTATGGAGCCTGGGCCCAGTCCTTGTACACCATACTTAAAAACAGGAAAACACATTTTAAATAGTTCTCAACTGTCCAATTACTTTTAAATGGCTTTGTGAGCAGGTAAAACACAAGAAATTGCACTTGCAATTGCAACACACAACAAAAAAACAGTCATGGCGGTAAGCTGTCATTTTGATTGATTAATGACGTTTAACATTTATATTTCGGTTTTTCAATAGCCAGTTAAACAGATGAAAAAAAAAACGGTGTTAAGTTCAACAAACAAAACGAGGTTGTTAAAAAGAGCTCCAAAAACTAGAAACAAAACGAGACGAAAGTGACAGAAGTGACACTGTTGTGACACTGACAGCTGACAGTTCTCTTTCTATGATCGATCTATGGTTTATAGAGTAGCTAAATCTGAGTGACGCCATGTTGAAAATCCATAAAAATAATGATTTATTATCAATTTACTACCACAACAGTATACATTTACATGAATTATCTGTATTTTTCCCGGATTCTACGGAATTTTCTCTTTTTTTTGAAGTGGTGTACATAGACTGGGCCCAAAATGAAACATGTCCTTTACCTCACTTCAATTTTCTAATTATGATGGCGGGTCTTTCAAACTCCGCCATCCCAAGTACCGAGCTCGCTCGCTGAGCTCGCTCTTGCACAAATTCAGATGACAACGTTGACTGAATCTTGGACATAAGGTGATTTTCTTTCGCAATTTGTAAAAACACTTATTTATAGGGTGCGCCACTATGCGAATTAAAATGATGAAATTCTGTCATCTTCATATTATGAATAAGTAATATATATGCAAGTGAAATTGTATCAAATAATCGGCGCTCTAAATAGCTTTGCCAAAGGTAGTTATGCCAAATAAACTTCTGCAATCGTACCTATGCAATTATAAATTCGGACATACTACTGTGTTAAGAAAGTTATAAGTACCAGGAATCTATACTTAATATTATAAAGCTGAAGAGTTTGTTTGTTTGGTGGAACGCGCTAATCTCAGGATCTAGGTACTGGTTCGAATTGAAAAAATATTTTTGTGTTGGATATGTGTTGTCCATTTACCGACGAAGGCTATAGGCCCATGCGAAGCTGGGTCGGGTCGCTAGTTATTCAATAAAATCAAAATATGTATTAAATATCTATTGTATCGCCTTCGAAGTAGGTCCATTCCGTAATAATACACGAACGCCAACAAATAACATATTAATAAAAAAAAAAAATTGACGTATTTTTTGGAATCGACTTCAGCAGTTAGAATGTATGCATGCATGTGAAATTCGTAAACCCACGTCTCGTTACCAGTAACAATGTGTTTAATGAATGGGGTCGGAACTGACTCTTTCTAACACGACTTCAGCAACCTACAATATACGCGATTGAGATTTAGCAGACGATTCAAATTTTTTAGTACTTGTCGAGCGGCTACGCATTTCATGTCAAAACAATCGTTTAAAAACGGTACAAACTGATTCTTGAGATACAGAAATTTCAGCAGCTATCTCTCCTAGACTAAAAAGACGATTTTCAGTCACCATTTCCTTTATTATGGCGATGTTTTTTCAGTGAAAGTACGATGGCCGACCTGAACGAGGCAAATCTTACACCACATCTCGACCACATTTAAATGCATTATACCACTCATACGCCCGTGTTTTTGATAAAGTCGATTCACTGAAAGCCTTATGTAACATTTTCAGTGCTTCTGCACACGAAATTCTATTTACAATGCAACATTTAAGACGAATTATATGTTCGATATTTTTAACCGTAATAAAAACACAGTTGATTTTAACTGACAAAATGGCGCATTGTGAACAAACAGAATGACCAGTGACGATCGAAATCCGCGTGAGTTAAGAGGACAGTATGTCTATTCAGTTACAATCTCCCTCGGTGCACACCTAGGTGAAGTGAGCTGTCATCTGTCCCGATGCTAGGGATTTACAAAGAACTACAATCGAATGACAGACGAAACGGTCGACGGACAGCGGGCGGCGGACGGTCGATGATGATGTGAGTTATTATTTGGTTTAACTTTGCAATATATTGTTCGGAAAGGGGGATGTTTACCGAGGGAGATTGTAACAGAATAGCACTGCTGTTGTGCCAACTTAGCGTCAAAAAGAATTTAGACAAAATTAGCTTTTTAAATTATTCATTCCCGGTACCTACCTACTTTGTACTTTCTTGACATTCGGGCAAACAATAATAATGTTAAATCATTTTTATGCCTTAAAATATTCCTTAAAAGAAGATTAGGCCAAGTTGCTAAATAAATTTCGGAGTATCAAGATTCTGCCAGATAGAGGGAACCCTACTATAGGAAATACGGGAATAAATAGTTAACTAAATAACTAAATTGTTACAACTTGAACATTTTTGCGAGGCCGTCGGCGGTCGCCTACACGGCCGACGCCTTACGCCGCCACTGATGCTGTGCATCGTCACATGCCAAATAATAGTATTAAATACTACAATTAAATGAAATTTAAAAATAAAGGTAGTCCTGCGACCTGCGTTTCGTACAGTACACAGTAAAGATATCTATACAGTATTGTGACTCGGCCCTGTCCTTGAAATAATTACCTACATGCGAGCGGTACCTTAACGTGCGATAGGGTTGTCCCGCGTACAGTGTTTTAATTTCTTCCTAGTGTGTGTTCTAGTTTTGTGATTATAAATTTGTAGTGTTTAATTTTCCTTTTAGTTTTGTAATTGTAAATATAGGTATATAATATTTTCCATTTAATTAAAAAAAAAATGAAATAGATACTTAAATGAAATGGGAAGTGTTCAATAAAAATGCATGTTATGTTTTTGATTAGAAGTTTAATAAAAAAACCACCCTTATTTTGAGACTGAAAGATATTTGCGCCTCAGTCGCAGCAATTCAAGGCGTCTCAAAAAAAAATATTACCCATCATTCTGCAATCCTTACAAACTTCAAAACCTACTTCTTACTTACCAAAATGCAAAACACAGCTGACAAAACCTCTAAAGAACTACCGACTACAAAATCTTACTTAAAATGTAAATCTTACTAAATAGGTAGATATACAGAGTCCAGCACAAGCTGGAGCAACAATCTGTCAAATTTTTTTGATAGATTTTCATTTTTATTACAAAAGCGTAAGGTTCATATTCAATTGGGGAAATTTGTAAATTTTTAATGGCCTGATGTGCTGGCGTCTGTGCCTATCATTTACTGTCATAATCATTTTATAATGATATTTTGTTTACTTCAATAATATATGTAAGTAGCTAGTACATAAGTAGGTAGATAGATAGCCTAGCCTAAGAAACTACCTAGGCAGGTACTTACCAGTTCGTTTCAACGCGAGCGTAGGTAGGTCGCTTTTTCACCCTATCCACTTATTTGTTTATTAATCCAGCTATCTACTTTACTCGGTAGAAAAAGCGAAATACTTACCTTTTAAAAAAAGAAACAAATTACGTACTATAGTAGGTACCAATATCATTTTTTTAATAGTCTAGTAAGTAGGTACCTATAGTCTGGAAGTCATTTTTTTATAGTCTATTAAGTTTCAGGAACATATACTTAGTCTTTCGGAGTTCCCAGGTAATTTAAAAAATGTTATCTCTTGGTGCGTTATTGACAAATTCAAGCAACCAAAAACAACACAATATTTTCGCCACTGAGGCGCATTCGAATCTGTTAGTGAGTGTAGGTACGACTCGCGTTCCGACCGTTTGTATGAAGATAGAATACTGTATAGATATCTTTACTGTGGTTTCGTTCTTTGTTATTTTGTCTGTAATACAACATCATACCATAAGTCCAACCAAAGACTATTTAGTTTGATTAGCGAGTTACGTAAAACAGAATTAACTATTCGTGATAAATTTCGTGATTCGTTAGTGGCATTGACGATTGTAAACTTATTTTAGGTTGCTGAGAATGTTACTGAGAAAATGATAATCGTGAGAGTGACACCGACAGCAATAACGATTGACCAATACAAATAAAAAAAAAATGGTCTTTTGCTTTGTCTTGGAGATTTTCCCGCAGATTTTATTTTATAACAATTTATTCACCGGCACGGAATCAGGTTTAAGGTCAGTTCATCTCTAAATACATAGATTTAGCTTTAAAAAATGTCCGTAGATCTACGGATTTTTGTAGAGGCAATCTACGGACCTCTACGGATTTTTGACCGTAAACCTACGGATTTTAAAAAATTGGATCTGGCATGGCAACCCTGGAGCCGTTAGTGTTCAAGGTCACGCTCCGTTGAACACAACTCGCAAGAAATATTTTAAAATTACGGTTTGTTGCGTAAACAAACCGTAATTTAAAAGACATGGAGGTAGCTGGTTTGTTGGTTGTTTGTGAGGAAGCTAATTCGACTTCGGTTTTGTTTAATTTACGAAGAGTGGTGTCGGCTAGCTCACGTATTCACTTTGTTCAACGACTTTGTTGGATTGCTGTCAATACGTAAAAGTTCTTTTGGCTTGTCATTATTTCTTTTTATATCACAAAAATCCTTAATAATATTCCGAGTTTGATTGAGATTTTTATTGTTCTTTTGAAGCTCTGACTGGTAGTATTGTCTTTTTAATGTTTTGATTATTTTATTACGAGTTTCTGTAATTGATATATGTTTGGCGTAATAGCAGATTGTCCGGTTGTCTTCTTGACTTTTTATGAAGTTTACGGATGGATCGAACAACGCCTATGGTAATCCATGGTTTTAACGGGGCCTTTCTTTTAGGTATCGTTGAAGTTTTTGTGCAGTCAGTCATGATAGTTCTGATCGTATTAACTAAATATTCCGCGGCGGGGTTAACCTCATTTATCATATAAAAATCAGACCAGTCCACTTCGCTAAGCCTCTGGTGCGCGGCAACATAGTCCAAAATTAAGTTTACATTTGTAGGTTTATTCTTATACAATCCTGCATGCTTAACACACAGAAGAATGGGACTATGATCTGTTAGCTCTGGAAATACTATTGTCCGCCAACACTCCCTTATTGTTGCTAGCCTTTCGGTCTGTTATCGGGTACATTTTGGAGAGTGTGCTTTGGAATTGCATAATTTAATTCCCCCATCCCCGTTCCATCATCGGACGAGCAGAGATACGGCGAAGCGTCACCGCTATATGGTTGAAGTTCCACGGTCTCGAACCAAGCGCTTTGACTCCACATTTATTGTGCGAACTGCCAGACTGTGGAATTCCCTGCCCGCCTCTCTGTTCCCTGATAAGTATAATCTGGGTATCTTTAAGGCACGAGTGAACCGGTTCATCTTAGGCAAGCGTGTTCCAACTTAGGCCGCATTATCACTTACGATCAGTTGAATTGCGGTCAAACGCAAGCCTATTTAATAGTAAAAAATAAAATAAAATGATCTATACAGTTATTCACCCTAGTTGGGAATGTAATGCCTTGTTGTAAGCCATGCGACGCCGCAAGACATAAATAGTCATTCGTGTTACTATTGTTTCCATCACATGACAACGTATTGATATTAATATCCCCTGTAAAGATAATATCCTTGTTGCGAATCTTTTTAAGTATCTCAGCCAATGATGACAGATAAGGTTGAATATTTTTGTAGCAAGGTGGACTGTAGGAACAAATAATACTGTGGCGGACAGTATCTAATCGCAAACAGTTGCCCTCCGCCATATCCGGTTCGTAGGCATCAACACTTACTTCTGTTCGAACATATGCCACTACACCGTCGTTCTGATTTAGGTTATTCTTAGTATAGTACATATTATATTCCCTTAAGTTGGGAGGTGTGACACCTTTTTTCGTCCAACACTCAGTAAGGACTATAATATCTAGCTTTATGTTAAGGGATGTTTTAAAGGAAAGCAGCAAATCAAAGTTGCAGTACAACATCAGTTGCAGTTGTTGTTGCAGTTGGTACTGCGTACGTTCACACATAAAATACATAGGGAATCCGAATCAGCGTAGTCGCGCAGAACAAGTGAACATTGGGAGGAATCAATCAGTTTAGTAGTCTGCATTGCCCGTATTATCAAGGTCATCAATTACAGTAGAGTTAAGGTTATTTAATTTTAATATTAATGTACCAGGAGAGCCAGCTCTTTGACCATAAATAGTACCTAATTAAGTTGCTCCAAAAATAAACTAAAATAGAGAATGCAATGTCTAATTCGCTATATAGTGACTGTTTTATAACATAATATGTTGTAACCTAATATTATACGTGGATGAGATCGTTTTAGTATGTGTTTGTGTTAGATGTGTACATGTTAGGGTGTGTTTATGAATGTAGTATTGGTGTTGTTTAGTGCTTGTAAATAGTGCGACTGTCAATTATTATAATTTGATATTTAATTATAATAATTGACAGTGGCGCACTATTTACAAACATTACACTAAATAAAAAGAATAATAAAGGCTCAGACCTATAAAAAACTATTATTGGTCTGAGAATAAAGGTAAAAAAATAGAAATAACATACATACGACAGGCAGTATATCGTTACTAGTCATTCTAAATTCAGGTTTTTGAGGTCATTCTCATTATCAATTCTTATCTGTTTGCTTCCTTCCGCTTTGCGTTAGAAGACTCGACCATGTGACGTCCAGCAGAAGGCGTAGTCATTGTCTTTAGCAAAGTTACGACTTAGGTAGTACAGTCAACAGCAAAAGTAGATGATCAAAATCAGAAATTCAACACTTATGAACGGAGTTCGGGTCAGAACTGTGTGGCGTCGAAGTGATTCAAAAGTATGTGTTTGTCAATCACATACTTTTAATAAATAAACTAATAATAAATTATAAAAATTAGTGTTAGTAAATTAGTATTGAATTTCTGATTTTGATCATCTACTTTTGCTGTTGACTGTACAGTCTTCTCGCATGTGCTGTAAGTGTTTCAGAAATATACACTAGCACTGTCGCTCCGTCAATTGCTAGATGAGACGTGTTCAGTTTGCTGTCCTTGTGGTCCTTGTTGAATTTTTTCAACGAGTCCATTATATTTTCCTTTATCAGACAGCTAGTGAATTCCACAATAATGGGTTTGTAAGAGTATGACTTAGTGCTGACGCGAAAAACATCACGGATGTCTCCTTTCTGAATGTTACAATTAAGGACATTGCTTACTTTTGCCACCATTTTGACAAGATCTGTCTTGGTTTCTTTAAGACTGCGCCGCCGCCGAGCGAACAAGGCGCGCGGAAAATAGGTATTTACTCCAGCGCGCTACTCGTGTGAGTGTCACGCACACAATGACAACTTCGCTCGAGGCCCGCAAAGCAATAGTTGATAACCTAGAATTTTTAAAACTTGAGTCATTGTGTTGAGCGACTTGAAAATACAAATATTAATTATTTTGATGGTTTTATGTAGGTAGCTACATAAACCACAAAATTGAATCTAATAATCTCTATTATATAAAAATTAACGTTTGTAGTTTGTAGAACGGATAATGTAGGTACTTATAGCTGCAGTACAGCGACGCGCGTTTTAGTTGCGTTGTAATCGTTTCTTTTTTTTTATTATGTTATTTTTGTGTGTTTTTGTCCTGGGGGCGAATAAATGCTTTTTCTTTCTTTCTTTTACAATATCCGTTACGTATCCGTTTTATCCGTATCTTACTACTTATCCCATAGCTATGAAATTTTGGCGTTGTGGATTGCACGCCCGGAACTTTTACTGGGTAAGTAAGTAGGCTGGAGGATTAGGTATTTAGGTAGGCAGGGTAGATGGATAGGTAGGTATTGTAATAATAAAACCAATCTGTGATAAAAAAAAAACTATAATTACTTGGCTTATTTTACCATTTTACATAAACATGCAGAAAGAATAGGAAAATGTGGTAAGTATATTTTATTATACAGAGTGTAACGCAAGGTGTGGTCATATCTTCTAAATAATAAAAAATAATTACTGTTCGTTAGTCTCACTAAGACTCGAGAACGGCTAGACCGATTTGGCTAATTTTGGTCTTGAAATATTGGTGAAGTCCAGGGAAAGTTTATACCGTGACAAAATTGTGATAGGTCTGTAGGGTACGTACGTAGATTAGTAGGTAGGGTAGGGTAGGTAGGTAGGGTATGGTAGGTAGGTAGGTTGGTAGGGCAGCTAGTTTGGTATAATTTCTTTACATATAACATTTTATATACCTACTCTAAAACTTATTTCGTATAACGTTATTGGATATAACGTTTATTTAATCGAAAATCATTAAGTCTATAATTTCAAACATATATTCTCGACATCAGAACCATAAGGTCGGATGTCCCATTTTTGCAAAAATCGTATTTTAACTGAATCTTTATTAATTTTTTTTTCTCTTTCTTTTGGTCTATGCAACATATTTGTATCTCCCTTTAATAATATTTTCGTTTACGTAGAAATAGTCGGATATCCACCATACATTAGAACCAATGAGTCTGATCTTCATTTGAAATTCTATGGTCGTGAGTAAAATTACCAGAATATTATTTTTGCAGTATCATGTAAAGTTAAGTCAAAAAATAAATGTAATTTGTAGGTCTCGTATTAACAACATACCTTGTAGCTCGGATACTATTCATGTTCATAAAGTCATTAACTAACAACAGTCTTTATGGCTCGGAGCATAAGTGACAAGATTCACTGAAAAAGAGATAGCACTATAATTATGACTGCGTGGAACAGAGATAAATCATAAACATGCGACGTCACCTCTCCTTCCGCGCACTGTTCGTCTGCGTCGGGATTGTTTTCGCATTTGTAAAATGCTGCGGCGACTTGTAGGATCTCTCGTTTCGATAGGTTTTTAGATAAATAATTTATGTGTGAACAATGAATAATCGCACCCGAAAAATATTAGATAAATTGAAAAACAGAGATGACGCTGTCCAAGGTAAGAAAATACTATCATTACTATTAAAAGTAGGCATGGAAGAAGCTTGAACCCCATGAAAGGACATAGACGTTTTATCTGACTTCGACTTCGAAAGCAACCGCGATAAGTAATAGTTTAATATACTTTATAAATGTAACTATAACTATAAATTTTGTTCTTACTTTTAATAATTCAACAAAAAAATTTGGTACGTATCCGCTTTTTTTTAGGCTCATTGTCACCAGCAAGACTCGGTGATTTTGATAGCGAAGACAGTGTAGGAGATAATGATTACATTCCCAGTCTATCTTCTTCGAATTCTGATATTGGATATGAGCAAAAAAGGCATAAAGAGAAACGTTTTTCAACCGATTTCAAAAAAGAAGGAGGTTCTCAATTCGACTGTATGTTGTTTTTTTTATCAATTGATAGGCATACGTTTGACCACTATCTCACCTGATGGGAAACGATGATGTGGTCTAAGATGGAGCACGCTTGCCTAGAAGTAACCTATTCACTCTTGACTCAAAAACTCCCAGGTTGTAGCTATCAGGAAACACAGACTCAGGCAGGGAATTCCACTCCTTAGCAGTACGCACAATGAATGTGTTCCCAAAACGTTTTGTGCGTGTGGGTGAGATGTCCACCATGTACCGGTGGCGCATCGTCGTACGTCTTGTGGTCCGATGATGAAACGGGCTCGGTGGAATTAAATTATGCAATTCTGTCGCACACTCCCCAAAATGCAACCGATAGAAAACCGACAGGCCAGTAACGCGGCGTCGATGCTCAAGACTTTGGAGCTTTGACTCGACGAGCCTATCATTGCCAATGATCCTCTTGGCTCGTTTCTCAATTGTCTCTAGGGCATCAAGCTAGTATCTGGCAGATCCGTCCTAAAGATGAGAGCAGTACTCCATACACGATCAAACTTGCGCTTGATAAAGTATAAGCAGCTGTTCCGGCGTAAAGTCTCACCTTTGCTAGGATTCCCAACTTTTTGGCCGCCACTTGAGCCTTTGCCTCTATGAAAGGGCCAAAATTTAGGGTAGATGTTAACGTAACACCAAGAAGCTTAAGTCGGTCGGTTATCGGCACGGTTACACCTCGGAAAGATGGAGCTGGGTGGAATTGGCTCCTTTTAGCGGAAAAGAGACACGATTGGGTCTTAGCAGCATTGAACTTGACCAGATCGGCATCGCCCCATTCAGAGACAGCCTGTAAGGCCAAGTTCAAGCGCTCAACCATTGCTTCCCGGAGAGCCTGGATCTGCGACCCACCTGCTCGTGCGTCGGACACGTATCTCTCAGCGACAGTGCTGTCGTCTGCATACCCAAAGGTACCGGGTTTTAGCAGATCATTAATATGCAGCAGGAACAATGTTGCCGAGAGCACCGACCCCTGAAGAATCCCGGCTTTAATGTCCAGCAGTCCGGACGAGCAGCTATCTATGATCTGCAAACATTAACTGTTTGGATACCTGAACAGTTCCATGACTATTATTATATTTATAAAAACCTACCACACCAAGAAGAAGCATGTGATTTTCCAGAGAATAATGAAGAGTGAGATTTGTTTCGATATTATTATTATTTTAAATCGTTCTAAGAATATTCTTTCAATGTTTTGGTTTTTGTTATTTTGTGTAGTTGTGATCTCAAACCTGTTGTGTCAACACTAGAAAAGCAGGTACTTATTATGTAGTCATTCTTTTATTACAGCTAACTGGTTGTACAATTTAGATTTTTTCTCTTTGATTTTTTGTTGATTGAGAGCTCTCTTTTATTAGAAAAACTGATTGAGATTGATTGATTGATTCCGATCATCAATCAAACTGATATAGTAAAATAATAATTTCATTTATATCCCCTACCTACTCCCGGGGAATTATTAGATTTAAGAGGCTAATAGGACCTATTTAACAATAGACTGTATACCAATCAAATAAACTTAGAGCCAAAGAGTCTGATCTGGGGCGAATTAAGGCTTTATATTCGACGATATTAAAAGTATTTTCAGGTATATACGAGTCAAATAGTATTATAATTAGATAAGTCTTGTTTATAATTTTTTTTTTAGAGAATGTAAAGTCCGATTTAGACATACGTAACAAAATTCGTAATTAAAAAGATCACTGCCCCGAACCATAAAGTCTGATGTTAACATGAATAATGTATTATTTTTATGCGCGTCATTTTTGTTAAACAAATGGTCGGATGTAAACATCATCCAGTATATTTATGAACCTAAATAGTGAATATTATGAGCCATACGGTCTGATTTCAACATAATAGATCCATTTACATAAGATTCTTAGAGGCATATGGTATTTAGTTTATATGGAACTTTTTCACTGTAGATCGTCCTTAAAAAATGGGTTACATCAGACCCATTTTTTTGCCCTACCCTCGGATATAAAAATAAGGTTCCTTCCGGATTTATTAGGAAAACCGGCATAAAAACCGGCAACGTCTATTCTCAAATAACCAAGCATAAATAGTAACGGCCTTGTACTCCCAAATCTTCAAAATTACAAAACAAAAAATATTTTAAATGTTTATTTTTGCTCTCCTGTAAAATTGCGAAAATGGATATCAGACCAAATGGCTCTGGTGTCGAGTATTGATATCATAATTATAATTTACACCCCAATTCAGAGCAATCCAACTCGGATAGGTTAGGTTAGAAAGGAATCCCTTCTTTTCGCATAATGTTCATTTTCCCAATATACTTTGGCATAACCAGTTTGGCATAATTTGTTTTGCCATTATAATACTTTGCCATATATTTTTTTGGCAAAATTATCTTGAAAGCTAATTTATTTTGGCATAAATTCAATTCGCATAATGTAACTAGGCATGATCTGCAAATCTACTGTGCCACGTTAAAGTATTGTCTTAAAAATTCAATATGTTGTTCTTCAAAAGTTAGTGACAGAAACGAATCGCTGCAAAACCGACTCCACGCAGTCTTGTCTGCCCTAACCCTAGAGTGTAATCAAAGCCCGCGTAGGCGTGGAGGGGCGAGGCAGCCCGCGAGCTGAGGAGCAGGTGGTTTTAACGCTCGGCGCCGTGGCTGAGGCTGGCCGGCCAGCAAGCCGAAGCCGCGGTGGTGAGCGTAAAACACATCTGCGACGATAAGCTCGCGTGGGACCGCCGGAGCCCCGCAGCGCCGGAGCCGTGACAGAAACCATGCCTGATGCATATTGCATGCTTGCATGCTATATGCTTGTTTGCATGCTTGCTTGCATGCTGTATGCTTGTTTGCATGCTTGCCTGCATGCTGCATGCTTGTTTGCATGCTTGCTGCATGCATGGTAAAATTATGTTTTATTATCCGCCGTGACAGCGGCCACCGAGCGCCAAATCGCCTCTACTGTCGGTGAATCATTTGGTTTAGGTTTGAACTGTGACCAGCATAAGAAAATATTTTTAAAATCGTTTTCATATTTAAGAAGTGTACCCAGCTTCAACTTATCAATAATTGCATGTGTATTTATGCAATTTTGCTTTGTGTTTTTAACTACGCGACTTTATCATATTAGACTAAATAAGTTTTATGTTTTTTGAGTGGTATATCAAAAGATTTTATATTGAATGTATATTATGCTTATCAAAATTAGTTATTTTAAAATTATATCAATCGTTTATTATATTAACTGATCATTATATGAAACAAAATTATAGAATCGGTTGTTATATCTTGTAAATATTACAGATTTTGTAATTATATCATATATTACTTACCCATTAAAAACAACACCCTGTTTCAAATTCAAAACTGAATCGAGTGTAAACTAAAAGTACTTTCTGCTCAGTTTGCGGCTGCGTCTCGTTCCATTTACTTTTATAATATGTTCTAGATATTATTTGGCATTAAGTTAAAAACATAAAAAGCACAAACACTCAACAATTTAAACCATTTTAGAATGTTTATTACGATACGTTTCTTGTGATGTCTACAGCCACAGTGTCAAATCAAACAAAATGGCGGACATGGCGTCGTGGACTGTGATTGGTCGATTGAGTGGACAAAGAACACTCAAGCACTCAAAATCTCTTGTGGTGTAAGATTTTAAACAAAAACTGGACATATGACAAACAAGCACAAAATTTTCATTACGGTGTCGTATCACATATCAAATTTAAACTAGTTTATTGTAGACTAGCTTAAGCCCGCGACATCGTTCGCGTGGAAGTCGTAAAAAATTAAGAACTACTTGAGTACTCAATAGCAATTATAAATTTCACTGACAGACAGTGTACAGCTTGGTCTAAAAGCACGAAACTTTTGCTAAGGAAAGATGTTTCGAAATTTCCGAGCTAAAGGAGACGAAAGTTTGTATAGAGATTTGTCTTTTATGCCAATAGGAAATTCTGTCGTGCACACGGACTGAAAAAAGCGGACTCTTTCGCTATACATGCTGAAAAAAAAAGTGATCATATAATTGATTCTTTTTTACATTTTAAGGTAAAAACAGAGTCCGTACGTACATTGCACGATTTTTTGTCTTTGTCGTTCTTTCAAATATATTATAGGTACTGTACGCAAATATACTTTTATTTTATTACACATACGTACACAACAAATGTTGAAACTCCAAACCCAAATATGTTCGAAAAGAAGAAAAAACATTAAGGAAGCTTAGCTATATATTTATAAAACCTCTCTGTAAACTATATTAATTTGTAGTTTTGCCGTTAGTCAAAATGTACAGAGAGTCAGGACTGGTGACGCGAGAGCAAGCGACGTACAGTTGACCGTGAGAAAAGCAGCTGGTTCTGAGATCGACAACCGCAGCCTTCAGTGTGACAAACACCGACCGACCTGAGACTTGTTTATAGTCATGCAAAAGCACACGCTCACAAGGAATTGCACACGCTTGAATAGTAAGGGGTAATTGTGGGGAATCAGTGGTATACGTGGTATAAACACTCTCACCAACGCCACAACCTGTTTCAATTTCAGCTTCAATGATATTTCTCTGCAGACAGACGACTTCGAGTCGGTTCCTGTTACACAAAATAATAGGTACACCGACCTTCAGCTGGAAGATGTGCGCTAGAAGTCCACTTGCCGTAAGCGAATTCTATTCTAAATTCTACGGCGTAACGTAGATGTATACTACTTCTCTCCCTTCCATTTGAGAGAAACAAAATGCTTTTATTGATCGCTGCAGCTTGATCAATTTTGGGTGTATACTTATAATAGCCTGTTCACACACCCAAATTCTCTTGATGCGGTATTTGACTTATGTCGCCGTACAACACATGAATCAGATCTTCTATTGTAGATACTACATATCTTCATACTATCAAGAGTCTCTGTTAGATCCACCTGCCCTCTCTCCTCTGGTAGAGAGCTTTCACCAACTTTTAAATGAACATCGAAGAATTCTTGAACACGCGAATTGCCTCCACGCTGAGTACGCATATTGATGGTCAAGCGCGATTTATAAACACGTCACCATAGAATTGATCGTTTCAACGATGCATTGACCTCGTCAGCCCTAGTTCCTCGCGTCACCACAGGCAGCGTCTGTCGGAAATCGCTACTAAACAGAACTGTGACCCTACCCATCATGTCTTGGGTTCTACAGCTTCCACTGCGTTCCTATTAGTCATACATGTCTCTTGTCACTGTTTCGTGATATGTACCGCACAAACAGGTTTCGCTCTCACTGGCATTAGGTACTCTCTTAATCGATGGGAACTTTAAAGCAGTGTGGCAGCGCAATTTAACTTGCCTCCTGACCTCTGCAAGAATACCAGTGGTAATAAATGATTTTTCTGTTCAACCAAGAGCATTCATTGCTCTGCAATTACTCTGAGGTGAACACGCTGACGTGGTTATTTACGATAGTACTCATTGCACCTGGATCGTAATTGGTTTCGGCAGTGTATTTCCGATTTCCACGATTTTGATGTGCCAGTGATTGCTGGGCGGCCGGTAACCCAAACTTGACCACAGGAATGACGCCGATGTAAACGACCACGTTTTGAAGAGAAGTAAGAATTGTTTAGAATACGTTTCTCATTGTGTTCAATGTCACCTTTAGTAGTTGATCTCAAAACTCGCAAGAAGTCTTCGGACAGATGATGCCGATATTTCTCCCACAAAAGTACTCGTGGGTTTGCAATTCCACAAAACAAACAAATGTCTTTGACGATTGGGAATTTTCGAAAATTTTTGAAAGTGTTTCTCTTCGCCACACTATTTTTATAATCGTTTAATTTAATGTATTAAAAATTATATGTAATTCTTCTGCAGTATTGTTATAATTCTGTATAACTATAATAATGTACTCTTTGGTAATAATATTTATTTTGAGTTGAGTTTTCAAACATGACATGTGTCAAAATAAAATGTATTTAAATCAAAAGCATTAAGGAGTATTGATATCAACTACGATGCAAATCACCCTCAAAATAACCTTCTTCCTATTTTTAATTCCGTTAGGTGTTGAATTTCAATAAAATACGAAACCCATCTTCCATCAATTCTGTTAAAGAATGTTTTTGCGAAATTTGAAGTAGATTGGACCAAGGAATCACGTTGTCCCATACAAACTTTGCCCCCGTTTTTCACCCCCTTAGGTGTAGAATTTCGGAAAATCCTTTCTTAGTCGATGCCTGTGTCATACAAAGAACACACCCTCCAAGTTTTAGGTCTCTACGATCAGCGGTTTAGGCTGTGCGTTGATACATCAGTCAGTCACCTTTGCCTTTTATATAATAATTGTATAGATTTAGAAGAAAAACATTTTAAATATTCTTTGATCAACAGGACCGAAATTAAATTATTAACAACTGCATTTAAAGTTAATTTTCGACAAATTTTGTCGATAGAACAAACAAGCACTGAGGCGACGTAGTGTATAAGTTATTTTGTAGGTAGGTACTCTAAAATGTTTTGCTCAATAAAATTATTATTATTAATAGCGTTTCAAACGCGTACCTAGTGTGTTTAAAAAGTAAAAGGTGAAATATGTAAATCCACAACTGTCAAATCTGACAATTATCCTGCAAATACCAGCGATTCAAATAAGCTTCGAGCCAGTCAGAGCTCACAAGTCTAACGACATAGGAACAGCTGGAATATGAGCTTAATCATTTGTTAAACCCCTAAAAGATAAAGGACAAAATAGAACTTTCATGTCTACCTACAACATGACATCATGTCATTTTATGAACACTAGCTTTAGTGCATTATATGTACCTATATGTCCTTGTGTATAATTCTGTTTACATTGTTGATCTGCTATTTTTAATAAACTAATAAATAAATGACTTGCATTGCCTTGCACGTTGATAAAGCTCTCTTTGAAAATCTTGTTGATAGAGGGAAATAAATAAATACCTAAACCTGTATATCGGGGCACTAGCGTAGAAGCAGAGCGAGCTTTTACTAACTCAGGTTACATTAATTTGCAATAAAAGCAGGTCCTCTATGTCTGAAACTATATTTAACGACCCTTGTTTCTCACATGATCACTGTCAAAATAAAAAATAAGAAATACATCATCATCATCATCATCATTTCAGCCGAAAGACGTCCACTGCTGGACATAGGCCTCCCACTAGGTGGGCCGATGACCTGGTAAAGGTTGCGGGGATCCGCTGGATGCGAGTCGCACGGGACCGGTCAATTTTACATCATTTTTGAGTAATTACTGTATGTTTTTAAAGAAGTAGTTAATTGAAATATCTTCTTTTGACTAATTAAATGCCAATAAAATTAATATTAAGCGTACTTTGAAATGGTCTCGAAAGTCTCGTTTTTCCCGGTAATTTCGAGACCACATCGAGTCTTGTTATTTTTTCCCAGGACTCAGAAATAGAGCGAGACTGAAAGCCTTAGTCGCAGCAGTCCATGTATGGCCGGCCTTATTTTTTTAAATACACTTCTGGACACATCTATTGGCCCACCTTAGAGTTTTGGTTTCGATGGCCCCTACCGAAATATGATTGCTAGATTGAACAAAAACTGTTGATGCAGTTTTAAACCTGATACATTTTACCATCTTTTTCGATCGTATTGTTTTAAATTTGAATTCAGAATACCATACGACATGGAGCTACGCCTAACAAGTCGGATATGCGCCTTGTTAAAGGCAATTGATTTTTGAATAAAAAACATGTTTTATCAAATAAAGGTTTAATTTAATAACGCGTGTTGCCTCCATGGGCATCTACCACAGCTCTCATACGATTAGACATAGAGTTTATCAACCGCTCTATGAAATTTTGAGGGATCATCTCCCATTCCTCTTCTATGGCAGTTTTCAACTCCTGCATCGTCTGGGCAACTGGCTGACGAGCCCTAACACGTCTTTTTAGCTCGTCCCACATGTGCTCAATGGGTTCATGTCTGGGCTTCTGGCTGGCCAGTCCATAACTGTGATGTTCACATCCCGAAGATATTCCCTGACGATGCCGGCCGCATGGGCTCTTGCATTATCATGCATAAAAAGGAAATTTGGGCCCACATAGTCCGCGTATGGTATCACGTGAGGTTCTAAGCACTCACGAATGTACCTTTCAGCATTTAATGTTGGCAGTCGTGGTCCTGTAACAACCTCAAGTTGAGTTTTGCCGCTCGCGGATATACCGCCCCAGACAGTCCATGAGCCACCGCCATAAGCAACCCTCTCTTCAAAGCAGCATTGTGCGAAACACTCTCCCTTACATCGGTAGACCTTCTTCCTTCCATCATTGCCATGTAACACAATTTTAGACTCATCAGAAAAGAGTACACGGCTCCAATCTTGCTGTGTCCAATTTAAATGACTGCGTGCGAAATGAAGGCGCGCTGTTCGGTGGGCTCGCGTTAGTTTGGGCCCATTAGCTGGCTTGTGTGGTACCATATCGCGTTCTTTTAACCTTCTCCGAACAGTTCGAGCGCTCACAGATACTCTGTGGAAGTCGCGAAGTTGGTTTTGTATCTCAATGGAGGTAAGGTGACGATTTCTCAAGCTGGTCGTCGCGATGGATCGATCCTGCCTTTCAGTTGTGACCCGAGATCGTGGCCTTCCTTGGCGACGAACAAACCGCCAGTCTCTAGGTACCTCCGATAAACATTTCGGACCGCAGATCGCCTTAAATTAAGTTGACCACTCACGTTTCTTTGGCTGTGTCCGGCCTGAATAAGTGCCACAGCTTGGGCGGCGACTTCAGGTGAAGTATCCATAGATTATTGATAGAACCTCACCTTAATGTTAAGAATAAGTAATGTTTGTTGCAAAACCAAAGATGTCAATCACTTTTTCAAGAATTAAATCCAAGTAAACCAATGAAACCAAGTTTTCTTAGTATTCGATTGTATGATATCAACAAACAGGCTCCAAATTGTCTTTTGTTTCTTTAAATTCTGTGTTCGAAATTCAAAAAAAGACCATTGAATGAAATTGTGAATGTGCCAGGTTCAAAACTGCATAAAAACTTTTTGCCCGACCTAATATAAAATTTTAGCTAGGACCAAACGAAACTGAACATACAAGGTGGGCCAATAGATGTGTCCAGAAGTGTATTTAAATTATACTAACCAACCTTCACGCAAAGTGTACGTACCTACTATCCGTTTTTGTTAAATACTATCTTTTTATTATCTGTGTACTCTCCGTCTCAGAGTGCTTCAGTCCAACCATTGACAATAATATAGCACTGTTCTTTTTGTTTTAATGACTTACGATTCATCAGCGTGTAAAGGTTCAGTAATTTCTGCGGTTTTATTTTTGCAATTAAATATGAAGCGCAGTGTAAATAAGCATACATTCTTTGCAATCTACATAAGCTAGAATACTTATCAAATATAATTATTGTATTTTCAAGTACCTAGCATATCACCTTTACCGGTATTTTTCTTCGGGTAGGTCTGTAAAATTTTGTGTTGTGTGGGCCAGTGTGGTTGATTCATGATTAGGATTATAGGCCCTTTCCATCACAAAGCATAAGACCGGAAGCTGCTTGGGGGTCACTCTCCGAATGGGCGATGTCCGTCGGATTTTGAGCTGTAGGCACGTGACAAAAAGTAAATTCACTGGTAAGTTCGTTAATCTCATTTTACACGATTGCACTCAAAGATGTTTGGGTTGAGCCCTCATGCACCCTAACACCACTGTTGTGTCAGTTCACAAATATTATCGAATGATGTCACAACGTAAAACCTGTAACACCCTTGCACATAGACGAGCACCAAGCAGGTGACATAACTCCAACGGTGGTATTGTGGTCGGTTTCAATGGCGACACCTTGTCTTGGCACACAGCAACCTGATAGTGACGCTTTGGTCCTGGTTATTTACAGAGCGCAGGTACACGTAAGCTGCATAGGCTTGCTGGAAAGCGTCGACAAAATGCAATTCTATATTGTCAGGGAACTCACACAAAGCCCGTCTGGGAATTTGTATTAAAGATAAATTTTAAAATTCTTTTAGAAGACTTGACCAATTCTTACAGAATTCTATGGGCACTGGATTGTCCCAGTCAAGTTTAGATGACCATAATTTTTGCAGCAATATCTTGACCACAATAATACATGGGACTTTGCAACCCTAAGGGAACATAAACTGTAGAGGTAGCTGAAATAACTGACCTTTTGCTTATTTGAGGGGAAGGTCCTATATCAGTAAAAAACTGTGGAGAATAATTGTTAGGAGACCAGTTTAAACCCAGAATACTGGAATCCTTATTGAAATCCATGATGTGAAACCGAAACAAAAATCAATATCAAATCACTTTGAACCACACACAAAAAATATTTAATACTTATTTACAACCTTCAAATCGTAGTTCTGAAACAAAGTCCATGGATTGCATTGTAGTGTATAGGGATAACTGCATCTTGACTAACGAGTGTATTTAGAGTGTTCACTATCATTTTTCCGTAGTTGTTGTAACTATAGTTACCCATTTATCATGAAGAGGGGAAGGAAGAGTGCGATTCCTCTAGATATTCAGAAAAATCTACGTAGATTAAGTACATGTGAAATTTTGTTAGTTGCAATAAGTATAACTGGAATAATAATACACTAGCGGACCTGGCACATGTTGTCCTGCACTTAAAACAAAAAAAACAAAAAAATTCATTAATATCGGTCCAGCCGTTTAGGAGCAGTTTACTTTCATACACATGCACAGAAGATTTTTATATTTAAGATTTTATTATGACCATTCACAGGGTCCATCAGACCATTACTGTGAGAAGAAATGGGTATTAAACATTTATCCTTCGAAGATGCCCATTTACTAAAAAACAATTGAATCGTCAATTTGGAGGGACCAACACACATAATCAATATCTTTGAAACAATGTGTTTTGTGAATACAAAATCAATAACATTAAGGTAAAGGTATTACAACACTAAGTAGGAGGAGGGACCAAGCATTTTGTTGAAATATAATCATGTATGAGGTAGCTAAAATTATAGCAAAGGTAGGATATAGTAGATTAATGGTATTATATTTTTATATAATATGTATGACAGACATTGGAGACTTGGTTCCTTAATTTAGAATCTCCGAGTACTTGCTCGGGTGTTTCTTTGAATGGAATTTTCACTGAGAATCTACCTTTTGAAAGCCGAGAAAGAGTTGCTCTTCAACGGTATGTTTTAGTTTGTAGTGGTGAGTCATCAATATTCTAAAACCTTTCTGAGGAATCTTTAATTTCTTGGAAAAGTTACAGTGAACTTCGGGGATTGACTGACTCATTAACAGCGGACCACCTACAAGCCATCCAAGCTTTGACTCTTAAAGAACTTGTTTATTGTCACCAAGTTTTATTATTCCATTTCCAATTAGATCCCAGTAAATGTCTGCTCCTAACAGCTCATTCACGACCTTGCCGCTGTGAGCGGCAGCTAAGTGGGGCGAGCGGGCGGTACGATCAAATGTATAGAAATGTATGAAGCACGCCACGAGTCGCCGCTCACCGAAAACGCGCACGGTTTTCTCGTCGCTAGTACATTTGTTCCTGCCGCCCGCCGCGCCGCTCGCCGTTAAGACCGAAGTCGTGAACAGGCCGTAAGAGGATGTCCACTAGTCCACTCCTGCTGGTAATAATTATTTAGGATCAGCAAGTATTATATTACTGGGTAAATGCAAATACTCATTGCTGAGTTTGGAAGAATAATGTGAGGAATTAGTAATCATTTTACTTGTAACTTCAAAGGGCATTACTCTTGATTCAATTGGAATTATGTAACATTGATTAATTTGAGTTCAACCTGAACTATTCATTCCACAGAGCCTACACCCTATGGTGACAACCCTAGTTGTTTTATTAAATTGACTGTAACCAAAGAGCTATGTGAACCAGTATCACACAACATCCTAGCAGAATAGGTTTTTCCTAGATTATAATGTTTACAATAGCAGTACTACAGTATAGCAAGACTTGCCTCGCAGAGCCCAAAGTTGGCTGCCTGATTGAGATAGTCAAAGAAACAGGCAAGGAAGATAAGCTTGTTTGTGCCTCTGTATCTGTACTAACTTGTTTGTGTAAAAGTGTATTATGTTTCTTTTTGCATGTAAGACACAAACCCTTCATATTGCATTTAATAGAATTATTCCCGCTGTACAAGCAATTTTTACACAACTTCAACTTAATAAAATACAACTATGTTGATTATCATGTTTATCAGAAGAAAGAACTAAACTCTTGGATTGAGCATGGGGCTTCTGTTTGTTATCAGAAGTTTTATCAAATCGGTTAGAATTACTATTTGCAGTTTCAAGCACATCAGCATGGCTACACAGGAAGGAGAAGAATTCACCTAATAATGATAAATCAGAAAGGTTACATTATTTTATATCCTTCCCACTTTCTACTAGTATTGATGTCTAATTTTGCCGAGACCATAAATATTATTAAGGCATCCCATTTATTTCTAGGCTGGCCTAGGGACTTAGGAGCACTTAAATGTTTAGAGACATGATCAACAATTTTAAAATAGAATAGAATTTTTATTTTCATATAAAATTACATAAAGTTGCAAACAAATAAATGTACTTATTATAAATATACTGTTTTAAATGTACACTTGCTTGCTTGTAATTTACTTATTAACTTTGTACAGTTTATGTGAGTTTTCAGTTTCTATTGAAAAAAAAAATGGTATAAAACTAAGAACTGTATGTCTATTCTCTTACAATCTCCCTCAGGGAACACCTAGGTGGAATGAGCTGTCATCTGTTCCGATGCTAGGGATTTACAAAGCACCACAATCGGATGACAACTGACTTCACCTAGGTGTACATCGAGGGAGATTGTATCAGAATAGCACTGCAGGTGTGAGTGCGTTGTGTGGGTGAGATGATGTGTGTGTGGTGATTTGTGTATGTGTAGTGTGTTTGTGTGCGTATGTTAATTTTAGTATATCTTCCGTTTCAGCATACCTAGGTCATTCTTTGTCATGAGCCATTCAGTTTTATATTGTTATAGGCTTGCGTTTGGCCGCAACACCTGATCTTAAGTGATAAGGCGGCCTAAAGTGGAGCACGCTTGCCTAGAATAAACCAGTTCACTCGTGCCTTGAAGATACCCAGATTATATGTATCAGGGAATAGAGAGGCGGGCAGTGAATTCCACAGTCTGGCAGTTCGCACAATAAATGTGGAAGCAAAGCGCTTGGTTCGAGACCCTGGAACTTCAACCGTATGTCGTATACTATATTTTTGTATTCTGATCTTTCTGATCTGGATAGTGGATAGATGTTACAGTGCTTGTTGAGTGTGTTATACAAATGTCCGCTGATCACGTGGTGGTACCGTGCAGCTAGACCGCTTTTGGATGCCTGCGTTTTGCAAACCATATACCATCGACGTTTTTTGGCGATACTTGCGCCATATTCCAAAGAAATATGCTTTCTGGCAATTGTTTCAAGCACAAAAAGCTGCCTCACAGTAAGCACTTTACAGATGTCATCCGAAGCTAGTCATACAACCTATAAGTGGGGTACCTAAATGGTTTGAAATTCATTACCCTCAGTACAGCCCTCTGTGGCATGTGCTCGCTCCAATGCGAAGGTGCGTTTTTGAAGCTCCACCCCATACTGATATACCTACAATAGTTTAGAATAGACTGGCACAGAGCGCAATAAACAGTTTTTATGGTATAAAACTCACCTGTGTCATAAGAGTATGCCTTTAGATAGGTATCGATTGAGGGTTGAGTGAACGAGAAGGTTAGGTAGGTACTTTTGTTTAAGTTAAGGGTTAACCGGTTCCTGGATAGGCAGTGCATTACACGGCTTAACTTTTTCACCGCCACGGACATGTATAGGGAAGTCCTATAAGCCCGGACGGCTCTTAAAGCCGGACAGTATTTGAATCAGTGCTTAGAAGCGCGCCAATTTGTTGTTTGTACCGCGGTTAGGAAGCTCCTCCCAAGTGAAGTGCAGGAGGGGAGTGCCAATAGCCAGTGTTGACTCATTCGTCGTGGAGCGTGGTGCAAAGTTTGAGGTTAGTAAAAATTTTGTTCGAACTAATTTTTTGGGGTCTGTTCACAGTGTTTAAAGCATGGGATGATATTCAATGTTATTAATTGTTATTGCTATTGTACTAGTCTGACATAATTCATGCGTTTTTTTGTGATTCATAACACACAATGTGAATGAGAATTTTTCTTGTATATATCTAAGGGTCCCTAAGTTCGGACACTCTCAAAGTCCCCTTACACCGGACAGTTTTACAGCAAGTAATTTTTTTTGGACTTATTATTTTTATTTTTTGTTTTTCAGATTCAACGTGGGTAAACCCAAACAGAGATGTGAGAATACCCCCAAACCTGAAATATATAACAGGCTGTAGGTACCCGCAATATTAAGGTTTTGGAATTTTATAGAAAACGTTCCTGATTATAACCAAAGTTTATTAAAATTATGATTAGTTTGCTTTATTAACTAGTGATTTGTTCCATTGTAATAGATATTGTTACAAAAGTGTTTGTTATAATAATGTTTAAGGTTAAAAATGAACGAAAAGTTGTCTGTCCGTCATAAGGGGACCTTTTTGAACATGTCTATTTTTCTATGTTGATTATTTCTTATTATCTAGTACATTTAAAGTGACATTTGAGACTACTGATATATCTGTGTTGATTAGTTATATAGTAGAGAGCTTATTAAAGAGAAATAAACAAATTAATCTATAACACGATTTTTTTTATTTTTGTTATTCCTTAAGTGTCCGGTTCTCGGGGACCTCCCCCTATAGAAGTTTCGGTTTTCCTTGCCACCAGCGCCGACGACTTCATTAGAAGTTCTTCATTTTTAGTCTTAAAAAGCAATTTACTTAATTGAAACGCTTTGTTTCTTTTTATTATTCAATAAAGTACTGTCCCGTTTTTTGTATTTTAGTCAGCAAAAACAAAAACTCCAAATATAAAGTATGTGCCCTGCAAGCCAAGGACTTGATATCAAGTCGGCCAATGATGTGACTCGAAATTTATCTCCGTTTTATTTCGCCTTAAATCAAAAATAATTTGAGGTCAGTAAAATATGAATTTAGCTAACGACTTAATTGACCAATTTCGACCTTCGATGGGTGCTGATCCGGAATAAAATAGTTGTTATTATTGTTTGCTAATCCTTGTAGATAATTATATTCCCATCTCTACAAAATAATTAGTTGTCAGTGCCCCGAGCGCCACAAATTTCTATAGAAAGTCGTTCTGTATCGTCATAAGCTTAAGAGTGTCAAAGTCAATATAGTGCAGCACTAAAGGATGAAGGCGCACGAATCTTTCTTTTCTCGTATTGCATACGACAACAATAATATTTACCGAATAAATATACAATGCAAAATGAATAAAGAGTTGGACTCGGATGAGCTTTTAAAAATGTTGCAAGATATAGAATCTAACGAATCTAACTCTGAATAACACAGAATAAGGTAGTTATTTTTTGCATTATATTTAAAACACTTTTCGTTTCGTTTACAAATAAAATAACTAGGTACTGTATAAAATAACTCTTTTTATTTATAAACAGCTGAACTTGAATTTTTAACTTTTTTATGGATCACTGATTCACTGTTGGACAAAACAAGTGCTTTTTAAGTATATAGTTTAAATACATAATTACCTACTTTCCATTCCCAGAAAACACGTAGAAAAACACTAACACACAAAATTCTGTTTAGATACGGTAATATACGTTGACTGAAGTATTTAAGTAAAAAAACACAAAGACAGAAGTGAAAGAAAGAAAGACCATAGGCGACATCCTTAATCAGAACTTACGCTGTTCTCGCTCCAATAGGAATTGTACTTTCCCTCATGTGAATCCCACACAATCGAATTAAATTCGAGCTTGCTGCGGACAAACGCGAAGTATAGAGCCATAATTCCGTGTTTGCAACCGAGCCGACTGCCTCAGGACGAACCCGAGGGATTGATCATTGAAGGTCAGCTCGGTGTCCAACACCCAGATAGCGGATCGTTGTGACGCGCTCGAGTGGGATGCTCGACACGCTGTACTAAACGTGCGGCGAGCGACTGCGAGAGAAAGTAATCGACTTACCTTTACCTTACCTTTCTTAGTCCAGGCTACCACATTGTCGATATCCCGCTGGAGCGCATCACAGTCAGCCGCAGTCCCTATACCCATGTAAACCTTCAGATCGCAAACATGAGGCACCTCGCCGTCTCAATGACCCCGGCAAGTCATTGACCATGACTAGGAATTGGGTTGGACCAAAAGTGCTCCCCTGACACACTAGACTGAGTAACATAAGATTCCGAGCGATAACTGGCGAGTTGTACGTACTGCCTACGATTGCTAATATAGCTACAGAACAGCTTCAGCAGTTTAGGCGTAAATCCCGTTTAGGTGTAAATCCCATGGCTGAAAACTTTTGCAAAAGCGTGTGCGTTACCCCAGCAAAATAATGTCGAAAATAGTAATTTAAATGTTACAGGCAATTAGTTGTCCAGCTTCTGTAATTGTTGCGCACATTTTTAAATTAGTTGCACATGTAGATTTTGAGTTATTCCACAAAAACATTTCCTGCTGGGGTAACGTTACCATAGCCAGACATTTTCTTTTATAATGGAAATATTGAAATAAATATTATCCATATAATTAGTAATCTAGACGAGGTAAATGTTGCAACTTATTTTGTGTTTGTTCTTCCTTCGACTGCGATGTTATTCAACATTTTGCTGGAGTAACGTTTGTGGTTTTGCTGGATCTCTGAAACGGATAAGCAGATTCTTATCATCTTTTTTACATGACTTCTTAAGAATTAGTATGAATTAGTTGGGTAATAAAAAAACAAAATTAATGCATCATTCAAAGGTTATTTAATTAAATATAAAAACACTTCAATAGGTCCTAACACTTTGAATAAGAGCTCGAAAGACTTACTTTTAACGTTATTTTGTAGCTTGTATCTATCTCCAAATGTATGTGAAGTTCCATTAGTATCCTGTTAGTAATAAACAAATTATGATGAAATTCAGTTCTCCACTTTGACGGTCATAATGCGCGCTTAGTTATTTGGCCTCCGATAACCTGTGATAACTGTAAAATTTCAGCGTAGTACTTTTAATATCTTTATTTTAATATCTCGTTAAATTATTGTATGTACTACGCTGAAATTTTACAGGAATATAACTGAACTAAGTAACTAATTATTGATATATCATTTAGTTTATATATTCACATACAGGGTTATCGGAGGCCAAATAACTAAGCGCGCATTATGACCGTCAAAGTGGAGAACTGAATTTCATCATAATTTGTTTATTACTAACAGGATACTAATGGAACTTCACATACATTTGGAGATAGATACAAGCTACAAAATAACGTTAAAAGTAAGTCTTTCGAGCTCTTATTCAAAGTGTTAGGACCTATTGAAGTGTTTTTATATTTAATTAAATAACCTTTGAATGATGCATTAATTTTGTTTTTTTATTACCCAACTAATTCATACTAATTCTTAAGAAGTCATGTAAAAAAGATGATAAGAATCTGCTTATCCGTTTCAGAGATCCAGCAAAACCACAAACGTTACTCCAGCAAAATGTTGAATAACATCGCAGTCGAAGGAAGAACAAACACAAAATAAGTTGCAACATTTACCTCGTCTAGATTACGAATTATATGGCTAATATTTATTTCAATATTTCCATTATAAAAGAAAATGTCTGGCTATGGTAACGTTACCCCAGCAGGAAATGTTTTTGTGGAATAACTCAAAATCTACATGTGCAACAAATTTAAAAATGTGCGCAACAATTACAGAAGCTGGACAACTAATTGCCTGTAACATTTAAATTACTATTTTCGACATTATTTTGCTGGGGTAACGCACACGCTTTTGCAAAAGTTTTCAGCCATGGGATTTACACCTAAACGGGATTTACGCCTAAACTGCTGAAGCTGTTCTGTAGCTATATTAGCAATCGTAGGCAGTACGTACAACTCGCCAGTTATCGCTCGGAATCTTATGTTACTCAGTCTAGTGTGTCAGGGGAGCACTTTTGGTCCAACCCAATTCCTAGTCATGGTCAATGACTTGCCGGGGTCATTGAGACGGCGAGGTGCCTCATGTTTGCGATCTGAAGGTTTACATGGGTATAGGGACTGCGGCTGACTGTGATGCGCTCCAGCGGGATATCGACAATGTGGTAGCCTGGACTAAGAAAGGTAAGGTAAAGGTAAGTCGATTACTTTCTCTCGCAGTCGCTCGCCGCACGTTTAGTACAGCGTGTCGAGCATCCCACTCGAGCGCGTCACAACGATCCGCTATCTGGGTGTTGGACACCGAGCTGACCTTCAATGATCAATCCCTCGGGTTCGTCCTGAGGCAGTCGGCTCGGTTGCAAACACGGAATTATGGCTCTATACTTCGCGTTTGTCCGCAGCAAGCTCGAATTTAATTCGATTGTGTGGGATTCACATGAGGGAAAGTACAATTCCTATTGGAGCGAGAACAGCGTAAGTTCTGATTAAGGATGTCGCCTATGGTCTTTCTTTCTTTCACTTCTGTCTTTGTGTTTTTTTACTTAAATACTTCAGTCAACGTATATTACCGTATCTAAACAGAATTTTGTGTGTTAGTGTTTTAACCCCCGGCGAAAAAGAGGGGTGTTATAAGTTTGACGTGTCTGTGTGTCTGTGTGTCTGTCTGTGGCACTGTAGCTCTTTAACGGGTGAACCGATTTGAATGCGGTTTTTTTTATTTGAAAGTAAATTCTCTAGCGATGGTTCTTAGACATGTTTCATCAAAATCGGTTCAGCAGTTTTAAAGTTAGCAGCTCTTTTGTTTGCTGCGGTAGGGATCTTAGACGCATACCGGATGTTTACTTTGCTTTCAAACATATTATTATAGGTGACCACACTGACCACACAAAACCAAACTAAATTACATTTAAAAAAATTAAAATAAAAATTAAATTAAAAATTTAAAAAAACCCCCAACGCAAAACATAAAAGCGATTATGTAAAAAGTAAAAAAAATAATACTTTTGTTGAGCCATCAAATGTTTGTTCGTTGAAATGGCGCTATAATGTCGCGGCGGGGTACCGCTAAGTTTAAAGCAATAACTAAATATCTAAAATAGTGAACTGATGGTAACTACACTCGGCGTCACAAAAATCGCACCTCTTTAAGAATTCCCTTCAAAGTCATTTTAACCCTATTAATCAATGGTATACATATGACTATAAGGTATAATTGGAAAGGCAATTTATTTAAATTTCAGAATAAATCAATGGATTTGGTTTTTTGTTTACCAGGGAATAAAAAAAAGCAAGCTAATGCAAATGATTAAAAAGTTAAATTTTATTTTATCAGCAAAAATTACAACAAAGTCCTTAAAACTAACTTAAAACCTAGTGTTACCCCCCCTAGCCCTGATGACTGCTTCCATGCGTTCTCTCATGGACCTTATTAATGTGACAACAGTCTCTTGTGGAATGTTGTCCCATTCTGCAACGACGGCATCTTGAAGGTCTTGGAGAGTGGTAGGGGCAGGATTTCGTGCCCGTACTCGCCGTTTCAGTTCATCCCAAAGGTGCTCAATAGGGTTCAGGTCTGGACTTCGCGCCGGCCAGCGCATAACAGGGATGCCAACTTCTTGCAGGTAGTCTCTTACAATTAAAGCGGTGTGACAACGGGCGTTATCGTGCATTAACGTGAACCCACTGCCAACAAAACCCGCATAAGGGACAACCTGCTCCTCTAAGATCTCTGTTATGTAACGAGCAGCAGTCAGCAACCCTTGCCCGCGAGCACTTCCAGTCCGAGAAACACACACAAGGTTCGTTTTACCGTCGATTGACATGCCGCCCCAGAACATGCACGAGCCACCCCCGTATTCCACTGTCTCTTGAATACAGGCTTGTGCGAATCGTTCCCCTTGCCTCCTATACACTCTTCGACGCCTGTCGTTGCAGAAAAGACACACCCTCGTCTCATCCGAGAAGAGCACAGCCCTCCATTGGTCTATTGTCCAATCCACATGGTCACGGGCAAATTGCAACCGGTCTCTCCTATGCTGTGCAGTCAATTTGGGCCCTGTAGCAGCCCTATGAGCTGCAATTTTCTTCTCCCGCATTCTTCTTCTAATCGTAGAGACGCTTACAGAAGTTCTGCGAGCTGATCGCAGTTGTTGTTGCAGCTCAACAGCATTGGAGAACCGATTACGTAAAGACGTCGAAACAATGAAGCGATCGTCTCTTTCGGATGTGCACCGTTGTCTTCCAGATCCACGTCTTCGGATATAGCCACCAGTCTCTTGGAAACGTTGGAACACTCGTCGAACGGCAAAACGACTCAAGTTCAGTTGCCGAGCAACATCACATTGCCGCATCCCTGATTGCAGTAGTGCAATGACTTGAGCGGCTTCATCTGCAGTGGTATCCATCTTCTGGGGTATTTTTCTTGCTGTAGCTGTTCACGTGTGTTCACTTCAAAGGTTGAATAGCGAATGACCCACATTTAACCCGGGTCGCCCGTTTTATACCCTTGTAGGGAGGTGCAATTAGTGGCCGTTGTAATGCGTATTTTGACAACATTTTTTTTAACGTTACGTGCTAATGAGATCTGTTGTGTTTAGGAATTCTAACTGTTGTTAATTTAAAGGTCGTTAAACATACTTTTAATTGATACCAATATTAATTGGGTTTAATGTATTCGTTACTGGCGGGACATGTTTTAAACTTATTTTCGAAAAGGTGCGATTTTTGTGACGCCGAGTGTAGATTTGCAACAAGATTAACAACTAGATTAGCAACAAAAATTTGATAATATCGAAGCAAATTGGTCGGAAATGCTGGTAAATTAATAGACAGTGAATGAAATTGAGGGACTGACTTACTTAAGCGGTACCCCCGCCGCGACATTATAGCGCCATTTCAACGAACAAACATTTGATGGCTCAACAAAAGTATTATTTTTTTTACTTTTTACATAATCGCTTTTATGTTTTGCGTTGGGGGTTTTTTTAAATTTTTAATTTAATTTTTCTACGTGTTTTCTGGGAATGGAAAGTAGGTAATTATGTATTTAAACTATATACTTAAAAAGCACTTGTTTTGTCCAACAGTGAATCAGTGATCCATAAAAAAGTTAAAAATTCAAGTTCAGCTGTTTATAAATAAAAAGAGTTATTTTATACAGTACCTAGTTATTTTATTTGTAAACGAAACGAAAAGTGTTTTAAATATAATG